>BPTQ01000008.1:317575454-317673668 GCA_019973895.1 Chrysanthemum seticuspe
GACGTCATAAACTGAAGGGGACGGCGTCACAACTATAACGTGACGCCGTCACGCTGATCAAGTCACAACATGCGCGCGAAGTAGCTGATACTGTTTTGGCCATAACTTTTGCATACGAACTCGGATTTAGGTGATTCAAAAGCCCACGCGACCAGAACGAGAAAATCTACAGTCTGGTGAAAAAAAGTCATCGCGACGCCGTCACTCTTTATGTGTGACGCCGTCACCCTTTGCCGATAGAAAATCTGCCTATAAATAGAACATTATAACTTCACTTTTTGTAAGCCCTAAACCCTAAGTCCGATTGTAGGGTTTAGGTAGGTGTTTTTCCAGCAACTTAAAGGGTTTCAAACACTCTATAAACATCGTGTAATGGTTTGTTTGTTAATCCAATCCTATGGTATGTCTTCAATTATCATAATTGTTGCTTGCTCTTCATTAATTATGCTTGGCTAATTCACCTTGTGTTTGCTTATGATTGTATGAAACTTGTATATAATTAATTAGATCTTATTGATTTCTTAGTGATGCTTGTGTCTATCTTCATCATTAGGGGTGTGACAATTTCAATGAGTCTAATTGGTTTAGTTTATAATTCTTGCACCCTACTGTCTCTTGTTTGATTGGTTGTCTCTTATCTTAATTGTAATTAGCTTAGGAGTGCGACTAGGCTATCGTTGTGTTTAATACTTGATAAATCTTTGATAGTTTATGAATGACTTGGTGGATTTCGTTTACTAAACCAAAGATAACCTTAAAGTTAGTTTATGAATGACTTAGTGGATTTTGTTTACTACACTTAAAGGTGACTTTAAAAGAGTTAGGGAAAGCACACCTTACGACCTTAGAAAACACAACGCGTTAAGAATAAGGACGTGACAATTCAACCATCAATAGGACGTGACAATTCAGTAGGTAGAATTAGATAGCTAGCAAGGAGTAATACATCATAAGTAGATACGCTTCACGTTACTGGTAGACCCCTAATTTAGTTAGTACCTTTTGGGATAGTTGACTAGCAACTAATTCCACCCTCCCCTCCAAAACCGAGATTCACAAAATATAAAAATACAAAAATAATCATCCCTCATCTTTAGACTTAAATCGACATATACTTCAGCCTAACGACACTATTCCCCTAGAGAACGATATCAATACCCGTGGTTTACCCTAATACTACACTACAACGATTAGGTTCACTGCCTAGGGTGTTGAAAAACTTGCTCGACGAAAAGGAAGTTCCTTTGACCCCGAACGACGCGTGTAGCGTTATCAAAAGCAATGGCGGAAGAAGGTTAGGAAACATTGGAAACCCACAGGGAGGAAATTTAGCAACATAGGTTATCAGTAGATACCTACTGGGCGAAAATTTAATCTTAATGAGATGTGCCCTAAATTATCTAGATCAATGCCCATTAGGAAGTGGATGCCTACTGGTAGAACTATTCCCTTAAGAAGTGAACATACTTTGAATAGGTCTTATACGAACACTAGCACTGCATCTATCCCTAATGATTCCGTTGTTTCTATTTCTGATGTGGGTGTTCCAATCACTGTTACTAACCAAATGGAACCCATTCTTGCATGGGGATCCCAATTATCCAGTTATCCATTCTTGTCTGTGTTCAATTGCAGATCGTTCAAATCGTTCTGTGGTACCTGGACTCAGGCTGTTCCAAGCATATGACTGGAGACCGGTTGCGGCTCATGAACTTCGTGAGCAAATTCATCGGGACTGTTAGATTCGGGAACGATCATTTTGGTGAAATTATGGGTTATGAAGATTATGTTGTCGGTGATAGTGTTATCTCCATGGTATATTACGTAGAAGGTCTTGGTCATAACTTATTCTCTATCGGTCAATTCTGTGATTATGATCTAGAAGTGGCCTTCAGAAAACATACTTGTTTCGTTAGAGAACTTGATGGTAAAGAACTTTTAAGAGGAACACGTGGTTCAAATCTATACACCATCTCTATCGAAGATATGATGAAGTCTTCTCCAATTTGCTTGTTGTCAAAGGCTTCGAAAATAAAGTCATGGTTATGGCATCGTCGTCTCAATCACTTGAACTTCGGCACCATCAATGATCTCTCCAGAAAGGACTTAGTTGTAGGTTTACCTAGACTAAAGTATGAGAAGGACCATCTTTGTTCAGCATGCCAATTGGGTAAAAGCAAGAAATATGCCCACAAACCCAAACCTACAAACTCAGTTACAGAAGTTCTTCATACAATTCACATGGATTTATGTGGACCCATGAGAGTGCATAATATCTTTGGGAAGAAATATGTGTTAGTTGTGGTTGATGATTACTCTCGATTCACTTGGGTTAAGTTCTTAAGGACAAAGGATGAAACTCCAGATATCATCATCAAACTTATCAAACAGCTGCAGGTTCGACTTAACAAAACTGTCAGAATCATCCGAACAGACAATGGAACTGAGTTTGTTAATAAACAACTTAGTGAGTTTTATGAAAGTGTTGGAATCAGTCATCAAAGAAGTGTTCCACGAACTCCTCAACAGAACGGTGTAGTTGAAAGACGAAATCGAACTCTTGTGGAAGCCGCAAGAACAATGCTGATTTACTCAAAGGTTCCAATGTTTCTCTGGGCTGAAGCCATTGCCACTGCATGCTACACTCAAAATCGATCCCTAATTCACACTGCTCATGGAAAAACTCCATATGAACTTGTCCACAATAGAAAACCTAATCTCTCATTCCTTCGTGTATTTGGTGCATTGTGTTATCCAACTAATGAGGGCCAAGACTTAGGCAAACTTAAAGCTAAAGCGGACATTGGAGTATTTGTAGGATATGCACCAAACAGAAAAGGATACCGAATCTACAACAAAAGAACCCGAAATATCATGGAAACAATTCACGTTACGTTCGATGAGCTAACCGGTCCAATGGCTCTAGGACAACCCAGTTCTGGACCCGCATCATCAAGTAGTCCCATCAGTTCTACTCTTGTTTACGACTCCTCGCCAACAACTCCTTATGTGCCTCCTTCTGAAGATGACTTGAAGAAACTGTTTGATCCAATGTTTGATGAACACTATGAGCCAACTGCTAATGATCTGTCAATTCCATCATCAGAGGCTGCTACTATCCCTGTCAATGAAGTTAACCCTTCAGTTTCTATGACACTAAGTCAAGAAGCGCCTGCTGCTGATCACTCTGTCTCATCAACAAATCATCAATCATCGAGTGTACATCATGGAAATGTTTCTGGCACCCTTGATGGAGAGAACCCCTTTGCTACTCCTGAAGATGCACCATTTGAAAATATATTTGCTCCTGAATCATCATCAAAACCATCTTCATCAGGAGAAATCGACTCTGCTACTTCAGTTCCTCAACAACAACCACACGAACACCTTAGAAAATGGACACATGATCATCCATCGGACAACATCATTGGAAACCCTTCTCGTCCTGTATCCACTCGCAAACAACTTGCAACTGATGCCTTATGGTGCTTCTTCAACTCTGTACTATCCAAGGTCGAACCAAAAGATGTTAAAACTGCAATGAATGAAGACATCTGGTTCAATGCCATGCAAGAAGAAATTCATGAGTTTGATCGACTAGATGTATGGGAATTAGTACCTGCTCCTGATTGTGCCATGATCATTGCTCTAAAGTGGATCTTCAAAGTAAAGCTTGATGAGCATGGCGATGTATTAAAGAACAAGGCTAGATTGGTTGCAAAAGGATACCGTCAAGAGGAAGGTATTGACTTTGAAGAATCATTTGCTCCTGTGGCACGCATCGAGGCAATCAGAATCTTCCTGGCTAATGCTGCAAGTAAGAACATGGTAGTCTATCAGATGGATGTAAAGACGGCTTTTCTTAACGGAGATCTTAAAGAAGTCATATACGTCAGCCAAACTGAAGGCTTTGTGAATCCAGAGCATCCTACTCACGTCTATCATTTGAAGAAGGCTCTTTACGGTTTGAAGCAAGCTCCAAGGGCATGGTATGATACGCTATCAAAGTTCATTCTATCTACTGGATTCAGCAAAGGAGCAGTTGATCCGACATTGTTCACCAGAAAGTCAGGCAAACATTTAATTCACGTTCAAATATATGTAGATGATATTATTTTTGCCTCGACTGACCCCAATGAATGTGATCATTTTTCAAATGAAATGGGTTCCAAATTTCAAATGTCAAAGATGGGACAAATGTCATTTTTCTTGGGATTACAAATTTCACAAAGTCCCGGAGGCATTTTTATAAATCAATCTAAATATGCAAATGAGATTTTATAGAAATTTGGATTTGATTCTAGTGACCCTGTTGACACTCCCATGATAGAGCGTACTAAACTGGATGAGGATCACTCAGGGTCCATGGTAGACCAAACGAAATATCGTAGTATGATCGGATCCCTAATGTACCTCACAGCCAGTAGACTAGAAATTCTGTTCGCTGTTTGCATGTGTGCTAGATACCAGGCTAAGCCTACCAAAAAGCACCTTGAAGCGGTTAAACGGGTCTTTCGGTATCTCCAAGGAACCATCAACATGGGACTTTGGTACCCGAAGGACACCGGTATGTCACTAACAGCATATGCAGATGCAGATCTTGCAGGGTGTCAAGATACTCGTCGAAGTACGTCTGGAGGTGCTCAGTTTTTGGGTGATAAGCTTGTTAGCTGGTCTTCAAAGAAACAAATGTGTACTTCTATTTCCTCTACAGAGGCTGAATACATAGCCATGTCATCTTGTTGTGGTCAAATCCTATGGATGAGATCCCAATTATCTGACTATGGCTTTGAATTCAACAAAATCCCTCTGTACTGTGATAATAAAAGTGCCATTGCCTTCTCTTGCAACAACGTTCAACATTCAAGAGCCAAGCACATCGACATTCAACATCATTTCATTCGGGAGCAAGTGGAAAAAGGTGTGGTGGAACTCTATTTTGTGAGGACTGAATACCAATTAGCAGACATCTTCACCAAAGCTCTTCCTAGAGAACGTTTTGAGTTTATCCTTCCACGTCTTGGTCTAAAGAGTCTACAACCGGAAACACTCAAGCGTCTTCAAGAGGAAGACGAGGAGTAAAGGTCTTTATCCATCTATCTCTTGTATATATTTATTCAAAAAGCAAAATACAAAATTTCAAAACCCACAAAAGAAAATATAAAAATATAAAATTCTAAAAAATCCATAAAAATCAGAAAATCTTGAAAAATTCCAAAAATATTGTTATTTTGTCATGTTTTTCCTTATTCGATATCATCTACGGACTTTGTGTTGACATTCAAAGAATGTCACGGGTCTTTAGATGTTCTTCGAATGTACATAAGTTTGTTTAAAAAAAAATGAGGCGGAGAAAAATGGTGGTTTACTGTCATTTTAGGCAAATATTTTTCTTTCCAAATATTTTTCTTTCCAAATATTTTTCCGTCTAATGATTCTTCTGAAAAATATTTGCCATCTAATGAAAACTAAATTGCGTTGAGAATACCTCGTACTCTATTATTCTTGTAAGTCTTCTGTGCTTATCATCTGGCAAAATCTCTATCTCTCAATCAACAACTTGTGTCATTGATTGAGGGGGAGAATGATTTCAATCGAATTAAAAAGGTTATTTTGAAAGGTTATTTTTTAAACAATTGGCACGTAAATGAGCAAGGTTTATTCTTGGAAAATCAAAAAAAGAACAATGTTTTATACAATTAATTCAAAACATTTGCTAATGTTATGTTTTCAAAAGATACTCTTGCATGTTTAAACAATGGAGTTTAAAGTCTGAAAATCTGATCCTTATCAGTTAAAATGTTCTTTTCAAAAGCAAGTCACTATTCTCCTCAAAAATCTCTCAAAATTTAATTTAAATCAATAGAGATCACAACTCTCAAAGGATTTGGAAACTGTGATCGGGGGAGAATTTGTGATTTAAATTGGATTTAAACTGATAACTTGATAATTGGTTTTATAAGTGTTTAGCAAGCTTTCCTCCCCACATGTGTCAAACGATTTCAAATTTTCCATGCACATGTTGAGGGGGAGCATCTTTTTAAAACCACAAAGAATTGAAACGTGATCGATTTGTCTCTAAGTGCAGGTTTCCTCTAGTAAGTGCAAAACTCTTTCAAACCTCGAGGCACATATTGAGGGGGAGCAAACTTTTGAAAACCTCATCCTTCCTCAATATGCTCTATCTACTTGACTTAATCAGGGAAGTGATGTTGATATCTTTTAGAAAATGGTAATCAAAGAAGTTAATTCTTCCTCTTGCCTCCGTGTGCTAAAACGATTTCAAATACATGAGGCACATGTTGAGGGGGAGCTCTTTTTCTAAAAATATCAAAAACAATTCAGGTACAAAATGCTTTGATAATATATCACAAGTATCTGGATTGATTTTCAAATGGTTTTCAATTGGTTCCAATTGCAGATGAACAATACCAAAAGACCGACCAATTTACTTTATGCATGGTGTTATAAGGATGGTTAGGTTAGGTATTCGTTCCCACGATCCCGCCAGAGCCGGAGGGATCTACCCAGGGAAAATTCACTAGTTAGTGTAGAAGTCCTTAGGTATGATGAAAAAAGGAGAAAAGTGAGATATGGGAAGAGTGCGGACTGAGGCTGAGCTAGTACTGGAATAAACCCAACAAGGTTCTAGCTATGAAGTCTCGGTAAGCACAGAAGGGGTTGAAGAATGAAAAAGAATTGAATGAGAAAAGGGTGAAAACAAATAGCCCTCCAATTATTCAACCTTAGGGCAGAAACCGGGTTCAATTCATTTGCTACTGGTGGTTACCAAGGTAACATCGGTATTGAAGACAAGACGTCATGGACCCAGTGACGCACTGCACTTCAACTTCCCAAACCACTCAAGTTCCTCTTAAAAGGACTTGTTTCATTCTCACGGGGAACCGACATTATCTATCGACTCTCTCTTAGAGTTTGTTGATATTGAAGAAGGAGACCCTCTCCCTAGTCTTCGACATAGGAACCAAATATGCACAATTGAGTCTAGAGCCACGAGATCATCAAATAAATCTCCTTAGGAACTGTCAATGAAGACTCTCTGTTTCACACAATGTGGAAAGAGAGATTATATCTTATGAGTCCTACGCATTATCCTTGTGGTATTGCCAGAACATCTGAGTGATATGCAAACATATTCACAATGAAGATGGAAAGCCTTCTGGAGCCAACATCAAACAAGCTCCTGGTGGGTGGCATGTGAGATCTATCCAATAGATCAACCATGTGACAACTGAACAGAAACAATGGGGCGATTCAATCTTTTGAATCAATCCTGGTTCAGGTTATGGATTGACGGATACCTTTGAAAAAACCGGTCGTTGTGTTTAAAAACTCTTTTCTTTAGCACATCGATTGTGTACTAATATTTCAAAATAAAAGGTGTTTATGATTGATAATTGATTTTCATTAAAACCTTCGTTGTATTGCAAAAACAACCTCTATTGAGCGGTACACGATTGTTTTTCAAATCTCTTTTCATCAATCAGTGAATCTCAATTCGCTGGTTCACTCACTCCGTGTTGTCTTCTTTGAGACGTTCCGGTTTGAGAACAGCTAGAGCAGCTGCGAAACCCTGTCAAGGAGATTCTTCGGAATCATACCTGATCACAGGCAATACTTGTACTGATCAACGGGGAACCGTGAGCCGTGAGCCGTGTACCTCAATTCAACGAAAGTGATCAAAGACACTTTCGCGCGCTTTATTGCTAACTGTTGTATGCAGGTACGCCCGACGTTTGTAGCTGATCAGAATGAAGCGGTCAATCCATAGCCGCATGCTCACACTTCACATTCATCTCTAAAGAAATCATGATAAGTGCATCAACGAGTCTGATATTTTCACTCCATGCTTCTGCTACGCTGCTGCAAATATCATGAATCAACTAAGGCTTCCGCTACTCTGATGAAAAGAAATCATGATCCAGAATGTGAGCATGTCAGTCCAAATGTCACAACATCACATAATACCAACACCACTAAGGATGAGTCAGAGATTTATGTTAGCTGATGATCTCAATGCTGGCTCAAAACTCATCATCACGTGGATCAGTTAAAGACCTCCACTTGAAATTATCCAAACATGCGGAACATGAAGAATCAAATACTAAGAGCTACTGAGCAAAAGAACTTAATCAAGAATCCTAGAATAATCTAATGTAATATCTGTTTGTATTCATTGTAAATTGAGGTGACCTCCCTTAGGGGGAGATTGTTAGGAATTAGAAAATTCAGTCGTTAAAGAGTCGGTCACCTCAAGTATATGTATTCGATAGAAAGCTCGTAGTCGTAGTCAAGTTATGTTAGTAAGTAGTTTGTTAAGTAACACCGTGGAGGACGGACGGGTCTTTACCCAATGTATGCCTGATCCACAGCCCGTAGGTTGCGTTTATTTGTAAGACACTATAAATATCCTCTACCTCCCAAGGTAGAGGGTTGGAGCTTCAATACCATTTTTCTTTGTTTCACATAGTTCCCAACTCTCTTCCCTTTCTCTCTCTAGAACTTTCTCTCTCTAAACCTTGTTAACGCCACATGTGATTATGGTTTAATGTGTTTGTGAAATCCTATATCTTACATTTGTCATCAACAAAACAAATGAGAATGTATAGATTAAATATCGTAATATTTGCACTAACAATCTCCCCCTTTTTGATGATGACAAAATATATGTAAACGTAATAGATAGGTAAAATGTCAAAGTTACTTGTGTTCGTACTTCCTATACATTACCTTCTCCGTTTACACTCTTCTCCCCCTTTTGTCGAAACAAAAAGGGTGTGTCCTTTCTCCCAAGAATGGCGAGTTTGCATCATCCCTAGTGAAGTTAAAATAAAAACACCTTATTGCTCCAATTGGCACACCACGCCAATACTTTCAACACGAAACACTAATGACGAAGCTTAGCAACTCATGACCTTGAGCTTGCACGTCTTCAAAAGGTGGTGATCTCGCCTTTAAGAGGAACCTAGAGAATCACACACAAAAACAATAGAAAGATCCTTTGAATTATAACCATTATTGCCAACGACTCAATGGATCAAAATTTTGAGGCTTAACCTAGATCAAGGTTAGTGTTAAGAAGAAAAGAAAAAGGAAAAATATATGATGAGAAAGAAATCTCCCTTTTGTTGAAACATAAAGGAATTTTGAAGAATGAATGTGTGCATGCTCCCCCTTGTTAAAGGCGTCAAGTATTTTAGGAAGGCTAAGACGAAAGTATTGCAAAATTTGCAATGTTTTTGTTTTGACGAAAAACTCCCCTTTATTGAGAGCGTCTAGTTCTCCTAGTGTGTTTTGAAAATCTACAAAACAAAAAGTTAGTGCAAAATTATATTCGTCCTTGGACGAGTAAGTCATATGATGCACTTTGTAAATGCTCGACGGAAGCTCCCCTAGCTAGAGGGCGTCAATGGTATCATCACATTACCTATGCCAGAAATTCATACACATCTTTCATCTATGGGGTATGATACCACTTACAACCCTTTAAAAGACCTCTTGGATAGTTTTTCTTAGGTGCTTACGCCAAAGCGATGGAGGTTTGATCTAGTCTCAAGCCTATGGTAATCTATGTACTAGGACCGGTTAATGAGTGTTTATCTACCATTTCCAACTTGATATATTTCATATACACCCGAGAGATGAGAGTATCCAAACACCACTTGTGGGGTGCTAGTATGTAATTTCCGTGCTTGTTATGACTTTTGCGGGGCTTATACGTGTTGTGAATTGTTCTAAACTAATGATTCATGACCCCTAACTTATAAATTAATTGGCTAAAAGCACATTTGCTTAAGGACAAGCAAAAACCAAGTGTAGGGATATTTGATAAGGATTTAAAAGGTACACTTTTGAGGGGTTATTTAAGCCCTTAATCGATCACTTTTGTATCCGTTACTACTTAATTTCGTTCTTTTTCACTTTTTACGGGATGAATAGTAAAAGTCAAAGTCAAAGGTCAACTTTAAGAAGTCAAAGGGTAAAATAGTCATTTTACTTTATGAAAAATTATGGGTTGCTAGACCTATTACCGATGATCATCTTCTTGCTAACCATGTTATGGTACCACTTACCAAACAACCTCCCAAACGGCTCATGATCAATGGAAAAAGGCCTCGTGCTCTTTCGGACTCTTATGACGAAGAAGAAGAAGTTGAAGTCGATCCCGTTTCTAACTTTCAAATCGACCCCATGACCTACTATGAACAACTTACCACTCTTCCAAATGAGCCTGAAGAATTCAAGCAAACAAAGGGGATGATCAAATGCCTAACTCACTTCCTCATGAACTCGGGAAAGAAGAAGTGAAGAGATTGACGAAAGAGACATTATGCTTGTCTTTATGGTTATTTTAGAATTTTTATTAAACAATGTATGCTCATGATTGTGCAAGACTTACTTTGTTACTTTTATCCTAATGTTTGGTTTTTATCATAATTACTCGTCTATAGGTTGTCGTTATGTGCAATATATCTTATACTTTTGCTTGTACTGAGTAGAAACCTTTAGTTTTAGTATGCGACACCTAGTGCAAAATCTGCACATTTTCTGTGAAGCTACTGGTCAGCAGTTGCCGGATCCTTGAGCTATAACTAGCCGGATCCCTCATATGAAGGATCCGTGAGATCCGGGTAAACAGATATGGGAGTTTTACACTTTCACTTCAATCCAATCTTCCAGACCTTATTAGACTAATTAAACATGTTACTTTAGGATCACTTAAGTCCTCCTCAAACTCAGATGATCTCACATTCACTCATAACTAACTTAGGATCACTTTCAAGGTGTTTTTGATTTATCTTTTCATCAAAACTGACCACATTTCTGATCCAATGCTCACACATTGATTGTCTCATCTCAAAACACCTAGCTTGATATTTCTCTCAATTTTAGGAAATTGATTTTAGAAACACTTACCTCACAATAGGCTAAAAACTAGTTTTTCATTTCTTATGATTTTTAAGGAATTTTCCAAATTTCTTTTAAGTTACCATCTAATCTCTAGGATCATTTGAATCCACTTGACACTCTCAAATTTCTTAGTGTCACTCTTGATCACCCATTGGTGCTCATAAAACCCCATTTCTTTCCATAAAAGACAATCATTAGCTACTCTAACTCATTTCACTTGATCATTTAAGTCTCATATCATTTAAGGCACCTGAGAAGACTGAAAACACTCAAGATGTGTAGGTACTAGACCTTACAAAACATCATCTTCCTTTTCTTTGACTGCTGAGAGCCGGATCCCTAGGTTTAGCCTAGATAGATCCCTCATTTGAGGTAAACCGTGGGAACCGGCTGCTTAGACAAAGCTAATCCTATTTAAAACAATCATTTCAAGCTCTCTTTGTTAACTTGAACACTCCATCTTGTCTTAATTGACTCCCTAGTTCATTACAATCGTAGCACATAATCATTGGCTTCTTGCAATCCTTACTCATGTGGCTTAGAGCACCACATTTGTAAAAACCCGATAAGTTCGCCTGACACTCTCCAAGATGGATTATGACACTTTTTACAAGGAATCTTGGTTTGAATTTCACCCCCCTTTCGCCCATAATTTTGTTTAGGTTTCTTGGCATCTCGATCAACAAAGTCTTGCTTTCTCTTGTTATCTTTCCTTTTCAAATCTTTCTTCTTTTAAATTCTCCTCCCTCACACGAGCTCTACTTACGAGATCTTCTAGAGTGGCACACTTGAAAGGTGATACTGCGTCTCGGATGTATTCACGAAGCATTCTTTGGAACCTTTCTACTTTGAGCTTTTCATTATTGTGGTATTGGGGACAATAAGGAACCATATCAACAAACTTCATCCAAAGCTCGTTTACCATCCCTTTAGTTTGCACAAGAGATTGAAACTCCTCTCGAATTTTAGCAACTTCCTCGGTCGGGCAAACTCTGTTCTGAATAGTTCTTTGAATTCATTCCTGTTAGGAATTAGAAAATTCCATAGTGAAGTGTCGGTCACCCCAAATGTTATCTAGCATAAGTTAGCTCGTAGATTTGTCGTTAGTCACGTTATTTATTGTTTTATTAGTTAGTCAGTAGCGTAAAATAGTTTAGTGCAACACCGTGGAGGAAGGACGGGTCTTTACCCACTGTATCCCTGATCCACAGGCCGATAGGAGGTCGTATTTCTTGTAACTATAAATACCCCTTCCATCCATGGAAGGGGTGGTGCTTCTCATAATCTAATATTCAACATTTGTGTAAACCTCTAGCAAGAACACCCTCTCTCTCTCTCTACTTTCTCTCTCTAAAATGGAAAACATGTATTTTGATCTCCCAAGACCACCCGAATCATCTAATACAATAAATTAACGATCCTGCAATTGGTATCAAGAGCCAAGGTTATTGTGTTTTGTTGATTTGTGTAGTTTTGTATCATGGTTATGGTGGTTTTTGGTTTATGTTGAATACTGTTTTTGCACGTTTTGATGGTCGGATTAACTTTTCTCGAAGTATTATCATGGTAAACATTCTTTTTGGCCAAATTTGTCATGTGATGTTTAACTGTCTAAAAATCTGTCTTGTGTCATTATTTTTGGTCCAAGTCTGTATTTTTATCATTTTTACATGACTGTTTGTTCAATACCATATCTGTGAATGTTTTGGTGGTTTTTTGGTCAGATTATTGTAGTCTTTTTAATGGTCAAACTGGGTCAAAAATGAAGCTTTTCTGCATATGTTTTCTGGGTCTATTAACTGGTTTATACATCAGTCAGGAGAAGCAGTTTTGTTAGTCACTTTTTATGGGTTTATCATGAATATGGTCGGAAAGTAGCCGGAAAACTCATCGGAAAACATATTAAATCTTGCTAGCGACTTAGACATTTTTTTTCATCCAGATCCATTGAATCTAAGTAGCTACTTGTATTGACAAGTTAGCGATTTATGTGTTTTCATGATATAGCGACTTATTAACGGTTTGACTTTTGAGTCAAACCGAAAGGCTAGCGACTTGTCATGGGCCTAGCGACTTAGCCGTGGCGACTTAGCCGTGGCGACTTAGCCGTGGCGACTTAGTCGTGGCCACTTAGGCTAGCGACTTGGCTCATATATGAGACCTAGCGACTTACACAGAAATGTAGAAGAAGAGAAGACTTTGACCTTGACCAAAACCTAAATACCAACGACTCTTATGTGACTTTAGCTTTAACATCTCAAGTCACAAATCGATAAGAAGAGAAAAAAATCCACACGGATATGTTTAATCAATACATATGACAACCACATGACCCAACACCAAATACCAAACATCTTCATGACCTCAGTTCATACATCCTTGGTCCATAGTCTTTAAAAAAAAAAAAAAAAAAAAAAAAAATCGAAGCTGTATCAAACAGATCTGAACCAAAACCTACCAATCCTAGACCTAGACTCAACAATAGGACCCTCACAATCACTCCCCAACTCACATATAATCTATTCACATAATAAACAAAAGGAAATCATTCACGATCTCAGAACAGTTCAAAGTTGCTTCGAATCCTTTAAAAGATTTTCTCTTTGAACTTGTATCCTCACAGACCAATTTTTGAAGCTTTGCTTCATTTTCATATCCGAATATAAAAGAAAGATCTATAACAAGTTTTGTTATAATCGTTCTTTACTTCGTTGTCTCGTTTAAACTCAAACGATTAATACAAAAACACGTACACCTACCTGTGATCCAATATCATGATCTTGCTCTCCTCTTTGTGGAGTCGTGATCCATGCTCGAAAGATATAAGGTTGTTTTTGTGGTTTTGATGAGTTATGATTTTCGGATTGATGACTTTGGATACATGAGATTAGAAGAGTTTAGATTGATGAGATGGTATGAATTGACATGCATTTTTCTTCTCCAGATCTAATTTGGGAGTTTGGTGATGAGAAATGTTCAGTGGGAGGCGTATACTTTTCTAAGTATGTGTTAGGGTTAGTCTAAGTGAAAAATATTAGGGTATTCTCTTTTATAACCGAATTATTAATATCAATATGGGTTGGCTCGGGTTGGTAACTGAATAGAACCGGGTATACATGCTTTGGGCTGGACGACTAGACTTAGGCTTCTCATTTGGAGTTGGGTCGTATATTTGGACCCTAATTTGATGATGTCTTGAGCTGGACTGAATTTATGATGTACATTATCAAAAGATATTGTCCAAAATTTATTTTTTGGATAACATTTTTGATATAATGAATGGTATTGTTGGTATGGTCAAATTTCACGGAAGGATACAAATTCACGGCTTGAGCGGAAAAATGAAAAATGACTACGGGGTTTGTGTACGGATTTATTGAAGTGACGTTATCTTCATATGTGGTCATTACTTTTAGCCGATGAATCAATGGAGGTTCAACTTACAACAATTCTCATGATATATTCGACGCCACAAAATGTCAAAGATACTTCACAGTCTAAGCAAAATCTTCGTCAGTGTCAGTCGTGATTTCTCAAGATGTTTGCTTATGACAAGAACTTCTCGTGCAAATGGTCATACACGTTATGATGCTTCCGAAAGTTCGAAACCATCATGGGGGAGAAATGTGTACTTTGATGTGTTACGGTTAATCTCCAAGGAAAAGGAGTTTATTATACTTGACTTAGTATGGTTTGTGAAGTTGTCTACATTCGGGTAAAGAATTGTTGATGATATGATGATTGTTGTTGTGGTATGAGGGTTGATACTTTGATGTATGCACTTTCATGAATAATATTATGTCACGGCTTGAACCGAAAGTTGAAAATGGTTGACTACGGGGTTGTTGTTCGGTATTTCTTACTTGGGTTTGAAGTGAGGTTTTTCGGACGAGTTTACTTATGATAACTTGTTTGGGCATTTATAAAGTGTGATAAAGACTTGGCTATTTAGGTACGGTTGTGATTCGTTCTCGGTTAACCCACAACGTAACTTTCACTTCGGTGTCTCACGCAGTTGAGGATATGTCAAGAGATTTTGTACATTGGGTACACCGTTTCTTTTTCACGTGGATTAGTACAAGTTTAAGTAACAAATCTGGGAAATTTTTCTTCATGATCAAGTTTGACATATCGGGTTTACTTCACCAATTGGTCATTGCAACAGCTGACAGAAGCGTGAATGATGTGTTTACCAAAGTGTTTTTTGGATGGTTGATGATGTTATTGATGTTGGTGTTTGAACCGCTGATGAACCGCTGCATGTTCCCCTGAAACTAATATTCACCGAAACCTAAATTGTCATAACATATTCTGGCTGACGTTGTTTACGGTTTTGTCTTGATTTTGTAAAATCCCGCGAAAGAACCTATTTCTCGGTTTAAATCATAGACTTGTAAAATCCCGTGACAATGGAAACATCCTGGTATTAGTAAAGTGCATTTCCGGATCTATCTTACGGTTTATTCTTGGTTTTGTAAAATCCCGCGAAAGAAACTATTTCTCGGTTTAAACCATAGAGTTGTAAAATCCCGTAATGATGGAATCATCCTGGAGAAAGGAAAGTGTATTTCGGGATCTCATTTGATGCTGGTGCTACGGTTTCTACTTCGAAGAAGGGATAAAAGGGTGTACTTCATGAATTGGATGTGTGTTTGGATATTCGTCGTGGCAGTTTGGTTATTACATGGTTTTTCGGGGTTATGTGCTGTTGACCATGGTCGGGATGAAACCATTATCAAAGTTCATTTAAATGTCAAAGAAGGCTAGATTTGAGCAGTTAACCAGAAGATATGACAACGGAGTTAATTCACTATTATTTATTTGAGGTTGAAGTGAATTATCATGGGCGAGTGTACTTAGTATCTGAAGGTATCGGGGATGGATGGATGAAGATTCTTCATGATCCTTGTTCGAGCTTATTATCAAAAACGAAGACTTGGAAATCTAGTTATTGTTGGGTGTCTTTTACTTTTTCTTTTACCACTTGGGGGAATTGGACTCATACCACTACAAAATAACTATCACTTTAAGGAGTTACGTTGTAGTGCTCAGTGTCACATTCAATTGTGGATTTTCAAGAGGTGATATACGTCTTATACTCGATGGTTGGTTGGTTGAAGAGTATAGAGTACTTAGAGATTCAAATGGGCATGAAGTCTCGGCACCGCTCTTTGTTACACATGTGCAAGTTTAAGTCACGAGTTCGGGTTAGTTTACTTCAGGGTCAAATTCATCATATTGGGTTTTTCTCCATCAGTTGTCACGACAAAGAGCCTACTGAATGATAATGGGGCTGATTACATGTTTTGCTAAAAGAGCAGAAAAGAGAGAGATAATGACGTCTTTTCACTTCAGTTCAGGCCTCGTACTCTAAAGAAAAGAAATGTGTACGTTTCAGTGCGCATTATCTTTGAAAGAAGAGAAATCTTCTTATGACGTCTGTTCACATCAGTTCAGGCCTCGTTCTTAAAGAAAAGAGGAGTGTACGTGTCAGTGCGCTTTATCTTCTGAAGAAGAGAAATCTTCTCATTTATGACCATTCTCATCAACATGCTTCATACTTTTTCCATGCGCTTCAGTCATCAAGTGAACCGGGCTATCACTGATTGTTTTCTCATTCCACTTGCTCGATTATAATGAAGATGGCGACATCATGTGCTTATTTTGCGGGAGAGAAGTGTGAATAGAACATTCGGATGATTTTCACTTATTTAATCAAGAATGGCAACTCCGTATGCAATTCTTGAGGGGGAGAAGAAGTGTGAATTTTTTGCATTGTTGATTGATATTTGAGAATATAAATGGTCATACGGCTCTAAACTCATGTAAGAACCGAGCCTCTTATTATCGGGTCATCTTCACATGGAGTTTTTCTCTTCTAAGAGCCGTTGGTTGACATCTTCACTCGGATTGATGAGTTTATCGACAAAGTGCTTCCGGTTAATGCCTCACGTATACATCAACATGATGATTCCGAACAATCTCTCTGTTCTTGTTTGATGTGATTGGTAGTTTGGTGTCACCATCTTGTGTGTTCGTTGCGGCCTGATTGTTTATTTCCTTGATGAACATCTTTCTGTTCTTGTTTGATTGGGAGGGATTTTAGTTAAGGGGATTTGCAAGATGTAAGTTAATTAGGATGCTTTTTGGTGGGATGCTTTTTGGTATGAGTTGAAGATGTTAACTATCTATTCCCCAACTGCACAATCTTGAAGAAGGTCGAGTCTACAGTCTGTTCTACATTTTCTGCTACATGTTAGAAGACTAAAGACGAGTTGCATTTAACGATCTAAAGACTTCTTCTTAATATGGGCATTTATCAAACAGATTGTCGGTTTAGGGGAGAGCACTAATTGGGAGTGTGTTATAAGTCAGATTCAATTCCCAATTAGACTTGCTCATATTCTTTAGCAGCGACTACTCGAGACGTTGATATTGACTATTGTTGGACATTTGACACAAGGTGATTACTTCGGAGTTAATCATTTATCACTTATTTGAGATTGAAGTTGACTTTCACAAAGGCGTGTTCTTATTTGATAACTTGCTCGGGCTTAAGAATTTGAGTTGAAGACTTGGCTTATCTAGTTACCAGCAGTCGAGGTGGATGGTTGAAGACCTGGTTAACTATCACTATTAGGAGTTACTTTGTTTTACTCAGTGTCACACGCATATGACGGTGTGGATAAACGCAAGAGGTGTTAATGTCTCATACTTTGTTTGGGTAGTGAGTACTTAGAGATTTGCTTGAAGCATAAATTCTCTACACCGTTCTTCCATCATTAGGTGCAAGCTTAAGATACAAATGTGGGAAAGTTGACTTCAGTTTCAAGTATGGTATAGCGGGTTTTCTTCTTCAGTGGTCACTTCAAATTGTCTACAGAAGGGTTGATATAAATAGTCAGAGAGAGTCTTCAGCATGTTAATTCTCACAAAGACTTCAAGCAATCTTCTCAACAAATTTCAAGTATTTGGGCTTACAAAGAGTTGCTGATTCAGAAGTGTCAAAAACCAGCAAGGCGTAAGGAGACTCACATATAAACACAAAGCGAGTAAACTTGATGAACTTAACTCTTCTAAGTAACTGAAGACATCCCGGGAAGACAAATGTTAGTACCGCAGAGAAACTCAAGGTTTGACTCATGACGAGTAAACTTGATGAGCTTAATACTTCTAAGTGATTGAAGATATCCCGGGAAAACAATTGTCATGACCGCAGAGAAACTCAAGGTTTTACTCATCAAGGATTTTTGTGTTATTATTCCAACTACGTGGGGGAAGTGATGTTAGAAAAAGTTTCTGAAGATAACAGAGGTACACTAGTATGTGGTGATTTCGATGGTGTCTCAAGGATCAGGGGAGAGAGATTGTGTACATTGGGGATGCTCAGCTGTTTCACTTGAGTGCTTAATCAGTGATTCAGAGATATAATCACTTATTCCGGTGTTGACATCCGCAGAGATTGTCACCCGCAGAGATAATCAGTGACTTGGTCTGCTTCTTCAATGTTATCAGTTATTCATTCCTTGTGTATTGGTATACTTCGGATACTTGAGCTTCATACACATTCATCAGGGACGAAAGATGTGAACATAGGGGAGGTGTTCTACATTACCCTCTTGATGTGTATTCGGGAGAGTTCTTGGATATTGGTGTACTTCGGGTTCTTGAGCTTCATACACGTTCATCAGGGAAGAAAAATGTGAACATGGGAAGGTGTTCTTCATTCCCCTCATGAAGTGTATTTGGGAGAGTTCTAGAGCATTATACAAAGAGGCTGACTGCAACAATTCAACTGCTTGGGGGAATTGTTCTCTTGACACCTTTTGGAATGGATTGCTTCTGACTTCAGTGGAAAAGAAATTTGAGAAGATTATTTATGAGTGGGATGATACGTGCTGCTCTTCTTGTTGATGATATAACCCCGAATGGAGATCCTCGATTATCGTTCTTAAATGGAGCAGCGGGATTTATGGTAATGGTGTACTTTTCTGTGCACCTGGCTAAGGCAAGCTTGAAATAGAGCTTCGAATCTGCTCAACTAAAGGATTTTCGGTTTGGGGGGAAGCTGCCAGAGTCTCACTTTCAGATGGTTCATTTTCTTTCTATTCTAGAGCCCTTGGAAGCTTTGGTGGTGAATGTTTAAGGGATGATGACTTCTATCTTCTACAACGGGGCTGCTCGATATCCTTATCTCGGTACTCGTATCATCATCTTCTTTAACTATATCATCTATTCTATCTTTGTATATATTTTTCAGAAAAGCAAAATACAAAAATATAAAACCAGCAAAACCAAATACAAAAATAGAAAACCAACAAAAAGAAAATATAAAAATATAAAACCTTCAAAAACCCATAAAAATCAGAAAAATTTCAAAAATACCAAAAAATATGTTTTTCTCAAGACATGTCTTCTGGTATCGATAACATCTACGGTCTTAGAAATGTCATTCAATAATGGCACGGGACTTTAGATGAAGTTCGAGCAGAAGGTGTAAATATTCTTTTCTGAACATGTCTCAAACAATGGCTTACAGTTATTTCAGACTGTAACCCGCGCTTTAAAAAAAAAAAAAAAAAAAAAAAAAAAAAAAAAAAAAAAAAAAAAAAAATGGCTTACAGTTACTTCAGACTGTAACCCGTGCTTAAACTATGGCTTGCTATTATTTCAGATAGCAACCCGTTCTTCAAGAAAGGAAAGTGTTGCGCTAAACCAATTTTCAAATATTTCGTGCACTTATCCTAAAAACAAAACAAGGAAAGTATGTCGAAGGACTGCTGTTCCTACACAAATGTTTTTCCTTCTAAAATTCTTCAGAAAAATATTTGGTGTTTTCTAAAATGGTGGTAAATGAGTTGCTTTCAAAACAGTCAGATTCAGAGTTTTTGTTAAAATTGAAAAACTCAATCAATGACTTCAGCGCTTTTAACGTTTTAGAAAATGAGTCATTGATTGAGGGGGATAATGTTTTCAAATCTATTTCATCTAACGGGCTTTCTTAATTATCCTACGTGCTTAATTAAAAATGCTAATTGCCTATGTTGAAGGACTAGGTTTCTAGGATATGATTGTTAGGTTTAGATGATTAAAGATTGATGAACTCATAATTCCCTTGCTTTATATGATCTGATTGACATGTTGAATTAACTTTTATTAGTCGATTGCTGTTTGGGTGATGTCGACCACCATATATCTGTATGTGTGTTCACTAACGTATGCAGGTATATTGGTATAAAAGAATGTTCCCGATCCGGATCCCACAATTGAAGATGATTGGATGCCGAAAGGAAAGGGTAACTATATCTTGGGTTGACAAATGAAGAAATGGAGCTTAATTGGACTTCTATGGAGAGTTGGCATAAATGCAACGTAAGAGGTCTCACTGCATCAGCAGACGGTTTTCTTCTAAGTGATTGAAGAAACGAAGCTTAATTTGACCTCAGCTGGCATTCAAAATGCAACGTAAGAAGAAGTCTCACTGCATCTGCAGACGGTTTTTCTTCCAAACCCTACAGCAACAACAACAGAAGCTTCTCAACCACCTAACATATCTTTGTGCAGGATACCATTGTTAAACAATTTTTAATAATTTGATTAAATTGTTTTGAAAATGGAAAATATTGCTTTGAAAATATATTGGACTAATTTTCTTGAAAATCACCGGACTTCTTTTTAAATTTAATATTTTCAATTATTGACTTATGTCATGGATTGAGGGGGAGAGTGATTTAAATTTAATATTTTCAAACAATATCTATTCATAAAAGTCCGTTTGTACGTTAAAAAGTGGTGATCTAAAGATTTAATGTTATGTCATGGTATGATTTTTTCTTTAGAATCAAGGTCTTTCAAAATGAAATTTTTTCTGTTCTTGTTTGATTGTGAAATTGTTTTGTTTTACTTAAAAGATCTCTTAAAAACTATCATACCTGACACTAACAATCTTTAATGTCTTAAAATGGTCCTTTTCTGTCATCTTTCAAAATTGAATCTTGCCACGTCTTTCCCCAAATTTTTCTAAATGATTTAAATCAGTTGGGATCACAAATCTCAAATGGTTTGATATTTCTGATCGGGGTAGAGATCGTGATTTAAATCTCAAATCTGTTTTAAATGGAATTGGTTTTAGTCCTTCAAAGGCACTCCTGCCTCCATGTGCCAAACGATTTCAAATACACAATGCACATGTTGAGGAGGAGGATTTATCCAAAAACCAGATGAGTATTTAAACAAGGCCACATTTTCTCCCATGTTTTTTTTAAACCTAATTAAATCACTTGGGATCCAAAATCTCAAAGGATTTGATATTTTTGATCGGGGGAGAATTTGTGATTTAATAATGAAATTTGATAAAAGTTGATCGTTTTGATTCAGTTGTGCAGGCTGCTCTCTCATATGTGCTAAACGCTTTCGAATCTCGAAGCACATATTGAGGGGGAGCAAAACCATCGAGGTACAAAAGTTTTTTAAATAAGATTATAAAGTACCTTGATTGTGTTTTCAAATGGTTTCTTAATGAATTTTGTGATTGTGGATGTGCTTCAAAAGAACTCTTGCCTCTATGTGATAAAAATGATTTAAAAAATCCTATGCACATATTGAGGGGGAGAATTTTACCATGAAAATCAAATGGCTTTTTCGTATGAAAATTGTGATCAAAGAAAATATTTCAAAGTCCTCTTGCCTCCTTGTGCTAAACAGTTTTTAAATCATACGCACATGTTGAGGAGGAGGTTTTCTAAATGATCAAAACTATTAAGGTACAAAATGCTTTGATCTCGTATCACAAGTACCTTGATTGTTTTTCCAAATGATTTTTCAATTGGTTTCATGAAGGAAAGAACAATACCAAAAGACCGACCAATTTACTTTATGCATGGAGTTATAAGGATGGTTAGGTTAGGTATTCGTTCCCACGATCCGCCAGAACCGGAGGGATCTACCCAGGGACAATCCACTAGATAGTGTAGAGTCCTTAGGTATATTGAAAAAAGGAGAAAAATGAGGAATGGGAAGAGTGCAGACTGAGACTGAGCTAGTACTGGAATAAACCCAACAAGGTTCTGGTTATGAAGTCTCGGTAAGCACTGAAGGGGTTGAAGAATGAAAAAGAAATGAATGTGAAAAAGGGTGAAAATAAATAGCCCTCCATCAATTCAACCTTAGGGCAGAAACCGGGTTCAATACATATGCTACTGGTTGTTACTAAGGTAACACTGGTATTGAAGACAAGACGTCATGGACCCAGTGACGCACTGCACTAAAACTTCCCAAACCACTCAAGTTCCTCTTAAAAGGGCTTGTTTCATTCTCACGGGGAACCGACATTATCTATCGACTTTCTCTTAGAGATTGTTGATATTGAAGAAGGAGACCCTCTCCCTAGTCTCCGGCATAGGAACCAAAAATGCACTATTGAGTCTAGAGCCAAGAGATCATCCACAATATCTCGTTAGGACACAAAATTAATGAAGACTTGCTGTTTCACACAATGTGGAAAGTAAGTATATATATTAAGAGTCCTACGCATTATCCTTGTGGTATTGCCAGAACATCCGAGTGATATGAAAATATTCACGATGAAGATGGAAATCCTTCTAGAGCCAACATCAAACAAGCTCTTGGTGGGTGACATGTGAGATCTTCTCGTAAGATCAAACTTGTGACAACTGGATAGAAACGATGGGGAGATTCATTCTTGAATCAACCTTGGTCCAGGATTGGAATTGACGAATACTTTTGGAAAAACCATTCGATGTGCAAACCTTCTTTTCTCTAGCACGTCGAATGTGTACTTATGTTCTCTAATACAAAAAGTATTTTGATTGAAAATTGATCTTTCTCATAAAACCTTCGTCGTATTGCAAAACTCTTTCTTCAAGCAATACACGATTGTTTTTCAAATCATTTTTCATCAATCAGTGAATCTCAATTCGCTGGTTCACTCACTCCGTGTTGTCTTCTTTGAGACGTTCCGGTTTGAGAACAGCTAGAACAGCTGCGAAACCCTGTCAAGGAGATTCTTAGGAATCCTACCTGATCACAGGCAGTACTTGTACTGATCAACGGGGAACCGTGGGCCGTGTACCTCAATTCGACGAAAGTGGTCAAAGACACTTTCGTGTGTTTTATTGCTAACTGTTGTTTGCAGGTACACTTGGACGGTTGCAGCTGATCAGAATTGAGGAGTCAATCCAAAGCCGCATGCTCACAGCATCCACACTTAATTTGAAGAAATCATGACTAGTGCATATCTACATAACCTGGCTCTGATATTTCATTCTATGCTTATGCTTCGCTGCTACAAATATCATGAACCAGTAAGGCTTCCGCTACTCTGATGGAAAGATGTCATGATTCAAAAGTGTGAGCATGTCGGTCCAAAAGTCACAACTTCACATGATGGCAACACAATAAAGGGTGAACCAGAGATTTAATGTGGCTGATGATCTCTAAGAAAGCTCGAAGATCATCATGATGTGGATCAGTTCAAAGACCTCCACTGAAAGTACAGATCAATGCGGACTTTGAAGTTGCACTACAAAAGCACAAAGATTTCGGAAATGAAGAATTCAAGTCTACGAGCTCAAGAACAATGACAAGAATAGATTGCTAGGATTCGAAATGTAAAACATGGGGTGACCTCCCTTAGGGGGAGATTGTTAGGAATTAGAAAATTCCATAGTGAAGTGTCGGTCACCCCAAATGTTATCTAGCATAAGTTAGCTCGTAGATTTGTCGTTAGTCACGTTATTTATTGTTTTATTAGTTAGTCAGTAGCGTAAAATAGTTTAGTGCAACACCGTGGAGGAAGGACGGGTCTTTACCCACTGTATCCCTGATCCACAGGCCGATAGGAGGTCGTATTTCTTGTAACTATAAATACCCCTTCCATCCATGGAAGGGGTGGTGCTTCTCATAATCTAATATTCAACATTTGTGTAAACCTCTAGCAAGAACACCCTCTCTCTCTCTACTTTCTCTCTCTAAAATGGAAAACATGTATTTTGATCTCCCAAGACCACCCGAATCATCTAATACAATAAATTAACGATCCTACAATTCCACGTGCACGCTTCGACCCAAGTCTCATCTTTTTCACATATTTTACCTACCTACCAAATCTTGGCACTATCACGAAGAAATTTTGTTGCGAAGATGACTTTGTTTCTTTCCTCACAATGACTCGTGCCGAAAACTCCCTCGACGGCGGTAAGCCAACGTGTATAAGCGATGGGATCCTGAGTTCCCATAAAATTTGGCACTTTACAAGCCACAAAGTCACGGTACGTGGCTTTCTCATTCTTGGATTATTTCACAACACCTTCTTTATTAAAATCTCCTAGTTCTTTATGTATCACTTCTCTAAGATTCTTTGTTGTTCGTTTGATATAGTAGGGCATTGCATTCTTAACCGCCTTTCCTACCATCTTAGAGATTAAAGAACCTAATTCTTTTGTCTCTTCTTCCGCGAACCTCTAAATTTGAGGCCCTCGGAGCTAGAAGATGACCTATCTTCACTTTCACTATGTTCCGCATCATTAGCCAAAGATTCGGCTCCTTTGGAAGTTGAAGATTTCAAAACTTCCTTTTGATGCGGATTCACCGTCTTTTCTTCTTACTGAAAATGATAATTCAATCATCAACATCAAATCATACTTAAACAAGACATGAATAGTACAAAATACTTATATACTTAACTAGCCTAAAGCTTGTTGTGGTGTATAGTCTCGACGACCTCGAGTATGCATATATATCGTATTTTCATTATTACGATGCCGAGGCGTAGTCATGAAAATAATGTACATATGTATCTCCAAAATCCGTCTAAACGATACACTAGCAACAAACATTATCACTAACGCGTCTAAAATAGTCTAAGTTTAAGAAATCTCTGTGTAACATCCTTAATCTCTTAGACCAAGGTTCTGATACCAAGTTGTTATGCCCCAAAAACTAGGGGTGTGCACGGTTCGGTTTGGGTCAGTTTTTGGCTAAAACCGAAACCGAACCACAATGTTCGGTTTTTATAGAACCTAAAACCGAAACCGTTCGGTTTTTGGCGGTTTGGTTTTTTCGGTTTGTTATCGGTTTCGGTTCGATTTTTCGGTTTCTAACCGTTAATATTTCGGTATGGCCAAATTATACCAACAAACTTGTTTTATGTACAAAATTAGTTATTCTTATTTACTTTTTTTCAATATAAACATAATAATGTTTATTGCATAATTCTACAATTACAAACATATAAATGAGACATACATATACAAGTGAACATAAACGTTGTATAATCATTATCAAATATTTATTGTTATAATCACACAAAACACGCGACATGACAAACACACACATAAATATAAACGTTAAGATAAATATATTATAAATTCACTCACAAAATGAATATGAATTTATAAATTTGTTTTATTTAGTTATTTAATCATATTATATTAATTAGATATTATTATTTAACAAAACCGGTTCGGTTCGGTTCAGTTTTTGCGGTTTGATTTTTGGACGAAAACCGAAACCGAACCACATTTTTCGGTTTCTGAAAAAATAAAACCCGAACCATCGGTTTTTAGTTTAGGTCGGTTTTTTTGGTTCGGTTTTTTCGGTTTTCGGTTCGGTTTCGGTTTTTTCGGTTTGTTTTGCTCACCCCTACCAAAAACGACTCTAGAAAATATTTCGAAAAATACCCACATTTTCACTATTACAAATGAACTACTTAGATTTGAGGACACAAGTTAAACAAACTCAAGGGTATTTATAAGAACATTATATCAAGACTCAAGAATGAAAACTCGAAACATGAGAAAGATAACAACATTCTATTAATAGACACCAATACGCCGTATCAATATTTTGGATACGTCGTATTCATCAATACACCGTATCCATATTTTGGATACGCCATATTCATTAATACACCGTATTCATATTGTGGATATGCTGTATTCATGCATCAGACATAGCACTCTTGTAGAATTACTGCAGAAACCATAAAACTCAGCCAAGCACAAACTAACATAATATAACCTGTACAAACACTTTTACAACTAAAAATAGACCATATATCATTTGTCATATTCTAACCCATACCAATGGGTCAAAATGGGTAAAATGGCATATAGCCAAACACCCATTTACTACAATTCAACTAATATCAACCACTAGAACTTGACCATAATTTCTACCATTTACAAGACTCGACTTGGACACAATGGAAAGACCACAACAACAAAACGACCAAAAGAGACTAAAGATATACCAAGCTTTAAAACGACACTTCGGGGCTTCCAACTTTACCGGATTGGTCACGATATGAGTCTCTACTTCCTGTTCACAAAAACTAAGGTGATGTTTATTTTTTTTAAATGTCTTAACAGGCTCTGAATGAGCCAAATCTCTTAACCGGTAAGACATTTTGGACGCCCAGATCATTTGTTTTTTTTATCCGTTCAGACGCGGTCAGAGGCAATAAAATCTTAATGGTCTAGACATGAAAGGAGTATCTTAATGCCAATTGTTCACACAAAATAAAAGATAAAAAACCCTTTCACTCTCCCACATCCCCTACCAATAACTTCAACCGCTGATCACTGCCTCTCCTCTTTCCGGCTACCATCCATCGTCGGCCGCCTCTTATCCGGCCACAAGACGCCACCTACAGCCTCCTCCTATACCAGGTCCATTGTTTTCTTTAATCCATTGTAAAAAAAATTGTTTATTTTTTTTTATCATCATCGTGGATGATAAGTTTTTTTTTTTTATCATCCTTGTTAAATAATTGTGATTTTGGTCACTTGCTTTTCTTCTTGTCTTTTATACATAAATAATTAAATCATCACATATCAAATAGCTTCATTGTCATTAATCATTTCATGTGTATAAACAATTTTATTTTTGTTTGCTTTGTGGGTTTGTAGATGAGAGGATAAACATATTTTTCTTTGTTTGTTTTAGCGTATGAGAACCTGATGGCATAAAGTTGTAATGTTGTTATAGTAGGATATACACAAACTAAATAAAATTATAGAGTACTAGTCAAACTAGAATCAAAAATAAACTTCATTTTATGGATGTCTTTAAGTCCATAAAAATTTTGTTAACGTTGAAATAATATTGGTGAATGACAAAAGAGCTTTTGAAAGAGTTGCAACATGTAATTTATTATAGTTGTGCAAATATTTGATTAAAGAATAATCAACAAACTAGTATATTCAAATTAAGATAACTTTTTAATACTGGTTAAAATGGGTCAGACCAGGTTAGGTTTTCTTTGACCCATTAGACAAATTTGAGATGAAACATAATCCAAATCGACCCATCCACAATATTTTTCCATTGTTAAGTTTTTCACAGAATATGTAGTTTAGGATATTTTACACATGACTTTGTTTGATTTAGATGTTGTCTTTCATTATATGAATGAGTGACTCAAGTGAAAAACTAAATTTTACGGCGGAACAATTGAAGTTTTTTTTGGAGACATGTATCGATTAGGTCAATAGGTTAGGTCCTAGTCCTAATGGTGGTAGTTTATACGTAGACTCTTGGAAAAGAATAGCTCAAGCTCTTGAGGACACGTACGGAATAAAGACTACTAAAAAAAATTGAAGAATAAGTTTGACTACTATAAAGCAAAGTATCATCTTTGGGCAAGCTTGAAAGGAAAAATGGGAAACGTTTACAACTTTGAAACAAATTCATTCAACTTTACGGAAGAAGAGTGGAGAGACCTTAATGTTAAGGTGTGTTTGTGACTAGTTTTTTTTTACTTTTACAAATAAACTCTATCTAATACTAGTAGTTATGTTATTGATATATTTTTTTGTGCATTATTTATGTAGAAAAAAAATAAAGCTAATAACTTAAGAAATAGTCCATTGCTTTATCCCCACCTTTGTGCCGAATTATATGAAAAGTGTGCTGCTACCGGTCCAATACGTCAAGTTTTTGGGAAACGGAATCGAACACCACCATCATCTCCCCGTAATCCCGTTAACCAAGTACTTCAAATTGAAGATGTTCCTCTTGATATGTTAGGAATTAGAAATTCCACAGTGAAGAGTCGGTCACCCCAAATATAATCTAGCATAAGTTAGCTCGTAGAATTATCGTTATTTACGTTATTTAGTAGTTTATTAGTTAGTTATTAGCTTAGTTTAGCTTAGTGTAACACCGTGGAGGAAGGACGGGTCTTTACCCACTGTATGCCTGATCCACAGTCCGACAGGAGGACGTTTAGGTTGTAAACTATAAATACCCTCTACCTCCCAAGGTAGAGGGTTGGAACTTCTAATCTAACCTTGCATTTGTGTTGTTAAACCTCTCTCTAGAATTCCCTCTCATCTCTTTCACTCTCTAACAATGGCATACTTGTTTAATCATCTCCCTAGACCACCCGAATCATCAAACAACATAAATATGCGATCCTACAAATGGTATCAGAGCCATGGTTATTGTGTTGTGTTGATTTTGTGTGGTTTTGAATCAAGTTAAAACTGTTTTTGTATCACTTTTATGGTCGGAAAATTGATATTTTCTTATTGTTTTCTGAAAACAGTTTTATATTTGTTTGTATGTATCGGTGTATCCTATCTTTGGTCAAATAAAGTCATGATCCCAACATGTACACATTTCTGTCTTGGTCATTTTTCTGGTCCAAACAGTCATGTTTATAACATCTGTTTTTTGTGACGTTTTTGATACAAACCCGTGATGTTACTTGGTCAAATGGTCAGATTTTTGAGGTCAAAACAGGTAAAAAAGAAGCAGTCTTTAAGCAGTTTCTGGGTCAAATCTGGTTTGTTATTGAATGCGAGTTAGGATATTTCTTCCCTGCTTTTTGTGGTTAAAAGATGCGAGTTGGGTCAATACGAGTTGTCAATGCGAGTTGTCAAAGTTATATAAAGATGCGAGTTGTCAAATAAGACTGATGCGGGTTTATTTTTGAGTCAACTGCGAGTTGATCAAGTCAACTACGACTTGCCACATTCAGATGCGACTTGTCATATCACTGATGCGACTTGACTCATGAACCATGACTGGTGCGACTTGACAGAATGAGAAGAAGATGAATACTTACCTTGACCATTAATCAGTCAAATTAAGTGAGATGAAAAGAAAGAAAAGCCTCTAAACCAACATCTACAAATCATAATCACTAATCATTCACTAATCAACATCTATAAATACAACTTCTACGAGACTCAATAATAAATGGAAATAACATCAATGGATCTCAGTTTGTATTGAGGATTAGTTAAGTGCATCAAAATCTCAATGGTTCAAATCTCTCGATACTCACCATCACAGATCCAAATCAACTAATGACCATAACATTCAAATCTAAAGATATCTCATAATTGTTTTTCGTGGCACCTTATCGATTCATCAAGACTTCCTAGAGTCTCATATCACAAAAATCAATCATCATTGAATCATGTTTGAAGCTTAGCGTCACTGTTTTTATTTCCGAATCATAAGAAGAAAAAGAATATAACAAGTGTGTTAACCCTTTATCATGATTCGTTCTTTAAAATCATAATATTGAAAACTTTTGTTAAGCAGTTTAGATCTCAGCCTTGTCTTTTGTGTTAGGTTATTCAAACTCATAGATACTAAAAGATCTATACACAAAAGACTTATTGCTTCATTGACCCAAATCACTTTCGTTGTTATCCGAAATTAAAGAGAAAAAATGATAACAATTACGTTACCCTTTTTGTCTTTGTTTCGTTAATATAATGAAAACTCATTAATGATATTCAAAGAATCACTTTACCTACCTGGAAAAAGTCTCGATTCAAACTGTAACATATTGGATTTCACAAACACACTAAACCATAAGATCAAATAGGCGTATTATGAGTTCTAGAGAGAGAAAGTTAAAGGTTTAGGGAACTTTAGTGAGAGAAAGAAAAATCTTATTATGAGCTCCAACTCTCTACCTTAGGAGGTAGAGAGTATTTATAGTCTTTACATAAATCGCCACCTATCGGGCTGTGGATCTGGCATACAGTGGGTAAAGACCCGTCCGTCCTCCACGGTGTTACTTAAACTAAATACTACATAACTTATAATAATCTACGACTACGAGCTTTCTAACGATTACATAAACTTGAGGTGACCGACTCCTTAATACATGGATTTACTAAATCCTAACAATCTCCCCCTAAGGGAGGTCACCTCAATATCACCTAAAACATATACTAAAATTACATTGAATACAAACAGATATTACATCAAAATTGTTCTTGCATTCTTTGTGTAGTACTTTGCTCCGAAGCTCGTAGTCATCGATTCTTCTCATTGCATGTTTGGTTAATCCAAGTGGAAGTCTTTTTACTGATCCACGTGATAATAATTTTTGAGCCAACTTTTGAGATCATCAGCAAACATCAATCTCTGACTCATCCATTGTGGTGTTGGTATTATGTGATGTTGTGACATACGGACCGACATGCTCACATTCTGGATCATGATATATTCTCATCAGAGTAGCGGAAGCTTTCGTTGATTCATGATATTGGCAGCAGCGTAGCAGAAGCGTGGAGTGAAAATATCAGAGTCATTGATGCACTAATCATGATTTCTTTCGAGATAAATGTGTTGAGTGAGCATGCGGCTATAGATTGACCGCTTCATTCTGATCAGCTGCAAACGTAGGGCGTACCTGCATAAAACATTTAGCAATAAAGCGCACGAAAGTGTCTTTGATCACTTTCGTTGAATTGAGGTACACGGCCCACAGTTCCCCGTTGATCAGTACAAGTACTGCCTGTGATCAGGTATAATTCCGAAGAATTTCCTTGACAGGGTTTCGCAGCTGCTCTAGCTGTTCTCAAACCGGAACATCTCAAAGAAGACAACACGGAGTGAGTGAACCAGCGAATAGAGATTCACTGATTGATGAAAAGAGATTTGAAAAACAATCGTGTATCGCACAATAGAAATTGTTTTTGCAATACAACGAAGGTTTTAATGAAAAATCAATTATCAATCATAAACACCTTTTGATTTGAAATATTTGTACACGGTCGAAGTGCTAAAGAAAAGAGTTTTTAAGCACAAATACCGGTTTTTCAAAGGTATCTGTCAGTCCATAACTTGAACCAGGATTGATTCAAAAGATTGAATCGCCCCATTTTTCTGTTCAGTTGTCACATGGTTGATCTATTGAATAGATCTCACGTGCCACCTACCAGGAGCTTGTTAGATGTTGGCTCCAGAAGGCTTTCCATCTTCATTGTGAATATGTTTGCATATCACTCAGATGTTCTGGCAATACCACAAGGATAATGCGTAGGACTCAAGATATAATCTCTCTTTCCACATTGTGTGAAACAGAGAGTCTTCATTGAAAGTGTCCTTATGAGATTTATTGATGATCTCGTGGCTCTAGACTCAATTTGTGCATATTTGGATCCTATATCGGAGACTAGGGAGAGGGTCTCCTTTTTCAATATCAACAATCTCTAAAAGAAAGTTGATAGATAATGTTGGTTCCCCGTGAGAATGAAACAAGTCCTTTTAAGAGGAACTTAAGTGGTTTGGGAAGTTGAAGTGCAGTGCGTCACTGGGTCCATGACGTCTTGTCTTCAATACCGATGTTACCTTGGTAACCACCAGTAGCAAATGAATTGAACCCGGTTTCTGCCCTAAGGTTGAATAATTGGAGGGCTATTTGTTTTCACCCTTTTCTCATTCAATTCTTTTTCATTCTTCAACCCCTTCTGTGCTTACCAAGACTTTATAGCTAGAACCTTGTTGGGTTTATTCCAGTACTAGCTCAGTCTCAGTCCGCACTCTTCCCATATCTCATTTTCTCCTTTTTTCAATATACCTAAGGACTTCTACACTTTCTAGTGGATTGTCCCTGGGTAGATCCCTCCGGTTCTGGCGGATCATGGGAACAAATACCTAACCTTATCATCCTTATATCACCGTACATAAAGTAAATTTGGTCGATCTATTTGGTATTGTTCATCTGCCATTGGAACCAATTGAAAACCATTTGAAAATCAATCCAGATACTTGTGATATATTATCAAAGCATTTTGTACCTGAGTTGTTTTGATATTTTTAGAACAAGAGCTCCCCCTCAACATGTGCATCAAGTGTTTGAAATCATTTTGCACACGGAGGCAAGAGAAAGAATTAACTTCTTTGATTACCATTTTCTAAAAGATATCAACATCACTTCCCTGATCAAAACAAGTAGATAAAGCATATAAGGGAAGGATGAGGTTTTCATAAACTTGCTCCCCCTCAATATGTGCCTTGAGGTATGAAAGAGTTTTGCACATACAAGAGGGAACCTGCACATTGATCACGTTTCAAATCTTTGTGGTTTAAGATAGATGCTCCCCCTCAACATGTGCATGGAAAATTTGAAATCGTTTGGCACATGTGGGAAGGAGAGCTTGTACATCCTTATAAAACCATTTACCGAATTATCAGTTTAAATCCAATTTAAATCACAAATTCTCCCCCGATCACAATTAACAAATCATTTGATATTTGTGATCTCTGTAGATTTAAATTGAATTGGAAAGCTTTTAGGGAGAATTGTGACTTGATTATGAAAAACGTTTTAACTGATAAGGATCGGATTTTGAGACTTTAAACTCCATTGAATAAACATGCATGATTATCTTTTGAAAATAATTGTATGACAAATAACTTTTTGATTTAATTGAAATCATTCTCCCCCTCAATCAATGACATAAGTTGTTGATTGAGAGATAGATATTTTGACAAACTTTTAAGTCCAGATGATTATCAAAAATAGAGTCCGAGTTATTTTTCAAAACAACTAGTTTTCATTAGATAGTAAGGATTGGTTTAAAGAATCAGAGCAAGAAATTTGAAAACCAAGATAAAGTATGGCTCTGTTCTATCTTTGAAAAGCGGGTTACTGCCTGAAATGACAATAAACCATAGTTTCTCTTTCTCCCAAATATATATATATATATATATATATATATATTTTATATATGAAAATTCGAACAACATCTAAAGTCCCGTGTCATTCTTTGAATGACAGCATCAAGACCGTAGATATTATCGAATCGAGAAAAACATGACAAAATGACAATATTTTTTGAAGATTTTTCGAATTTTTCAAATTTTTATGGATTTTGAAAGTTTTATATTTTTCTATGTGATTTTTGAAGGTTTTATAATTTTGTATTTTGTTTTTCGAATACATATTTACAAGAGATAAATTAGTTTAAGAGGATGATGAAATGAGTACCGAGATAAAGAAATCGTTCAGCACGTTGTAGAAGAAAGGAATCAACATCTCTTAAACTTTCGTCACCAAAGCATTCGAGGCTACTAAGAAAATCGTCTGAACATGAGCCTTCTCAATTTTGAATCTTTGGTAGCTTCCCCCCAAACCGACAAACATTGAATAAAGACCATTTCCCTAAGAAGTAGAAACGAGTATAAATGGTCTCATTGAATGAAGCTCAGCACCTCGAAGAACACGAGAACACCAAAGTAACAAGTTGAAACATTGATCGTCTAAGTGGTCATCAAATCCAGAATAACTGATGAGGTCCGATCACATGAACCTGTTGTGCATCCCCGATGTACACATTACTCTTCGAGATTGACCAGTTGTCTATTCAGGGGAACAAAACATCAACATCTTCATTTTACCAAGTGCATTCCAGTTATCTCCCATATAACCAATCAGCCCATAATGTACACACGTTCCCAACCAGAGTAGAGACAATGACATCACAATAACCGGTTGAATCACTGATCTTCACTACGGATGTCAACTCCGGAATAACTGATTAAGCTCGATCATGTGAATACGTTGTGCGACCCTGATGTACACATATCTCTCCCCTGATGGTTGCGATAACATCAGAATCATCATTACATTGTGTACATGAAGCACTAACCGGAAGCTCTTTATCATAAATCATATAGAAGATGTCGATCAGCAATATCATCTCACGTTCCAAATATTCTTCTCATATTTCTTCCTACTGAAGGCTGAGTTAACACATACCAAAAGTATCCAGAGACCACTTCCTCCCAAATGGTTGGAATAATACATCCTTCCCCCAAATAGTTAGAATGATATATCCTTCCCCCAAATAGTTGGAATAATACATCCTTCCCCCAAATAGTTGGAATAACACACCAAAGGCTATGAGTAACACCAAAGTTTCTCTACGGTTATGACATTTGTCTTTCCCGGGATTACTTCAATAGAGACAAAGTATTAGGTTCATCACGTGTACTCGTTGTGTGTTTAGATGTATGTCTCCTTCCCCCTTGCTGGTTTTGATACCTCAGAATCAGCAAAACATAATACACTCATATACTTGAAATAGAGAAGAACACAATTAGCTCAAATATGTCTCGTGAGAATCAACTGCTACAGAAACTCTCTCTGACTATCTTTATCAACCCATAATCAACCCATATGAAGACAATTTGTAGTGACCACTGATGAAGAAAACCCGATATACCAAACTTGAAACTGAAGTCAAATTCCCCACATTTGTATCTTAATCTTGCACTAATAATGGAAGAACGGTGTCGAGAATTTATGCTCCAAGAAAATCTCCAAGTACTCAATACTCAAACAAAGTACGAGACATTAACACCTCTTGAGATTATCCACATCGTCATCCGCATGTGACACTGAGTAAAACAACGTAACTCCTAATAGTGATAGTTAACCAGGTCTTCAACCAACCACCCCGACTACTGGTAACTAGATAAACCAAGTCTTCAACTCAAAATCTTAAGCCCGAGCAAGTTATCAAATAAGAACACACCTTTGTTGAAAGTCAACTTCAATCTCAAATAAGTGATAAATGATTAACTCTGAAGTAATCAACTTGTGTCAAATGTCCAACACGTGAATAAACATACAATCGGATGTACATTGACCCACTAAATGAACCGGAGCAAATGATTCCTCAACATCAATGCATTCTTCCTTAAGGTATACATGTAGAAACTGATCTGGAAGATTCACCAATAATCTTTTTAAGCGGATGAGGAAGTCATTTTCCTTAATGTTCATGTGGTTGATTTACAGAGTGCACATTTAGGAAAGAACAATGAAACAATGATCCGTGAAGATTTGGCAAAAGGATACCAAAGAGTGGATCACTATTCATGAGTGCATTTGCAAAGATTATGATAGTCATTATCCACGCCTTGTGAAGTAACTGGAGATGAGGTTTCTTGAGAATTCCGAGAAGTACTTCTTATATGGTGAACCAGTTGAGTCAGTAGGAACCGGATCATGAGCTTCAGAAACTGGATGATCAACATTCGTTGGAGATTGGAAGTACTCATCAAACATCTCTTGAAAAACAATGAATCCCAAATAGTATATCCCATTTATCCTTAGTGAGTGAAGACATTAGGCGTTGGAGAGTCGTATGACCATAACTCAAGCATCCATCACCATGTAGTATATTCCCTCTTCTCCCCCTCAAAAATTACAAATGAAGTTTGCCATTTTTGATTGATCAAGTGAATAAGAATGTATACCAATGAATGGAGATCCACTTGAGGATTGAATGGGCATGGAAAAACATGAAGCTTGTTGATGAAGAATGTCGATGAGAATGGTCATCAAAATGAAGATTTCTCTTCTTTTGAAGATAAAGCGCACTGAAGCGTACACCTTTCTTTTCTTTAAGGAACGGGGCCTGAAGTGTTATCTGCAGACGCCATAACACACCAAAGTTTAGATGTATTTCTTTTGAAGATAAATTTCTTTTCTTTTCAAAAGTTGGAATAACACACCAAAGGCTATGAGTAACACCAAAGTTTCTCTACGGTTATGAAATTTGTCTTTCCCGGGATTACTTCAATAGAGACAAAGTATTAGGTTCATCACGTGTACTCGTTATGTGTTTAGATGTATGTCTCCTTATGAGCTCCAACTCTCTACCTGGGAGGTAGAGAGTTGGAGCTCATAAGGAGACATACATCTAAACACACAACGAGTACACGTGATGAACCTAATACTTTGTCTCTATTGAAGTAATCCCGGGAAAGACAAATGTCATAACCGTAGAGAAACTTTGGTGTTACTCATAGCCTTTGGTGTGTTATTCCAACTTTTGAGTAGAAGGCAGTTGAATCATTAGATGAACTTGTTTCTCCCTGATTGGTTTTGAACTGTTCCAGAATCCTTTTTTCAAACATAGCATGTCTCTCATTCTGGAGAAGGAAGGCATACAGTTGCTCATAGTTTGTATTCTTCAATCCTTTAGTGAGCTTCACAGAAGTGACAAACTTGTGCCATTCGGGATTCATGTTGTTCACAAATTTTGAGTTCAGTTGAATGTTAGACATAGTCATTTTGATGTTCCTCATGTCATTCACAAGCTTATGGAATCTCACATAGTACTCATAGACACTCTCATCAGGTTTCATCTTGAAATGCTCAAATTCATCATATAGTTGTGATTCTCTATCTTCAACAGTCAATTCAGAACCTGAGAGAAGCATCTTGACATTATCCCATACAGCCTTTGCTTCAGTGTTGTGATTGATAAGCTTGTAGATGTCTTTTGGAAGACCTTGCAGTATAATGTTAGAAGCCCTGATATCTGCATCGAATCTCTTCTTCTCCTTATCATCGAGCTCATCATACATCTTTGGTCTGTCCATTCCGTAAATCAGTGTTCCATCTTCAGCTGTATCAATTATGTCTCTAGTAGTCTCAACCCGATATGGTCCTTCATCAATGGATTTGAGAATGTTGACTCCATTTTCCTTTCCAAGACAGTACAATCTGATTCGTTGAGCCCAAGAGTCGTAGTCAGTTTTGTCAAGCATGGGTGGACGAGTATCTGAACCAGCTGCTTGAACATCCTCGGCAACAGTGGAGATGATTGTAGGAACGTTGGTAGACATGTTGACAGATTAAACGGGATTTTATAACTCTATGATTAAACCGGGAAATAGATTCTTTCACGGGATTTTACTAAATCAAGAGAAAACTGTATAACAGACAGAGTCAACCAAGTCGCTAAGAAAACCTGAACCAAGTCGCTAAGCACCAAGTCGCTATAATACCAAGTTGCTAAGACACAGTCAAGTCGCTAAATAACAACTCGCTAAGCACCAAGTCGCTAGCAAAATTTTGACAGCAAGTCGCTAAGCACCAAGTCGCTAAGTTGTCAAGTCGCTAAAGAGCAACTCGCTAAGCACCAAATCGCTAACACCAAGTCGCTAACAAACTTAAGTACAAGTCGCTAACTTTCACCAAGTCGCTACCCCGTAGTGGAGAATCCACTAAGTGTACTGTTTGTCGGCTTGTCTCAATAGACAAGTCGCTAGCTCAACTCGCTAAAACCTTTAACTACAACTCGCTACCAAATTACAAAGCAAGTCGCTACCGAGACTACTTATCCGTGGCTCAAGTCGCTAGCTAGAAAAACACAAAAACACCACTTTTCAATCCAAAAACAACCCAACCACGATGATTCAAGGTTACCAAATCAAAACCCAAGCACATACAATGATTCTAAACATAAAACTACACCCAAGATTCAAACTTCAACACTAGAAATGATCCAAATGATGCAAAAACCACTAAACTTTTTCAAACTCTAAAACCACCTAAAAGTCACTAGAAATCCAAAGATATGTAAGAGATGATCAAACCTGGCTCTGATACCATTTGTAACATATTGGATTTCACAAACACACTAAACCATAAGATCAAATAGGCGTATTATGAGTTCTAGAGAGAGAAAGTTAGAGGTTTAGGGAACTTTAGTGAGAGAAAGAAAAATCTTATTATGAGCTCCAACTCTCTACCTTGGGAGGTAGAGAGTATTTATAGTCTTTACATAAATCGCCACCTATCGGGCTGTGGATCAGGCATACAGTGGGTAAAGACCCGTCCGTCCTCCACGGTGTTACTTAAACTAAATACTACTTAACTTATAATAATCTACGACTACGAGCTTTCTAACGATTACATATACTTGAGGTGACCGACTCTTTAATACATGGATTTACTAAATCCTAATACAAACCATCCCTGTGGCTATGACGATGAGCCTCGAGCCAACCATGTGGCGAGGTCATTAAGATGTTCGAAGCATATTGTTTGTGTGACCGAACATAAGCATATGTTTTTTACTTAAGAATTGATGAAGGCGTTTTTTTATCGATATTAGGTTTAGGTTGAGTGAAGTTTTGGAGAAGGGTGATATCAGTGATGAGGGGGCGGAAGTATTGTGATTATGTGAGATTAGGGTAAGTGTTGTGTGATAAGGTGTGTTAAATACCCTAACTTTTAGGGTTGAGACTGACTTAACATATGTAATCTGCTTATTCCTTATATGGGCTTTAGAGGTGTGTTAACATGAGTGGGCTTGAGCATAATTTGAATGGAAATGGGCCGTGAGTGCCTCAAAATGGAATTGGGCTGATTTTGGTAACACAAGTAACACATGGACTTGGGCTATTGACAATTTGCGGAATGGCAGTTAGCAAGAACCATTTGAACGGTGTTAATTTCGTGCATAATATGAATTATAATTACATCATGGTGTATGAATAAATTTTGGACTATGAATGGTATTTTGGCCCATAAATGTTCACGGTGGATACTGCTTATTCACGGCTTGTGCTAAAATTTGTGAAAGTGATTGCTACAAGGTTTTTGTACGGATATTGCTTACGGGGTTCGTGTGTTGATTATATGGGCTTTGGAGTATTTGTATCAAAAGATGGACGTCTCAAGATTTGGAATTGATGAAATTTAATTATGAGATTTGTAGATGAGATTTGATTGGTTATGGGAGTTGATGATGTGATTGGGTATGCTGCTGAGATTTGTTGTGGGGTTTGATACTTTGGTCTATGCATTTTCACAGAATATATTATGTCTCGGCTTGAATTGGTTATTGAAGAAAGTTGTCTACGGGGTTTTTTGGATGGTATTTCTTATTTGAAATTGAAGTGAAGTTTTCTGGAGGCATCTACTTATTTCGTCTTTTTTCTTTCTACCCTTCCTCGAAGATGACTTGTTTGGGCGTTCATTGAGTGTGATAAAGACTTGGCTATTTAGTTACGGTTGTAATTCTTTCTCGCTTAACCCACAACGTAGCTATCACTTCGGTGTCTCACGCAGTTGAGGATACGTCAAGAGGTTTTGTACATTGGGTACACCGTTTCTTTTTCACGAGGATTAGTACAAGTTTAAGTAACAAATCTGGGGAATTCTACTTCATGTTCAAGTTTGATATATCGGGTTTACTTATCCATATGGTCACTACAATAACCGTCAGAATACGTGAATGATGTGTTTACCAATGGATTGATTGGTTGAGATGTGATCAACAATTCTAATGATATATTCGACGCCACTGAATGTCAATGATACTTCACGGTCTAAGTAAAATCTTTTAAGAATCTTCAACGTCAGTCATGATCTTTCAAGATGTTTGCTTATGACAAGAACTTTTCGTGCAAATGGTCGTACATGTTAATGATGCTTCCGAAAGTTCGAAACCATCATGGGGTAGAAACGTGTACTTTGATGTCTTACGGTCAACCTCCAGGGGAAATAGTGTATACTACTTGACTTAGCATGGTTTTTGAAGTTGTCTACATATGGGAAAAGAATTGCTGATGATATTGTTGAAGATAGAGAATGAACCGTTGATGAGCCGTTGCATGTTCCCCTAAAACATTTATTCGCCGTAACCAAAGTTTCCTTACAACATTCATGCTAACATTGTTTACGGTTTAGTCTTGATTTTGTAAAATCCCGTGAAAGAATCTATTTCTCGGTTTAAATCATAGACTTGTAAAATCCCGTAACGATGAAAACATCCTGGTAATAGTAAAGTGCATTTCCGGATTTATCTTACGGTTTATTCTTGGTCTTGTAAAATTCCGCGAAAGAAACTATTTCTTGGTTTAGACCATAGAATTGTAAAATCCCGTGATGATGGAACCATCCTGGAGAAAGGAAAGTGTATTTCGGGATCTTATATGATGCTGGTGCTACGGTTTCTGCTTCGAAGAAGGGATAAAAGGGTGTACTTCATGAATTGGGTGTTTTTTTTGGACTGTCCTCATTGCAGTTTGGCTATTACAAGGTTTTACGGGGCTATGTGCTTTTAACCATGGTTGGGATGAAACCATTATCATAGTTTACTTAAAACGTCCAAGGAGGGTAGATTTGAGCTTTTAACCAGAAGATGTGACAACGGGTTTAATTCACTATTATTTATTTGAGGTTGAAGTGAAATATCACGGGCGAGTGTACTTAGTATCTGAAGGTATCGGGGATGGTTGGATGAAGATTCTTCAAGATCCTTGTTCGAGCTTATTATCAAAAATGAAGACATGGAAATCTAGTTATTGTTGGGTGACTTTTCCTTTTCTTTTACCACTTGGGGGAATTGGGCTATTATCACCACAAAATAACTATCACTTTAAGGAGTTACGTTGTAGTGCTCAGTGTCACATTTAATTGTGGATTTTCAAGAGGTGATGTACGTGTTATACTTGATGGTTGGTTGGATGAAGAGTATAGAAAACTTAGAGATTCAATGGAGGATGAACTATCGGCACCGCTCTTTGTTACATGTGTGCAAGTTTAAGTCACGAGTTCGAGTTGTTTTACTTCAGGGTCAAATTCATCATATTTGGTTTTCTCCATCAGCTATCACAACAAAGAGCCTACTGAATGAATGATAATGGGGTTGATTACAAGTTTGCCAAGAGAGGTTGAAAAGAGAGAGATTATGACGTTTAAACACAAAATTTCAAGCCTCTTTCTCTAAAGAAAAGAAAAGTGTACGTTTCAGTGCGCTTTATCTTCCGAAGAAGAGAAATCTTCTTATGACGTTTGAACACAACAGTTCAAGCCTCGTACTCTAAAGAAAAGAAATGTGTACGCTTCAGTGCGCATTATCTTTTGAAGAAGAGAAATCTTCTCACTTATGACCATTCTCATCAACATGCTTTAGACTTTTTCCATGCGCGTTTAGTTATCAAGTGAACAAAACTACCGGTGCTAGTATTCTTCTTCCATTTGCTCAATTAAAAATGACGATGGTGACATCATATGCAACCTTTGAGGGGGAAAAGTGTGAAGAGACTACATATTAAAGATATTCACTTGTTTAATCAAGAATGGCCTTTTCGTATGCAATTCTTGAGGGGGAGAAGAAGTATGATAATTCTACATGTTGAGTTATATTTGAGAATATATGGTCATACGGCTCCTAACTCATGTAAGAACCGAGCTTCTTCTTATCGGGTCATCGTTACATGGAGTTTCTTTTAAGAGCCACTGGTTGACATCTTCTCACGGGCTGATATGATTAATGACAAAGTGCTTCTAGTTGCGGGGCTGATTTCCTTGATGAACATCTTTCTGTTCTTGTTTGATTGGGAGGGATTTTAGTTAAGGGGATTTTCTATTTATAAGTTAACGGGAATGCATTTGGTGAGAAGAAGATGTTAACTCTCTATACCCCAAACGGACAATTTAGAAGAAGGTCGAGTCTACAATCTGTTCTACATTTTCTGCTACATGATAGAAGACTAAAGACGAATTACATTTAACGATCTAAAGACTTCTTCTTATTTCGGGGCACTCATCATAAAGATTGTCGGTTTAGGGGAGAGCACTAATTGGGGGAGAGTGAAATGTGAGATTTAATCCCCAATTAGACTTGCTCACAATCTTTAGCAAGTTGATTCTCACAGATACATCTGAGCTAATGATGTTCTTCTCAAAAGATTTCAAGTATCTGGGCTTATTATGTGTTGCTGATTCTGAAGCATCAAAACCAGCAAGGGGGAAGGAGACACGTATCTAAACGCGAGTAAACTTGATGAACTTAATACTTCTAAGTGATTGAAGATATCCCAGGAAGACGAATTGTCATTACCGCAGAGAAACTCAATGTTTAACTCATGGCGTTTAGTGTTCTTATTCCAACTATGTGGGGGAAGAGATGAAAGAGAAAGCTTCTAAGGAGAAAAGAGGTACACAAGTGTGTGATGATTTCGATGTTATCGCAATCATCAGGGGATAGAGATTGTGTACATTGGGGACACACAGCTGTTTCACTTAAGAGCTTAATCAGTGATTTAGAGATATAATCACTTATTCCGGAGTTGACATCCGCAAAGATAATCAGTGATTCGGCATGCTACTTCAATGTTATCGGTTATTCTCTCTTTAGACATTCAGGTACTTCGGGTTCTTGAGCTTCATACACTATCATCAGGGGAGAGAAAAGTATACATCGGGGTTATTCTTTGGCTATCGGACTTAATCTGCTACTTCGATGGTATAAGTTTCTCTGTCTTCGGGTATATGTGTATTTGGGTTCGTGAGCTCTAGTCTGAGAGACTGACTGCATCAATTCATCGACTTGGGGGGAAGTGGTCTCTTGTCAACTTTTTGATATGGATTGCTTCAGACTTCAGTGGAAAAGGAATTTGAGAAGATCATTCATGTGTGGGATGATTCTTTGTTGTTCTACTTGATGATATAACCCCGAATGGAGACTTACGATGACAATTCTTATATGGAGTAGCAAGATCGATGATATGGTGTGCTTTTTTGTGCATCTGGCTAAGGCAAGCTTGAAAGAAAGCTTAGAATCTGCTCAATAAGAAGATTTACGGTTTGGGGGGAAGTTACCAAAGTCTCACTTTCAAATGGCTCAATTTCTCTCTTTGATTCAAGAGCCTTGGAAGCTTTGGTGGTGAATGTTTAAGAGATGATGACTTCTATCTTCAACAACGAGGCTGCTCGATATACTTATCTCGGTACTCGTCTCATCATCTTCCTAAACTATATCATCTAAACTATCTTTGTATATATTTATTAGAAAAACAAAATAGAAAAATATAAAACCAACAAAAACCCATAAAAATCAGAAAAAGTTGAAAAATTCCAAAAATATTGTATTTCTAAGACATGTCTTCTGGTATCGATAACATCTACGGTCTTAGTAATGTCATTCAATAATGGCACGGGACCATAGATGAAGTTCGAGCATGAGGTGTAAATATTCTTTTTCAAAACATGTCTAAAACTATGGCTTGCAGTTACTTCAGACTGTGACCCGTGCTTAAACCATGGTTTGCTATTATTTCAGATAGCAACCCGTTCTTCAAAGAAGGAAAGTGTTGCGCTAAAACAATTTTCATAAATTCGTGCACTTATCCTAAAACAAAACAAGGAAATTATGTTGAAGGACTGCTGTTCCTACTCAAATATTTTTCTTTCTAAAATTCTTCAGAAAAATATTTGTTTTAACAAAAATGGTGGTAAATGAGTTGCTTGTAAATCAATCATATTCAGAGATTTCGTAAGAAATTGAAAACTCAATCAATGACTTCAGCGCTTTTAAAATTTTCAGAAAATAAGTCATTGATTGAGGGGGAGAATGTTTTCAAATCTATATCATCTAACGAGCTTATCTAATTATCCTATATACTTAAATGTAAAACATGTTAACCTACGTTGAAGGACTAGGTGCCTAGGATATGATTGTTAGGATTAGATGATTAGAGTTTGATAAACACATTATTCCCATGCTTTATATGAACTGATTGATATGTTGGATTGACTTTTATTAGTCGATTGTTGTTTGGGTGTTGTCGACCACCATATATGTCTATTGTGTTCACTAACGTATGCAGATAACATGGTTTAAAAGAATGTTCCCGATCCGGATCCCACATAAGAAGATGATTGGATGCCGAAAGGAAAGGGTAATTATTTCTTAGGTCGACAATGAAGAAACAGAGCTTAATTAGATCTCCATGGATAGTTGGCACGATATATGCAACTTCAGAGGTCTCACTGCTTCAGCAGACGGTTTTCTTCCAACCTTCAGCAACAACAACAAAAGCAGCTCAACCACCTAACGTATCTTTGTGCAGGATAATAGTGAAGATACCATTTTTTAAACAATATTTGAATAATATTGTTTTGAAAAATGGAAAAATATTGATTTTGAAAATAAATTGGACTTAATTTTGGAAATCACCGGACTTCATTTTATCAAAACTTAAGTCACCCAATCATCGACTACAGTCATCGATTGAGGGGGAGAGTGATTTAAAAAATATTTTCAAACGATATTTCTTCATAAAAGTTTCGGTTTGTACGTAATAAAGTGGTGATCTAAAGATTTAATGTTATGTCATGGTATGATTTACTTTAAAACTCAAAGATCTTTTTAAATAAAATCTTTTCTGTTCTTGTTTGATTGTGAAATTATTTTATTTTACTTAAAGATCTCTTAAAACTATCATACCTGACACTAACAATCTTTAACGTCTTAAATTGATCCTCTTCAGTCATTTTTCAAAAGTAAATCATGCCACGTCTTTCCCCTAAAATTGACTAAATAATTTAAATCAATTGGGATCACAAATCTCAAGAGGTTTGAAATTTTTGATCGGGGGAGAGATAGTGATTTAAATCTCAAATCTGTTTTAGTCCTTTAAAGTCACTCCTGCCTCCATGTGTCAAATGATTTCAAACACATGATGCACATGTTGAGGGGGAGCATTTAACCAAAAACCATATGAGTATTTAAACCAGGCACATATTCTCCCATGTTTTCTAAACCTTATTAAATCACTTGGGATCCAAAATCTCAAAGGGTTTGATATTTTTGATCGGGGGAGAATTTGTGATTTAATAATGAAACTTGATAAAAGGTGATCGTTTTGATTCAAATGTGCATGATGCTCTCCCATATGTGCTAAACGCTTTCGAATCTTGATCTGTGCTGAAAACAGTCAAGCTACCTCACACAAGCCGGCCACTTGTGAATGGCTGACCGTAAGAAGCTTAAAACTGCTTAAAACACAAATGCAATGAAGATCAGAGAATATAATGAATTCCCGGGTCGTTAAGTCCCACGGAGACTCAATGGTGTGTAAACACTTGATCAGATGATAGAATGATCACTAATGATAGTGATCGGAAAAGATTTGGATGGAATATTACACTACTGAAAAAATTTATAAAATAAAGCGACTTAAATGCAAATTAAGAAAATTAAAAAGATAAAAGATATTAAATAAATGCTATCACTATTTTTACAATGATGAACGTTTAAAATTAAAAACTTACGTTTAAATTAAAAACTACGTAAACGTACAAAATAAAACGTGAAAATAAAGAAGGACAATACCTACGGATATGAAAAATACATTTTTACAATCCTAATTATATAAGAAAATTATTAGAAAAGGAAAATTATTTTTACAACTATTTAATTAATTATTATTAATTAAAAACTATTTTTAACTAATTAATAATACTCTAAAATAAAAGAAAATATGAAATAAGACTAGAAAAATAAAATTAAGATTTAGAAAAATCTAAAATATGATAAAACTAATTTTAAAACTGAAAATATATTTTTTAGACTTTTTATATATTTATTATTAATTTAAAACTATTTAAAACTAATTAAAATTGTGAAAAATACCAAATAAAAGGGAAAAAATAAGGAAAAATCTTTTTTTAGCTTTTTATATTTATCTTAAACTATTAAAATTGAAAAATTATTTTTTGGAACTTTTTCTTAATTAATTGTATTAAATGCTATTTTAAAATGCTTAAAAACTAATTTAAATGCAGAAAAATAGCAAAACAACTTGGAAAAATCTGAAAAATTCAATAAAACTCTAAAATAATACTAGGAAGCTAGGAAAAATGGAAAAACATGGGGTTATGTGGAGGGATTTGAAACTGATGTGCCAAGTGCTTATAAATAAGCACTTGGATAAGCCAAAACCACACCAAAAGGTACCAAACTGATACAGAGGCAACAATAAGCTAAAAGAGCTAACATTCAACAGAAAACAACAAGCCAAAAACACAGGAATGCAAAATACCAAGATTTGAGGAAATTGAGCTTATGACTAAAAACAGTAAAAGGGGTACCTACTTGCAGCAAGAAAATAAGCACTACAATAAGCTAGAACAACAAAATGGAAATGGGACCCTGCACTAGACCTGGGTGAGACTTAGTAAACCAAAGTACAGACCTAGGTGAGCTCAAATGGGACCTGTGCAGACCTTGCAAAACCTGCATAACCCCTGTGCAGTCAACAGTGCCCTGCACAAGGGATTTGATCCCATATTGATAAGCTCAAATGAAGCTTCTAAAAATTTGCTAAAAATCTGAAAAATTACTAATAAGAAACAAGACCAGCTGAGGTTTTTAAACATACAATTTTCACTTGCATTGACCCAGAAATGAGTAAATGAAAAATACTCCTATGTTGGCCAAAACTTAGTTTTTTAACTTTTGACTTTTATACAAAACTAAAAGTTTGACTAATTTGAGGTTTGAAGTTAATTTATGGACTGATATGGAAGTAATAAGGTGAAATAACACTAATGCAAGCTAGACCTATGAATTTTAAACACAAAATGAACCTTTGATCTTGTAAAAATCCCAACAGATGACTGATTAAGACAGATATAAAGCAATTTTGACTTCTGAGCTTAGCAGGCTCAAGTTAAAGACAGGTATGAGTATAATAAGACTGAACAAGCCACAGGCATCAAGAGTTTGCAACAGAATAAGCCTCTAAGACAGATTTGGTGTTAAAACCAAACACCACTTTATGAACTGTTTTGCAATTTTAATAAAACTAACTAGTGAACAGGCATGAGATATAGATCAAACTGAACTTACATGAGCTAAATACAACTATATAAACATATTAAAATCATTGGTGGCCTCAGATACACAGTAAAGCATAAACTGCAATTTTGAAAAGAAAATAGAAATGAGAATAAAACTCACATGAGTCCAACTGTGATGCAGACTGAAACCAAACCAAATCCTACTCTAACCTAACTAAATCTAACCCAAATACACCTCTGCAACACCCATTATCAACTTCCATTCCAATTTGAGCTCCTGTTGACTTTTATTGACCATGAACCAAAAGGATTAAAACTGTTTCCAAGGCTTGTCCAAAGCTTAAATAAGTTTAAATTCACTAGTTTGAAAGAGAAAAGAAGCTAATGGAAGTTTTAACATAGGAGCATGAATTTGCAAATTCCAACAGTGAACACCAACATGTGAAATATAAATGAGACTTTGAATTAAACCTTAAAACTGGATTGCACTTGTTAAACAACTGAGTTTGATACATATGAGCTTGAAATTACAACTTTTAATCTAAACTACAACATTTTATTGAAAAACGACATAAAAAAAACTTAAAAACTAACTCACTCCCCGCTTGCTTCTTTCTTCCTTCTTTTTATAGCTCCAAGATGTTTCCACTTGTCCACTGAACCTTTCCCACCAATAAATTTGGCCGTTGGATGCTTTAAGTTGATATTGGCCGTTTGATCATTTTGGCGCCAAAGTGGATTTTAACAGGTGTAGGGTTGAGTGAAGGGGAAAGGATTGCATTTAATGGTTTTTGTTTTGTGTTGAGGAGGAGGGAACAAAGAAAGTGATATGTTGAGGAGGGGGGATGGGTTTGTTGAGTAATTTCAGGTGTAACAGTTGGGGAAGGAGACTTATGGCGCCAAGGGGGTGATTGTTTGACTCATCTGTTGACCGGGTCTAATAATACAAAGGGTGGGTTGGATGGGTAAAAGGACCGGGTTATGGGCTTAGGGATTGGATTGGGCTTTGTTTGTGTTTTAGGATTAGTTTAGGACCCAAGGTGTAATTTAGGGACTAAAAATGCATATGCTGAAAATCCAGGGACCAAACTTGTAAATCTGAAAATGTCTTCCAAGGGCCAATATTGCCACTCCCAAATAAACCAAGGACCATATTTGCCATTTTCTGAAATTTGAAGGACTAAATATGACAATTTTCAAAGTTAAGGACCAAAGTTGTAATTTTGCAAATTTTACATTTCAAAGGTTTGTTTTGACAACTTTTGAATCCCATGGACCTTAAATGACATTTTTCTTTATTTAGATATACCAGGGACTGTTTTTGACAACTTTTGAAACTTGGGGGACTAAAACTGTCATTTTTGCAAATTTGATACGTTTTTCATCTGATTTTGAAATTTTTGCATTTAAAACACATAAAACACTGATTTGTGATATTTTGATCATTTTGATGTGTTTCTGAGTGTTTTCAGATGATTTTGCAGTCTATACAGTACAAAAATGATGAGTATTTAGACACTCATCAATCCCCCACACTGAGATATTGCTAGTCCCTAGCAATGATTTGAGAAAACTATAATGGATTTTAAAAACTCTTTACCAAAAGCCATCACTTCTGGAGTAGCCAAATGTTTCAGTTCAAGTAAGAACCTTGGTACACTGATAACCAAATGATTTTGAGCAAATCATAAGCTGTAAACGGATTTGATATGTCTTTACCAGAAGCCGTACCCTTCTGGACTAGCCAACTCTTAGATAAATTATCAATATTATCTTTGGTGAGCTGATTACCAATTATGGATTTTCCACTGCCTTTACCACAAGCCATAATCTTGCGGGCTAGCCAACTCTTCACTTTTTAGGATATGGTGAGTTGAGAACCATACAATTTTGGGCAAATTGCAAGCCATATAAACGGATTTGATAAATCTTTACCAAGAGCCGTTTGCTCCTGGATTAGCCAATCCTTTTGTCTTACAGACATGGCGGACTGATAACCAAATGAGTAAGTGTAGAACACTTACTCCAAAAAAAAATTTTGGCCAAAAACGGGGGAATTGGGTAGATAATATATGAAATTCGTGAGAATTCCCCCCCACACTTAGAAATGAATATTGCCCTCAATATTCAAAGTACCGGCGGTTATGCCGAAACTGAGAACGTAAAAGGGAAATATTACGGCCATTATTTTAAAAGATTTTTTTTTTTTTAGAGATATATATATATATATATATAACATGTGGGGCATCACCCCCACACTTAGGTGGTAGAAAGGGGTAAGAAGTCAGAAATATGGGTGAAAACCCATATGGTGTGTGCTACTGTTTTTGGTTACCGAGTCGCTAGCTTGACTCGACCCCGAATTAATTGGTTCATGGGGAAGCAAAGTGGAAGAAACAATCTCCATCGGACTTTCATTCAAGATGTTTGGATAAACATTGAAGCACGCGAAAGTTCCACACCGACGAGATATAGAGAGAACCGGCTCAAAAATGATAATTGAAAATGCCGGGATCAAAAATAGTGTCCTCATTCCCGAAAGGAGAAAAGGGAAAGAGCAACCACACCATTTGTGAAGAATGGAATAAATATGTGCATCACAATGCATGTCCATTCCTCATTAGAAAGAAGCAAATCACCATTTTTAAGCTTAAATTTGAAGCTTTTATGGTGATTGGAAACAAAATTTCCGGGAGGGAGAGCTGGAAACGGTTCTTCAATCAACAGATTTTCAAGAAAAAGGATGTCTCCCTCCGAATCAAAGTAAGTATTGTCAATTCCTGTTGGAATCGACTCATCACTAAGAAAATCATCGACTTCCTTCCAAAAGTTGTCATCTTCCTCATCTGGAGTGAGAGAAGGAATGGAAGAGTCGGAAATGGGATAAGAAATGAGTGGATGATCATTATATAGGAGATTTCTAGTTTCTCCAAGATCGGCTTCGAAATCAGAGAGATCATCGTCACTTTCCGATGAAAGTGTACTGATGTGAGTGAGTTCATCGGTGAACTCCTCAAGAAAAGGATCGGACTGCGGGAGTGATGCCTCAACATAGTCGATGTCTCCATAAGATTTACAATCATCGCTGAAATCGGAGAAAGTCTCAAATTGATCATTTGAACACTCAAGAGGGGAAGAAGAATCACACATATGATAAGAAATTCCCTGTGACTCTCTCGGGATTGGGACAAGGTCCTCAACACTAGACTTTATAAATTCGTCCGATTCCTTTTCAGGAACAGTGTCAAGATGCTCATCCCCCATGTTCAGAGAGTGAGTGGGAATATCGGGTGTGATAACAACAGACTCAGGGAGTTTAGAAGGACTAGCATACATATGTTTTATACTTAACATTTGTTCTTCTGCTAGTAATTCCATCATAGTCTTTTCTCCCTGATTGTTCATGGAAGGAGTCTCAACTGATGAACTTGATGAACCGTTATAAAATTGTAGGATATCAAGGATATCTTCATCATCATCGTCATCAGGAATGAAACGGAATCGAGAGCTAGATTTGGCCGCTTTTTCTTTTGCAATTGATTCCCTAATAGATTGTTCAAAGGCAATTTGGGAATCTAACTTAGCAGCCCGCTCTTCGGCTAACAACACTTCCATGGATTTCTCATTTGGATTATTTTGGGAGGAAATAGTCGACTCCTCCTTAAGTTCTTTTAATAACTCCAGAGTCTTCAGTAGAAGGTCTGTCGTAGTTTCATGAGGAGTCGCTTGAATCATTTGGTACTGTGGAGGTTGGTCTTGATACGAAGAGTCGTAATTGTTACAAGGAAATGGGTTCCCTGTTTGACAATCCGAGCTAGGGTGAGAACCTCCACAATACTCACAACAGTAGAACTGATGTGGCTGTGAGTGGTATGTGTTGTAGTCGTAATTGGTATCAGGAACCTGCTCATAGACAAGCGTGTTTCCTGATTGACAATCAGAACTGGAGTGTGAACCACCACAGTACTCACAACAGTAAAACTGCTGAGTCTCACGGTGTGGCAGCTGATGGAATAAATCAGTCGTGTTATGGTAGAAATAGGGATCCTGGTTATAGACAGACCCGTTTCCTGATTCCACCACGCTACAACTGGGGCAATTGCCACCATTATAAGGACCACCACACCATTGACAACCAAGAGGGTGAGGATAAGACATAGAAAGAATCAAAGGTTAACAGAGGATAAGAAATGAAGAATCAAAAAGGTGAGAGGGTAAAGAGGAATATTTTTGGTATTTTTGAAAAACATGATGATAAAAACAAAGAATGAAAATATTTTTGGCGTAATTAACACTTTAGGAAAAGTGCTAATGAACTTTTTGGATTTTGAAAACTTTACAAAAAACTTTTTACAAAAGATGGGGTATGTGCAAGAATGGGTCTGAAAAAGGCTAAACACACGCTAAAGCCTCCCCGGCAGCGGCGCCAAAATTTGATCTGTGCTGAAAACAGTCAAGCTACCTCACACAAGCCGGCCACTTGTGAATGGCTGACCGTAAGAAGCTTAAAACTGCTTAAAACACAAATGCAATGAAGATCAGAGAATATAATGAATTCCCGGGTCGTTAAGTCCCACGGAGACTCAATGGTGTGTAAACACTTGATCAGATGATAGAATGATCACTAATGATAGTGATCGGAAAGGATTTGGATGGAATATTACACTACTGAAAAAATTTATAAAATAAAGCGACTTAAATGCAAATTAAGAAAATTAAAAAGATAAAAGATATTAAATAAATGCTATCACTATTTTTACAATGATGAACGTTTAAAATTAAAAACTTACGTTTAAATTAAAAACTACGTAAACGTACAAAATAAAACGTGAAAATAAAGAAGGACAATACCTACGGATATGAAAAATACATTTTTACAATCCTAATTATATAAGAAAATTATTAGAAAAGGAAAATTATTTTTACAACTATTTAATTAATTATTATTAATTAAAAACTATTTTTAACTAATTAATAATACTCTAAAATAAAAGAAAATATGAAATAAGACTAGAAAAATAAAATTAAGATTTAGAAAAATCTAAAATATGATAAAACTAATTTTAAAACTGAAAATATATTTTTTAGACTTTTTATATATTTATTATTAATTTAAAACTATTTAAAACTAATTAAAATTGTGAAAAATACCAAATAAAAGGGAAAAAATAAGGAAAAATCTTTTTTAAGCTTTTTATATTTATCTTAAACTATTAAAATTGAAAAATTATTTTTTGGAACTTTTTCTTAATTAATTGTATTAAATGCTATTTAAAAATGCTTAAAAACTAATTTAAATGCAGAAAAATAGCAAAACAACTTGGAAAAATCTGAAAAATTCAATAAAACTCTAAAATAATACTAGGAAGCTAGGAAAAATGGAAAAACATGGGGTTATGTGGAGGGATTTGAAACTGATGTGCCAAGTGCTTATAAATAAGCACTTGGATAAGCCAAAACCACACCAAAAGGTACCAAACTGATACAGAGGCAACAATAAGCTAAAAGAGCTAACATTCAACAGAAAACAACAAGCCAAAAACACAGGAATGCAAAATACCAAGATTTGAGGAAATTGAGCTTATGACTAAAAACAGTAAAAGGGGTACCTACTTGCAGCAAGAAAATAAGCACTACAATAAGCTGGAACAACAAAATGGAAATGGGACCCTGCACTAGACCTGGGTGAGACTTAGTAAACCAAAGTACAGACCTAGGTGAGCTCAAATGGGACCTGTGCAGACCTTGCAAAACCTGCATAACCCCTGTGCAGTCAACAGTGCCCTGCACAGGGGATTTGATCCCATATTGATAAGCTCAAATGAAGCTTCTAAAAATTTGCTAAAAATCTGAAAAATTACTAATAAGAAACAAGACCAGCTGAGGTTTTTAAACATACAATTTTCACTTGCATTGACCCAGAAATGAGTAAATGAAAAATACTCCTATGTTGGCCAAAACTTAGTTTTTTAACTTTTGACTTTTATACAAAACTAAAAGTTTGACTAATTTGAGGTTTGAAGCTAATTTATGGACTGATATGGAAGTAATAAGGTGAAATAACACTAATGCAAGCTAGACCTATGAATTTTAAACACAAAATGAACCTTTGATCTTGTAAAAATCCCAACAGATGACTGATTAAGACAGATATAAAGCAATTTTGACTTCTGAGCTTAGCAGGCTCAAGTTAAAGACAGGTATGAGTATAATAAGACTGAACAAGCCACAGGCATCAAGAGTTTGCAACAGAATAAGCCTCTAAGACAGATTTGGTGTTAAAACCAAACACCACTTTATGAACTGTTTTGCAATTTTAATAAAACTAACTAGTGAACAGGCATGAGATATAGATCAAACTGAACTTACATGAGCTAAATACAACTATATAAACATATTAAAATCATTGGTGGCCTCAGATACACAGTAAAGCATAAACTGCAATTTTGAAAAGAAAATAGAAATGAGAATAAAACTCACATGAGTCCAACTGTGATGCAGACTGAAACCAAACCAAATCCTACTCTAACCTAACTAAATCTAACCCAAATACACCTCTGCAACACCCATTATCAACTTCCATTCCAATTTGAGCTCCTGTTGACTTTTATTGACCATGAACCAAAAGGATTAAAACTGTTTCCAAGGCTTGTCCAAAGCTTAAATAAGTTTAAATTCACTAGTTTGAAAGAGAAAAGAAGCTAATGGAAGCTTTAACATAGGAGCATGAATTTGCAAATTCCAACAGTGAACACCAACATGTGAAATATAAATGAGACTTTGAATTAAACCTTAAAACTGGATTGCACTTGTTAAACAACTGAGTTTGATACATATGAGCTTGAAATTACAACTTTTAATCTAAACTACAACATTTTATTGAAAAACGACATAAAAAAAACTTAAAAACTAACTCACTCCCCGCTTGCTTCTTTCTTCCTTCTTTTTATAGCTCCAAGATGTTTCCACTTGTCCACTGAACCTTTCCCACCAATAAATTTGGCCGTTGGATGCTTTAAGTTGATATTGGCCGTTTGATCATTTTGGCGCCAAAGTGGATTTTAACAGGTGTAGGGTTGAGTGAAGGGGAAAGGATTGCATTTAATGGTTTTTGTTTTGTGTTGAGGAGGAGGGAACAAAGAAAGTGATATGTTGAGGAGGGGGGATGGGTTTGTTGAGTAATTTCAGGTGTAACAGTTGGGGAAGGAGACTTATGGCGCCAAGGGGGTGATTGTTTGACTCATCTGTTGACCGGGTCTAATAATACAAAGGGTGGGTTGGATGGGTAAAAGGACCGGGTTATGGGCTTAGGGATTGGATTGGGCTTTGTTTGTGTTTTAGGATTAGTTTAGGACCCAAGGTGTAATTTAGGGACTAAAAATGCATATGCTGAAAATCCAGGGACCAAACTTGTAAATCTGAAAATGTCTTCCAAGGGCCAATATTGCCACTCCCAAATAAACCAAGGACCATATTTGCCATTTTCTGAAATTTGAAGGACTAAATATGACAATTTTCAAAGTTAAGGACCAAAGTTGTAATTTTGCAAATTTTACATTTCAAAGGTTTGTTTTGACAACTTTTGAATCCCATGGACCTTAAATGACATTTTTCTTTATTTAGATATACCAGGGACTGTTTTTGACAACTTTTGAAACTTGGGGGACTAAAACTGTCATTTTTGCAAATTTGATACGTTTTTCATCTGATTTTGAAATTTTTGCATTTAAAACACATAAAACACTGATTTGTGATATTTTGATCATTTTGATGTGTTTCTGAGTGTTTTCAGATGATTTTGCAGTCTATACAGTACAAAAATGATGAGTATTTAGACACTCATCAAATCTCGAATCACATATTAAGGGGGAGCATTTCAAAAAGAAAATAAACTTTCGAGGTACAAAGATTTCTATGTTTCAACATAAAGTACCTTGATTGTTTATTTAATGGTTTCTTAATGGCTTATATGATCGTGAAAGTACTTCTAAGAACACTTTCCTCTATGTGTTAAATGATTTCAAATAACCAACGCACATTTTGAGGGGGAGAATTTTCCAAGAAAATTAAAAGGATTTTTCTAAGGAAATTGTGATCAAAGAAATTATTTCAAAAGAACTCTTGCCTCCATGTGCTAAACAATTTCAAAATCATGTGCACATGTTGAGGGGGAGCATTTCTAAAAGATCAAAAACAATTAAGGTACAAAATGCTCTGATATTATATCACAAGTACCTTGATTGACTTTCCAAATGATTTTTCAATTGGTTTCATGAAGGAAATAACAATACCAAATGACCGACCATTTTACTTTATGCATGGAGTTATAAGGATGGTGAGGTTAGGTATTCGTTCCCACGATCCCGCCAGAGCCGGAGGGATCTACCCAGGGACAATCCACTAGATAGTGTAGAAGTCCTTAGGTATGATGAAAAAAAAAGGAGAAAAATGAGAATATGGGAAGAGTGCCGACTAAGACAGAGCTAGTACAGGAACAAACCCAACAAGGTTCTAGTAATGAAGTCTCGGTAAGCACTGAAGGGGTTGAAGAATGAAAAAGAAATGAAATGAAAAAAGGGTGAAAAGAAATAGCCCTCCAATAATTCAACCTTAGGGCAGAAACCGGGTTCAATTCATATGCTACTGGTGGTTACTAAGGTAACACCGGTATTGAAGACAATACGTCATGGACCCAGTGACGCACTGCACTAAAACTTCCCAAGCTACTCAAGTTCCTCTTAAAAGGACTTGTTTCATTCTCACGGGGAACCTATATAATCTATCGACTTTCTCTTAGAGACTGTTGATATTGAAGAATGAGACCTTCTCCCTAGTCTCCGACATAGGAACCAAATGTGCACAATTGAGTCTAGAGCCAAGAGATCATCCACAAAATCTAATTAGGACACAAAATTAATGAAGACTTGCTGTTTCACACAATGTGGAAAGTAAGTATATATTGAGATTCCTACGCATTATCCTTGTGGTATTGCCAGAACATCCGAGTGATATGTTAAATATTCACGATGAAGATGGAAATCCCTCTAGAGCCAACATCAAACAAGCTCTTGGTGGGTGACATGTGAGACCTTTCCAAAAGATCAAGCTTGTGACAACTGGATAGAAACGATGGGGCGATTCATTCTTGAATCAACCTTGGTCCAGGAAATGAATTGACGAATACTTTTGGAAAAACCGTTCGATGTGCAAATCTTCTTTTCTCTAGCATATAGAATGTGTATTCATGTTTTCAAACACAAAAAGTATCTCTGATTGAAAAAATACTTTTGGAAAAACCGTTCGATGTGCGAATCTCTTCTTTTCTCTAGCACATCGAATGTGTACTCTTTTCAAATACAAAAAGTATTCATGATTGAAAATTGATCTTTCTCATAAAACCTTCGTCGTATTGCAAAAATATTTCTTCTAAGCAATACGCGATTGTTTTCAAATAAATTTTTCATCAATCAATGAATCTCAATTCGCTGGTTTACTCACTCCGTGTTGTCTTCTTTGGGACACTCCGGTTTGAGAACGGCTAGAACAGCTGCGAAACCCTGTCAAGGAGATTCTTCGGAACTCTACCTGATCACAGGCAGTATTTATACTGATCAACGGGGAACCGTAGTTCTTGCAACTATATTCAACGAAAGTGAACAAAGACACTTTCGTGTGTTTTAGTGCTAACTGTTGTTTGCAGGAACATTGGATGGTTGCAGCTGATCAATATTGAGAAGTCAATTCAAAGCCGCATGCTCACAGCATTCACACTTAATTGAAGAAAATCATGACAATCAAAGATATACAAAGATGCTTCCGCTACTCTGATGAAAAGATGTCATGATCCAGAAAGTGTGAACATGTCGGTCCAAAAGTCACAACATCACATGATGGCAACACAATAAAGGGTGATCCAGAGATTTACTATGGCTGATGATCTCAAAGAAAGCTCGAAGATCATCGAAGATGAGGATCAGTTCAAAGACCTCCACTGAAAGTACAAATTAATCGGACTATGAAGAGTCACTGCTTAAGCACAAAGATTGTAGAAGTGAAGAATTAAAGTCTACGAGCTCAAGACTGAAGATAAATTAGACTGCTAGGATTCGAAATGTAAAACATGGGATGACCTCCCTTAGGGGGAGATTGTTAGGAATTAGAAATTCCATAGTGAAGAGTCGGTCACCCCAAATATAATCTAGCATAAGTTAGCTCGTTAACTTATCGTTATTTACATTATTTAATAGTTTATTAGTTAGTTATTAGCTTAGTTTAGCTTAGTGTAACACCGTGGAGGAAGGACGGGTCTTTACCCACTGTATGCCTGATCCACAGTCCGACAGGAGGACGTCTAGGTTGTAAACTATAAATACCCTCTACCTCCCAAGGTAGAGGGTTGGAACTTCTAATCTAACCTTGCATTTGTGTTGTTAAACCTCTCTCTAGAATTCCCTCTCATCTCTTTCACTCTCTAACAATGGCATACTTGTTTAATCATCTCCCTAGACCACCCGAATCATCAAACAACATAAATATGCGATCCTACATGATAAAGGTGGTTCTCCGATTCCTCCACCTACCAACGAAAACCGTAATGTTGATTTTGACACTGAATATGACAATGATTTTGAAAGTGGTACTCCGGTTCCTCCTCCTAAGTCACCTAGTCGACTTAGGCCAAAGAAAAAAGCTAAAGATGGTATTTCTGAGGATGAGGAGGATATGAAACAAGCTATTATTAACATGGCTAAAGGTGGTTTTTCTAAGAATAAAGGGCCATCCGCAGGTGAGTGTCATCAAAATTTAAAGGTCCTCGAGTTGGAATCTAGTGATCCACTATATTTGACGGCATTTCTTATCGTTAGTCAACCAGGAGGCAACTATAGAGACACTTGGATGACCTTACCATCGGACCCAAACGTGTTAAAGGGCTACATTCAAATGGTTGGGAAGCAATTGGGTCTTATTTGAATGTTTAGCTATTAGGTGTTTGTGTTAAACTATTTTGCGTTTTGTGTCAATTAGTACTTTGTAATGTTGAAGTATTTGGTGTTTTCTGTGATTTGGTACTTTGCAATCTTGAACTATTTGATGTTTTATGTCATTTGGTACTTTGCGATTTTGAACTATTTGTTGTTTTGGTACTTTGCATATTTGTCTAATGCATGAACATAAATAACTATTTTGTGTCTGTAAGCAACATGCATTGTTAAGACTATTTTTCTTGGATGTAGTTATTCATTGTTAAAACTATTTGTTGCATATTTATCTAATGCATGATCATTGATTGTTACAGGTTTAAAAGGGATTTCAAGAAAGACTTTGCTTCATCTTTCTTGTTTACTTTTATTTTAAGTACTTTCGTCCAAAAACATTAAAACGAAAAAGAGATAATACGTCGGCAATGACCGGGTATCAATACACTCAAGAGCTTTTAGAAGGAAACAAATTACAATGTATGAAGTTATTGCCCATGTCCCGTGAAGTTATTGCGCATGTCCCATGATTCATTTGTTCGACTATGCACATATTTTAAAACAAAAGGTTGGTTAAAAGATAGAAAACATGTATCGGTAGAGGAGAAACTGGCTATTTTCCTAATGACAATTGTACATAACCAACGTTTTTCGGTTTTGAAGTGTGGGTTTCAACGCTCGAAACAAACAATTCATAAGTGTTTTCATGAAGGATTGGATCAAATGTTGGTGTTTGCTCAAGAAGTTATACAACCAACATCATTTAATCCAAACCTGGACATTCCAGGAAATAATAGGAGGGAACGACGTATTTTTAAGGTAATTACTATATTTTAACAAGTATTGCCATTCGTTTTGGTTGGATCATAACAATTTTCTTTTCTTAAACAGGGAGCGGTTGGTGCTCTTGATGGAACTTTGATACATGCTTTTATTCCATTTACACAACAACGCCTATACAGGGCAAGAGGTCGAGGTGATTGTTATCAGAATGTTTTGGCAATATGTGACTTAAACATGATATTTACATACATTGTTGTCGGGTGGGAAGGTACGACACACGATGCTAGAATATTGAATGAGGCTTTGATAGATCCTGCTGCTTATAGAAACACTCATGAATTTATGGCACCGTATCGGAATGTTAGGTATTGGCTTGGAGATTTTCGCCGAAACCGTTGATGCAGGTTTTACTGACCAGGTCTTAAATTTATAGTGTCTCGTTAAACCTATGGTCTACCCTAGTGCACTAACGGGCAGTGTACCCAGTCGTGTGTAGTGTAGTATTTGGTAAAACCGAGGTCGTCCCAAGAGCTACGTGGATCGGAAATTAACTTAAGTCTATGTCACGATTTTAATTTCTTTTAAGATTGAAATAATAAAACTAACTAATAAAACAAGGAAATAAAAGAAAGCAGATAAAGGCAAGAGATGTGATCAATGAAGGAGAATGGTGCTAACCTAGTTACTCATCCTAGCTAGTTAAGTCTACATCTACTTACTTCCAATTACTTCAGGTGGGGTCAAAGTCGAGAGGACAGCATTTGGTCAATTCGCCTTAACCTATCAGCAAAGATGCCACCACAGGAGAAATCAGGCGCACCGTCATAAGTCCTGTTGTTCCTGGTCCCCTAAGCCGAGTCATTAAGTACCGCTACATGCTAGATTAATAATAGTGAGTGCCCGGCCGTTAGGAACTTAGACACTCACCCCCTAATTCTTAAGTTCATCCAAACGATAGGTGATCAGTTGGTCAAATCGCACAAGTAAAAAGGGTCGTCAGTTGGTCATATCTTACCCTTCCCGTCTCAGTCCGCTCACCTAGGGTCAGTTGGTCATATCTCCTAAGCAATTGGCCTCTACCGCCATTCAAAACTACCGAACCAAGGGTGGCTACCAATAAACTATGCATGCATACACTTAGAAATAATTGTACGGAAGTAAAGTAAATGCAAACAAAACAATTAAAGAATCATAACAAGGCCAGCACCAAGAGGTGCTTAGCCAAACATATAGTAAATCATACCAACAAAAATGAATAAATCATGAATTGAATTGAACATAATGTTTGATACAAATTACTTGATGTAGAGCTAATAATGATGATGATTGCGAGTGAATTCTTCCTTCAAAACTGACTTCGGACTGCTGGAAAATGCCCTGGAGTGGTGCCCTAATCGACCCCTGGGAGAGGGGTGAAGAGAGATACTTAAAAATGCAGATTTAGGGCTGTATTTATAGGCCCCGACATGGTTACGGCGTAATTAAATAAACTAATTACGTCGTAACTAAAGTTACGCCGTAACTATTTAATAGTTACGTCGTAACTATATGAGAATTAGCAACTTCGTACTTTTCTTGGTCATCAATATATGTTGAAACTAATTTGCTCTTGTTGACACTTTTGGCCCCTCATCGCACTTGTCACTTTTATAACAAGTCCTTGAACTCAATAAACTTCGAATAAACTTGCCGCTTTTAATCCCTGGACCTCGAAACTTTGCGCCCAAGTAATTAATTACGGCGTAACTAATCATCGGGTTACGCCGTAATCCTTCGTCATTTCAAACTTATCCGATCCGAAATTATCTCTACGGCGTAATTAATTACCATGTTACGCCGTAACCTTCACAAAAATAATTACGACGTAACCATAAGAGTTGGTTACGCCGTATCCTTCAAAGCTCATATTTACGCCGTAACCTTTTTAGATAGTTACGGCGTAATCTTCACATAAAATCCAAAGGCCCTCGTAAATCAATCTTCAGAACCTATACTTGGCCTTTTTTCACTTCATTTCCACTCCAACGCCTCATTTATCCTGAAATGCAAATATGAACGCATATGAAAGAATTAAGTACCATATTAATGCAAATGAGGCCATAAACACGGGAATTTGATATATAAAAGATCAGGCTAATTTGATGTTATCAACCGTGCAATGAATAGTAGAGAAAAATTAAGTCATGCACATGCGAAACTTAGAAATGTAATTGAACGTGCCTTTGGTGTCTTGAAAGCATATTTTCTAATCTTGAAGAAGATGCCCTCATATCCTTTGGATACACAAAGAGATATTACTGTTGCATGCTTAACTATTCATAATTTTATTCGGAAGGAGCACTTAAGCGATGACCTTTTCTCGTTATATAATCACCGTGAAGTACATGATAATGTTGTTGATGAATATGTTCAACCACATGGAAGTGCAGCTGATCAAGAATATATGACTAGTTTACGAGATTCAATTGCGGTACAATGTCCTTGAATGTTTTAGATTATGAAACTTTATTTTCACGTTGCTAGACTATGTTAAATTTATGGCTCAAATATTTTATTTAATGCTCGATGTGTTTATGTTTTGTAAGACTGAAACTGGTTTACATTTACAATATTCGGACGTTTAAAAAAACAAACAGTCTTATTAGATTCAGATTCAGACATTTACGCCTCAGATTCAGATTCAGATGTGCGGTTCAGATTGAGATTCAGAACCTCTTAATAAACAAACAACACCTAAGCTTCCAACAAGCTAACAACTAGGTCTTCTCCTTACCTTTACCTTCAACACTTGCACCTACAATACATTCATTAAACTTATCCGTAAGCAAAATGCTAGTAAGTACATGACATAAACTTAATATTAACATGTTATAACTAACAAATTGCTAACTACAACATATCAAATGTAACACCCCCAAATCTCGGTACAGCGGAAGACTTAATCAAGTTTTCGTGGCGTTACTATTGGATTGGTATCGCACACAAGTATAGCAAAAGATAGTCATTTAACCATTCAAAACCAATCACAAATTTAATTATTCAAAACCTTTAATCCGAAAGTATAAATATTAGGCCCAAAACATAGTTTAATAAAATAGGTCCCCATAGTTTATTAGAGTCAGAAATGATCCTTGAACCCCCGCCTTATTGCCAAGCTTCCATTGATCAAGTAATCCAAACATCTCTCAAATACCTGAGAAATCATGCTAAAAGGTCAGCTTACGCTGGTGAGTTCATAGGTTTAAGTTCAACAAAATCATAGTGGACCTGTAAGAGTTGATTTGCTATGCGAGACCTAAGATAAGATAGTACCGTTTGCACACATCGATCCTACCCGGATCACCAACCATATAATCACATAATCACATCTCGTATCCAGGGATTACTCGGGCCCCGCGACTCTAGTCCAGCACTGTCGTGGCAACCTCTAGAACAGTTGCCAACCCTGAACTAGGTCGAGGTAGAAGTCTATTCTTAGCTAGGCACGGTTAAACCTAGACTAAGGCAACAACTACGCACATCTATCTAAACAGTCAGGTATATAAGCAAATCCAAATAGTTTTAACGGTCCAAAAACAGTAGCATGATTCTCACCCCAATATATTTAAAAACATAGATAAAATTGGGGCTATGAAACTCACCTCAAGCAAGCAACACACAAATAAACATTAGCAGAAGATAACGGTACCACAGCACAACAACTATCGACTTGGCACAACCTATTAATGTAGACCAACTTTAATATATATATTCCTCAAATTCAACGTTATCTACCCCAATATATTCCATTTCTTTACTTCCAAAAACGTCTCGTTTCACCATTTAATCCTAGTGTTTGGTATACCTCATGTGGGTGTATCGACTCAATATGATGCTATGAATGCACTCAACAACCAACATATAACTCAATGCGACACAATGAGACCTCTAAACGATAGGTTCCAAAGTCCAATAAGTTTCGGAATAAATAGTAGACCTTATCGAATTCGTCAACTCGATAAACTCATTTATTTACTCGTGTCGCTTATTATCCCATAAATCAATCGTATCCTAAAGAGTCATAAGGATAATTCACCCATTAATAAGGTTACCCAACGTACCTATCGGGCTCTTATTAGATTCGTCAACCTAATAAGTCCGCTACCCACATGGATTAACACTATTAATGCAAGGTTATCCGTAACCCATGCACACAACGTAAGCGAATAATTACTTAACTAATATTAAATGTCCACAATTGACATTTATTAATAAATGTGTACTCGAAACATTAATTACTTATTTATTACAAAACATGTCCAATTTAGTCGTTAGTTTCCGTTTAAAAATAGTAAATAACAAGATAAAACTTGTTATCACATTTTTGGTAGAAAAGCCCATTTATTACTTATATTTCATAATTTATTAGCATTTTCATGTATATATATATTTCGTCAAATTCCAATATAAATCTCATATCGTTATTCGTTTCGAGTCCACAAGCACGAGTCATAACTTCTCGGCTTTTAATCAATCAATAGTCCAAATTATACTAAAGTCCATGTTACGGCTTTGTCGGAGTCAACTATTGACTAAAAAGTCAAAGTAACGCCGACGTAGCTCAAAGTCAACAATATATATATCAAGTCCAATATTAAAAGTCATAATATCGCAATTCAATCCCAAACCAACTCAAAACAATCTCGCCAACCAATCAATCAACCAAATATACTCGAAACCACTGTTATGACCCTAATGGTCATGACACAGTCGCGGTTAAGATCACGTGAACCAAACAAGCCCTAGAAGCTTTTCGGCTCCACGCGTCTCATCCAAACCTCAACTACATCAACCAACAAGCTACCAAATCGACCCGACCCGGACCCATGGCCCAAGTGGGTCATGTACGACATCCAAGCCATGACCATCGTGGTCATGGTGGCTCGTACCCCATCCCACACCAACCCAAACACAACCAAATCAATTCCACAACATCCAAATCCAATCATTCGAGCTCCAAATATCAACCAAACACAAAATCCATCATCTATTCTAACCAAAAATATGAAACTAGACCTAAAATGCATAAACCCATCAAATTGATACACCACACACTTACCAAACACTAATTACTTGTTTATTTAGACACTAATCATACTTAATTTCATGTTCCACCCAAAAGCCCTAAAAATTATATTAGGGTCGAAACCCTAATAATCAATTCGTGGGTTTTTATCACCCAAACAAGCTCTAATCTTGTTCCCTTTACCTTATCCAAGCACCAATTGCAAAACCCACTTGAAACCCTAAAAGTACGAATCTTGATTCGAAGATTTGAAGGTGTTATTGAAGTCCAAATGGAGTGTGTAATATATGGTTGGAAAGAGGAGAAAGAGATCTTCAAGATGGTGGTGTTGGTGTATGGTGACGCGCTGGTGGCTGGCCGTGGTGGCCGGAACAGTGGCGGCGGCCAAAGGTGGTGGTGGCTAGGGTTTTTAGAGAGAGAAAGGTGTTGTGTGTGTGTTTTTAGTGAAAGAAACCAACTAGCCAAATGAGGGGTGGGAGGGCTTTATATACTTGGGACTAGGGACCTCAAAATAAATAAAATAGAGGGAGGGGGTGGCCGGCCTAGGAGAAATGGAGGGGCCGTGGTCGCCATTTTTCGTAAACTATCCCGTTTACCTATTCCCGAGCTCACATATTGTCCCCCGAGTGTCCCACAACATTTATTCAACTTTCTAACGTCGTTATTTACGTTTTTCCACGAGTTTTGACTATTTATTTGTCAATTTTCGAGTTACGGTCTAAAAGTTACAATAATTCTCGTTTTAGGCTTTTCTAGTGCCAAATCGAATAGTGCCTACCAAATAGAGTTAAAACTCATACGATAACTCATTTAATAATGAAATAAACCATAAAAACCAATAAACGATATAAAATCAAGTCATGGTTTATAAAAATAGTGATAAAGGCAAAAGCTCGGTTTAGCTTAACGTAATGCGATTACCTAAAATAGACTCCCTAAATTTGCCAGTTGTCACATCAAGGAATAAATAATTATTCTAACATTACACACTTTCTAGCATTTGATCCAAGCTACTTAACATTAACACTTTCCTTGATCATTACAACATGGAACATCATAATTCAATATAAATTGAGATTATGAAACATTAACAAGTTTACTCAATATACTTACCTCAATAATTCACTAGCTCACTACTTTGGAATTCAAAGCTTTATCCTCAATTGTTTCCCGTAAGGGGATTAACCCTAATTAGCACCTAATTCAATCATTAATTCAATAAATTATTAATCTTTAATCAATTTTCCCCAATTCAATCTTATGATCCCTCATTTCAAAATCATTAAATCACTTACTTGGTGTATCTTAGAAAGGCTAGAGTGTCTATGGTTTGATTCTCAATACAACCACTTGATGGAAATCACAAGAATATCAAGTTGGCTTTTTCTTTCCTTTTTCTTCTCCCTCACGCGATCCAGCTCTCACACACACTCAAAAAATTGTGGAATTTTCTCTAATTTACTAGAAATTAGTTATTTAATTAATTAACTTTGGATACTAGGCAACACTAGCCTCTCAATTCTCATTCCTCCTAATTTTGCCACACATCTTAATAAAACTTGTCACTTACTTGTTTTTAATTTACAACTTTACCATTTACTCTAAAAACATATTCTACACAATATAATACTATCACCTTTATTATAAAATATAGTACCTCATCGGGTTACCGGTGTAATAATAGGTATTTATTCGGACTTCCTTTTCCACCTTAAGAAAACTAATATTGAACGGTTAAAAGACATTACCAAGAATGATAAAGTTAGAAACATGCAACCATAAGGTGCTGTGTTATGAGTTGTGTAAAAGACAATTCTAAACTATGTTTTGTAATTTTTAAGTTAACATAATCAATTTTTAACTTTTTTTCCTATTTTTCTTCTATAGTATTTGCAACTGTAATAAACCTATTAAAATTTATTGTTTTCCATTTTCAATAGGGATATAATTCATATTCGTATAGCTCGAAAAAATATGCAACCTCATATTGTAGGAAGTCAAATCTAACATAAATTTATTTCTGTAAAATCGATTACTATATTATGTGAGGCCCACGTTTATGAGTCCTTATAATTTTTAGATTAGACAAAATATAACTCATATGCTTAATGTAAAATGAGTATTGCTAAAAAAAATAATCTAGGGCTGCTTACAGTAATGTCGATCCCCAATCGATCGAGTGTGTTTGGGCGATCGATTACAATCGATCGTCCTGTTGTGGTGAGAGTCGATCGCCGAAAAAAAAAACATATGTTGGTCGTCTGCTCGATCGACACCACAAACCAAAAACATCCTACTTGTTTCTAGCCGTTGCACAAGCAAACAAAAAAAAAAAAAAAATCCACCCGTTTGAAAATTAATATTTGACCGTTTGATATATAAAAAAAAATACTATTAAACTACCCTATAAATACACAACATATTTACACACTAAACTCACAAATCTCACAATCCTCTCTATCAAAAATCTCATAAATTATCTCTACCAAAATGTCTAAGAAAACACCACAACAAAAAGGCCGAAAATCCCGTTTGGCACAAAACGCCCCGCATATTTTAACACCGGATCCGAATTTCCGGTTAACCGGTGTCTCACCAAGGATCAATTTCCAACCCCCTGCTTTCGAATATCAATCCCAACAAGCTCCACAACAACAAACTAACAATCCATTTTTTATGAATCGTCCATTTGTTCCACCGTATCAAAACTTCCAACAACAACAACAACAAAGCCACTCCCGTCGAAGCAACCAATCTATGTATGGGTCACCCGAATCTGTGTACCGTCCAACAATGGATTCATCAACGTCTTCATATTCAAATTATCAACAATATTCTACGGTTAACCGTATCAATCTTGAGGGTTTTGATTTCGAAGAACAATTATACACCAATCCTGATTTTTTTGTTGGAACCGGTTCGGGTTATCCGGCTCAAGAGTATCACGGTTCGGGTACCGGTTCGGCTCATGGATCGTATCACGATTCGGTTAACATTGATGACGAAGAAGAAGAAGAATGTCGAGAAGAGACGTCACCGGTGAAACCGAAGAAACGAGCTATAAATGCGAAGAAGAAGGTTGTCGAGAAAGAAACCAAGAATGATTCGTCGCTTTGGACAAAAGAAGAAGAGATTGCCTTGTGCAACGCTTGGTGTGATGTATCCGAGAATAGTATAACGGGAAACAACCAAAATGCTAAAGGATTTTGGCAGAAAGTCATTGCTTACTTTGAGAAGGAGGTTGGTGCAGAAAGAACGTACAACTCTATCATTACAAAGTGGAAAAATAGGATTCGTCCTAGAGTTGGTCAATTTTGTGCCATTTACAACAATGCTCAGAGGAATTACGAAAGTGGTGAGAATGACCTCACTGTTTATACACGAGCGTGTGATGAATACCAACTAGTGTGTAATCATCCGTTTGTTTTGGAGCATTGTTGGAAGATTTTGAGGGACCATTCTATTTGGAAGGATAATGATATGCCGGCTTTTTTAAGCCAAGATGAGGGTCGCAAAAAAGCAAGGACTTCAACCGACTCGGATGTGCACTCGGATGTGCATGCGTCTGTGCATGGTAGACCAATTGGTCGTGATACCGCAAAGAAGAATAAAAAGAAATCTTCGGAGTTTTCGAAAGCTACCTACATGGAAGGTGTTGCCGAGAAATGGAAAGTCATCAAGTCCAAGGCATTCGGACAGAAGAAGGAGCTGGCAGACGGATACTATGATTTGAAGAAGAAAGAGCTAGAACAACGGCAACTGGTGTTGGAGATGGAGCAAAAGAGAGAAGAAATGGAAGACAAAAAATTGGCACTAGAAGAACAAAAACTTGAATTTGAGCGACAAAAGAAATATGATACATATCTCATATTCTATTGCACGCCAATCGACCCATCTTTGCCCGCAGTACAACAACAAACAATGCAGAAAATCAAAGACGCGATCAAGGCACGCCACAACCTAGATTTTTAATAAGTGTTGTAATGTTTTAATAAGTTTCGTAATGTTTTAATTTTATTTGAATTATTATGTAACGTTTTAATTATTAATGAAATTTTATTTTGTGTTAAAAATGTTTTTTTTTTAAAACAAAAAAAAAATGAACTTGGTCGCCCTTACTGGGGCACCTAATCGCCTGAAGGTCGCTAGAGAGAGAAAACTGACATGGCAGTGAAAAGTAAGGGGATTGAATCCCCTTACTGGGGGCAGCCTAGGAATAATATTGCTAAGAAGAGAATATGTTTTTTTTACCGGAAACTCACGATCTCACATTATAAATATAATAGATCAATCTCACAATGTCGTAAACAGGACTTGTACTCGTAGTCATTTGGTTGGGAAACATTATCACATACGAGGTACTATTTGGACACAAGCCCTTTTCATATTTATGCTAATATGATATCCAACTTGAAAATGTACCGATATTAAAAACGTGCATTTTTGAAAGTGTTCTTCACATGTGACTTATCAAGAGACATTCACAGATTAAAAATAGAAATGAAAATTGGTCGAAAATATATCATGCGAACTGGCAAGTCCATCACATGGCGTAAGTAAAAAATACCCGTTCTAGCCAAAAGTGGTGGAATATCAAGTATGTGATAGAATTTTTATTTAAATCACCTTTGACTTTGACTTATATGAGTTTTGGGATTATGACTTTTCTTTTAAGAAAATGTTCCCTGTTGTTGGCTGCAGGGATGTTACATGCTGCAAGGCTATAAAGAATGACCAATTATGCAAAGTAGTAAATGTTGAAGGGTAAAAAATGTAAGCTGCAAAATTATTTTCTTTTTGTTGTAGATATATTGCAATGTTTTCAAACCCGGGTCGACCCGGCCGGTTCAACCGGTCGGACCGGTACCCGGCTACTAAAACGGGTCAAAAAAACCCGGGTCAACCGGTTAGACCCGCCGGGTTTTGAGTGACCCGGGTCATGAAACCCGGCCGGGTTTGGTTTTTTTCAAAATTTTTTAATGAAAACCGGGTTGACCCGGTTAGACCCGGCGGTCGAACCGGTTGACCCGGTCGAAAAAAATAAAATAATAAAAATGAAAAACCGGGTTGACCCGGCGGTTGAACCGGTCGAACCGGTGCCCGGTGACTCGACCGGATCGATTAAAAAACCGGTTTTTAAAACATTGATATATTGGGCTGATGTTTGTAGCAGCGATGCTTTGCCCTTTTCTTTCTTATAAAGTAGATGTTTGGCGAATATAGTTGTAAAAAATATTGCCAAATAAACTTTTTATCAAAATTGTTTAATGCTAAACACTAATCGCTCTTAAATGCTCCACGTCAAATATAAAAATGTTGTCAACGAGGACTGTTTACATGCGTTCTGCTGGGGGACGCGGGGCTTTACATGAAAACAATTTAAGTTATTCTGTTATCTCTTTAAACCGGTTTTAGTTTTTACTTATAAAATATATCAAAGTATATACAAATAAATTTTAAGTACTAAGCTAATAATATTATATTTTTTATCTAACACATTATAACAATGTTTTAAAACCCAGTTCAACCTGACTGGTTCAACCAGTCGAACCGGGTGTGGCAAAAAAAGGGTAAAGAAACCGAGTTTTTAAAAACGGGTTAACCAATTATACCCGTCGAGTTTTAAGTGACCCGATTTTCGAAACCGACCGGGTCTGTTTTTTTTCATTTTTTTAAATAAAAAACCGGGTTGACTCGGTGTTCGAACCGGTTGAAAAAAATAGTTTTTTAATAGAAAACTAGGTTGACTCGGCGGTCGAATAGGTAACCCGATGACTCGACCGAATCGATTAAAAACCCAATTTTCAAAACATTGCATTAAAAGTTACTTGTAAGAAAGAAATCAAAAGTCTTGCCAATCTAAGTTATAAATAAATGTTAAATTGACTAACTTCAAATTATACAATTTTGAACTTAACGGTTTTCGTATATGAGGGAAGTATTTATGCAACTTTTCCATTAGGGACGGTTTTGTAAAGTTAAATAAGTAACAAGAGCTATTTACGTAACTTTTCTTTATACAAACAGTCCCTAGATCTAAACCATGGACTCTTTATGTAATCCCAAATTACGACAGGGTCTTTCTGCAATTTTGTAGGTCTGTTTATACAACATAGTTGAATTTAGGGAATTATTTTTGCCAAATGAAGTTTACTATTTTGTAAATAGTAAACATTTATGAAATGTTTATATCTAAATTTATAACTAGTCGAAATAGCTTAAATACTTTTCTCTTATGAAATAAATTGCATACAAGTTTTATGTAAGGATAAGATTTTTTCATGTTCATTTAAATATGAGTGGTAAAATTGTGCATTTGTGATTATACATTCGTACTATTGTAAAATATTTATTTTATTTTAATTCAAATGCAATCATAACATGCACAACTTTACTTCTCATATTCAAATTCAAATGAACATGAGATGATCCTTCCGTTTATCTAATGACGAGAATTCCTTTATGTGGTGGAGTATCAAGTATGTAATAAAGACTACGGAAACTTAACCACAACCAAGTTGAAATAGCTTGAATACTTTTATGGGGTTAATGGTCTGAAAAATATATCAACTTGCCACGTTTTACTATTGTGACAATAAACTCTTAATTTTCCTATTAAAACAAAAAACTTTCTTAATGACCCTTACTATAACCAAAAAAGTTTCTTAATGACCCTTATTGTACCAAATTTCTTAATGACCCTTATTAAAACAAAAAATCCGCAAAATCACGTTTCTTAATGACCCTTATTTTATCAACACTTGGACCGGTCAATCTTTTCAGCTTTTTTGTAAGAGTAAAATGTGCTGATTGTGGATTCAAACACCAATCGTTTTAGTGAATTAGCTGTACAGATGATCTTGTGTGGTTTAATAATTCTCATCAACATCCCTTTATACCAAGGGCTATTTTTTCGCAATGATAATGGTCGCATACCCTCATCTGTTACCTATCAGTCAACTATTTTAGCTATATTATCATGTACATTATTAGCTAATGTGCAAGAATATGTCTACTAAGACTTGTATTTTATATACTACTATGACACTTCAAGGCCCTCATACCTTGCAAGATATTATTACTGTAATACCTAAGGTGCATCTATTTTCTTCCTTAAGCATCAAGGTTTTAGGCAATATATGCAAAAGTTGCAACACATATATAATTTTACAGCCCGTAGACACAAGTTCAGGTAAAGATGCACTAAGTTAAATATATATTGGTAGAAACAAGCATGATAAAGGGATGAGAGCTTAAAAATAAGCTCTAAAAGCTTCTAAACTAAAAAGTAAGTGAAGACAGATATATTTAGCACTATAAGGAATCTAAAAAATCAAAAATGGGGAAATTTGGCCCCCTCTAACAGCTTAATAATAAGCTGTAAAAAGGGTTGTTTCGCTGCTGTGACAGAACCAAAGGGAACTAAGGGGGCATTTGCAGCTTATAAATAAGCTGTCAAATGCTTTCCAAATTGCATATTAAGCTGAAAAAGATCATGTTCATACATCTAACTTATTGTAAACTAAAAATTAACTCCTAAATCTAATTATAACCTATCTAAATTTAAGCTCAAAAAGTGACAGTTGGGTCTGTTTGACAGACTTGCCAAATTTTCATGACATTTCCAATAAGTAATTGTGTATCTAAAACTGCTATACGAGATTATGAAACTAAATATTAAACTAATTTGAGAGTAATCTAACTTATTTTGACCCAAACATGGGTCAAGAACTGAATTTTGACCCACAAACAAACTGTTCCAAACACCCCCTTTGGGGCAAAAATGAATTTTGAAAACTAAGTTTAGGCTTTGTAACTTGTAAAAACTGATTTGCAAACTGAAACAAAAGCTCACAAGAGCTTATACAGGTTTATAACAACAATTTAATCAGAAGAGTAACAAGGATTTGCAACAGACAAAAAAAAAAAAAAGATTGTAGCAGAAAATTGCATAAACAAAATAAAATTGCATTTAACTGGAATTGAAAATTACATGTAAATTTAAAATGACGATGATAAGTAAAATTATAGCAGTTGATAAAATAAGGGTCATTAAGAAACGTGATTTTGCGGATTTTTTGTTTTAATAAGGGGTCATTAAAAAATTTGGTTACAATAAGGGTCATTAAGAAACTTTTTTGGTTATAATAAAGGTCATTAAGAAAGTTTTTTGTTTTAATAGGAAAGTTGAGTTTATTGTCACACCTACTTTTATGTGTCGATAATTCCTTAGTTTGAAGCGTTTTGATACCAACATTACTTCTTGTGATGGCTACACAAGTTTTCTTTCAAGATTTCGTACCAAATTTGAGTTTGTATTACGGTAAACTCACACGTCGATAATTTAGCTTGAAATTGTACACCGCACCGAAAGATCGGTAATTTTTCATAAAACTTAAGAATGCTTGTCAAAAAGAAGTTGGCAACCCAAAATTTACAATGTTGTACACTTCTATGTCAACGACTAGTTTTTCCATTGGCTTAATCGCCCTTGAGCCGTGAAGCCTTGAAACCCGCCATTACAACTCCGCCATAACCTTTCTTTTAATTTAGATGGTCGTCGTGGTTGGTCCTCTTCGATCTCCTCTTTTTCGATAGACACTCTCCAAATCTTCACTGACCTATCCAAACTCCCACTATACAAAGTACAAGACCTTTCACCCATTCTGCTACCTAGATTCATATCTACAGCTAAACACTTGACGGGCCCGCTATGTCCACTCAAAACATACATACATTTATGCTCTCCCCCCTCTTCTCTACGCCACACGCATATATTTGTATCTGCTGAACCACTAAAAACCAAATTACCCGTTGCTGCTAAGCACAGAACCGCGAGTTTATGACATCTCAAAACAGTCCCACTAGACAAAAACTTATCGCGTTCCCAAAAATGCATAAGCCCGTCTGATAAACCCGCATAAACCACGGTCCCACACGGATTAACAACTAATGATGTAACTGCAGAATCCTGTTTTAATAAAGTGCTCAAAAATAAATGTTTTGTTCTTTTTCCAGGCATTTCTCTTCGCCATACTTTAACAACCCCATCAGCAGACCCCGAGAATACAAAATCATCAAACCCAGCCACGACAGCGTTAACAGCATCATCATGAGCGGGAATGGATTCCAAACATTTGAAATCTGATACTTTCCATACTTTAATTGTCTTATCCCATGAACCTGAATATAATAATGTATGATCTTCGCTTAAACTAAGACTGGAAATAACATCAAAATGTTTGATCCATATCGCGCTATGATTTTTCCTCACCTCAGTGTAGTTTTTTGGTTTTATTGATTTTTTAATGATGGAAGTAAAATTTGGCAAAACAACGATTTTCTTATGAACGCTAGGATTAGAAGTTGATACCTTCCAAACTCTAATTTTCCCGTCACGATGACCCGTAAAAATCTTATCATTCACGATTACAATAGCTTTAACTAACCCGCTTGAGGATTTAAAACCAGAAAACTCCTTGCGGTTCTTCCAAACGCGAATATTCTTGCTATCTGATCCTGTGTACAACATGTCTCCTTTCGTAGCTAATGAATATATATTTCCTTCTTCACGAACAAGAGAAGCGATTAATCCCGTGTAATGAGAATATAAATCTATGGAATCAGGAATTTGTTGTTCGCGATATGACCAACGAGAGCTTGCTATGGGTGATGTTTGCGTGGAGCTCAGTTTATATGAATATGAATCCCATAAATGGTCGTTTTCGTATGGAGACTCGTTGTCTGAGGATGCTTGTTGAGAATTGGACCTGCTATTGGCGCGGAAATGAAAGCGTTCAAGGGATTCATTTGGATGATGATTTGGGTGATTATTATTGTGATCGTCGTTGTTCGTTAACATGGTGGATTTCTGTTGTGTTACATTGTAATTGTTATGCAAATCCAATCCTCGTGCTGGATTTATCATGATTTACAATTTTTGCTCGTTATCTTCTCACAAATGATTATCTTTAATCAAAATTGTTGTATATAAACCATCATTAAGGATTGTAGGTGTTTGGAAAATTTGAGGAAACAAAAGGTTTACAAGAGAATACGAGCATTCAAAATGTCAACACGAAAAATTGACAAGAAGTTGCGCAGAAAATTTTGGTTGTACACCTGTTAGAATGACGTCTCAAAATGCAACATAATGTGGATTTTGCATATGGTTTGATAGAATCTAAGGCGTTTCTAATATTAGATTATGGACATTAAATCTACACTCCAAACTCTAATATTAGAAAAAGACTGTTAAAAGGATGTACACGGTCATATCACTTATTTAATGGAGTATAGTTTCATCACCTACATCCCTGTCACTATTTACAGATGACCAATTTGAGGTTAAAAGGTGTATCAATGCAATTCCTAGGAAGAACCATTTTAGAAAAAAATAGCAATATAATTCATATACCTGAGAGTAGATGAAAGGCCTCTAAAGTATTGCACAAGCTTCACCAAGTTGTGTGGTCATGGACCCAGGACCCAACTATCGAACTGTACAAAATCATAACGCATCCAGCACCGTCTCTTGATTACAACAATTTACCATTCTGGCTGTTGTATTATAGATTACTCCGTATCAGTTTATAGTAAGCAGATTCGATGAGGTTAATGTTATATCGAGACAACTTTGTAAAATATTGTGCTTCATTTCAGGCTGTCATAATACTGAGAACAGACTATATTCTTTCATACACGCAGAGCATGTCACCCCATCTAACGGGCTTTCATGATTTCCTGGAAACAACCTTGACTCAACAACTCCTGATCAACATGAGTCTTTGCTCAGATACCTTCTTTAATCATGAATAAAACCTTTTATGCTTTGAATTTATATCATTTGATCTTGCTGAATATAACCTATATTCTTCATGCATCATACAGGTTTCAACTAATAAGAATGCAAGCAAGGGACCTAATCTTCTGTGTAAGGGATTATGACCAGCATACCACTGATGAAGATGGGAGTACAGTGAACAAGATGCTTCAAAGCAGGGAAGTTTTTGAGACCACTGTAACGCACCCAAGCTACGATCAGATTAACTTTCTTTTACTACTAAATAATTTCACATTTTTTATGAAAAACTTATACAGGTTCCTCTTAACTTCATGTGACTGGTTCAGTGACTTCTTTTCTGTAATGAGCCGCAGCAATTACAACCACAACATCATCATCATCAGCAGCAGCAGCAACATTGACCATAACCCTTCCATGGGACAAATGACTTCACATTATGTTGCAGTTTGAGACTGTTTTCATCACTCACTGGTGGTAAACTGTGTTTTTCTGTGGTGACGGGTTTGCAGCCTGAAAGTGTCGATGAGACACTCAAGTATGCAAGCAAGATACTGAAGTGGGGTGAAGAGAAACATGATTTCAGTGTTGGTGGATACTCTGTACAGCACAGAAACAAGTTTGTATTATCCATGATACAACCATAGCAGACTTTTTAAATGGATCACTCCTAGTTCTAAAGATGTGTATCGCATACATAAAAGACAAAAAGAGTAGCCTTTTGGGTTGTGGGCTACTTATAACTTCCATCATGGTTCTACCTTGATCCGAATGGGTATCACAAACTCACACCACTGATATCTGATGTACATAAAAACCGACGATATGTAGCATATGATGTTTCTTATTGATACTTGAAACAAATAATCCTGAAAAGTATTCTATTTACAGTTTATCCTCTCCCTTGTTAACCTTGTATCTGTGGCCTAGCAGACGCTACCAACATCAAAAAAATACAGAATTACAAAACTGTGCTTTTTAATTATGTCAAAGATAACCCTGATGCAATTTTGTGATATTTTGCACATAACTATTTTCGTGACTCGTGCTAATGAGTTTTCTTAGTCGTCTATGAAACTAAACCTAGCCTGTTCATCTGCACTTAACAAAATATTTTTACAGGCCCAACCTAGTTCGACCATCTTATCATCCAGCAACTCCATATCTTCTCTTGCATATTGCTTGCACTCATCTGCTAGTTTGAACCATTCTGTGTACGTGCCACAAGGTTGCCGCTCACGCATGTAGCATGCCTTCATCATATGAACCATAAACCAAACTCAAAATCATTGATGCGATACACATATTACATATATATGGGACAAAAATAATAATTCAAAGAAAGTTCCGTACCTGTAAGAGACCCATTATGATATCTGCAGTACTTGCTCCTTCACGTAAACAAAGAAGAATACCCTGCGATGTGGTGACTATAATGAGATATTGATGTTGTGGCACACAGAAAGCGAAGGAAAAAGAATTAGATACGTACTTCAGTTCTTTGAGATCCATGGAAGCGCTCCTCAGTGCATACAAAGTAAAAATCGTCTTTTCTTAAAGATCGCATTGCCATCATTGATATATTTGGTATTTGGCATCTGGGATTCAAGGAACCAATCCTTATAGGCCATTTTACACTACCTGTAATAAGATATGCAACACTTAAATTCTAAAAAAACTTAGTTACATAACTCTAAAGGTCGTGATCTAACCTTTGCTCGAGAATAAACTGATCCCTTCCCTTTTACTTACTTCTGCTGGTGATGGGACATATCCCAGCTCAATCCATGTATCTATAATCATCTCAAGCCTATCCTACACATCAAATTCGGATAAATTAAGTACTAGACACAACTTGTAGAGGTTTAGTAACAGGTAATTTGTCTAACCTTAGTTAATGTTTGCAAATGCACATGTTTCAAACTCTGATATATCCCGTATAGATCAATGGCTGTGAAAATTGGGTAGACGACAAAGGGTAAAGCTGCTTGCAATCTTCTTGCATAATTAAAAAGTTGGGCGACGTTAAAATGTATTCTTTTTATCATTAGTATTAAAACCCATAAATCTGAGGTCAGGGAAGACGAACCTTTGGTTGTTCTTTACTGTAACATTCAAGGCTGCAGCCAGCAAAAGACCAAGGTTGTCAAAGCAGACTGTTTGAATCTAAAAGAATAAACTTTTAATCACATTAAAGAGTATATAAAGTATAAATATATGAAAAAGAGAAAACATCTGAGTGAAACAAGAACCAACCTGTGCCTTGGCAGAAACTTCACCGAGGTTATCTGCTACTGCAAAGCTCCGATGCACGGCGGTCTGTTGGTCCCGAAATCAATAGAGAAAACTTTCTGAGTATTGAGTGTGCTAAAATGGTTTATACATATTAATGTGGACATGTGGAAGCGACTGGAAATTCAAAAAACATCCATCGGGAAGCGGAATGATTTAACTTACACCAGTAGCTAGGTAACACGCGAGGCTAATCTGCTTAGCAATGTTTGCTATTGATGCAAGAAGCAAAAAGTATTGTGGAAAAGCAGGAGTCATCAACTCAACTCCAATGCTCAAGCTGAAAACAACGGATGTCGAGAACCTAACTCTCTTCAATTAAGACAGTAAACATTGATTTAATACACTTCACATCACATTTATAAGCATAATATTGATTAACGAGTTACAAAACTAAGTACACCTTCAAGTTTGTATCAAAAGCAGATGCTAGACTAGCTGTGTAGATGCACCTACTTAACCGTCCAAGACCATCTTTCAAAACCCAATTCAAGGCTGCTGCTGATGGAAGTGAACGAGCGTATCCAATTCCAATTGCCCTAAACATTGCCTATAACCACATTGAGCAGACATAATAGTCAGATTTATTCCAACCAGCCAAAGTAATTAGAGAACAGAGTTAAAAGCAAATAAGGCATTCATTGCAGCAATATAAACAAATGCGTTGTTATATCTAGAAAACAATCAGCTTAAGAAATCACAATTGAACAGAAATGAAACCCTGTACCTTGATATAGACCATATACTCACAATGATTTATTCGAAAACAATATAAGCATATGATGATGCGAAAGAGATTTAACAACAAACCAACACATTATGAGTAGAAAAAATGGCATACGGGCGTAACTTTTGATCCAAGAGGAGTTTGGTGGCACAAGACCAGACCACGGAAAGGTTGTTTTGGGCCATATGCCTAAGTGGAAAGAACAACTAGCAGGCTTCAGTTCTATTGTTTAGGATCAGTTCAATAACTTTCGCAGAGGTGGCAATTTCAACCCATTTATATACATTGAGTTGATATGGTTTTGCATATCTAACAAGTCATTAAGGGTTGAGCATAACAGTTATCCAGAATGTATTCAAATGCCTAAAACGTATTAAGCCGTTTTTTCATAAAAATAAAATTATAACATCATCAACGTGATCAGAAGAGTTTTGTAATCATCTTTAATTTAAAACATTAAATTTTAAAGATATAGTAACCCCAAAATTTAAAGGTCTGCCCAACCAACCTTTTTTCGACCCACACTAAAACAAACCCATTTCGACCAGCTACATAACCAGCGCATTTTGCCATCGCTAGTACTAATCGCACCAAACCAGAAATCTCAATTGATCACACACTATCTTAATGACCAAATTTGAGTAGAATTGGTAGAATTTTGAATTTCCTCAAAACCTGTCAAAATTAGCAATGCCCTATGCAAAGTAGTAATTCCTGTATATATCATTGCCATCCTTGTAACACATCTAGCATGTTTCTTTCTTGTGTCATATGCATATTTATACACACATATAATCCCTTATCCACAATTACAACCTTTTATCCATAAAACTATAACATTTTGACACCAAGTAATTTGCAAAGAATATATAACTTATTCAACGTAACTGTATACCTGTGTAGCAAGCACCTGAAGAGCAGAACTAAACACTCTATGCAAAAACTTCCATTTCACATACTCCAAATAACTCTCACTAACCTTTCTAGGAAACAAAAAATTCCTAAAACTCAAACCACACCTTTTCAAAAACCTCTTAAACCCATCCTCCAAATCACCAAAACTAATATCATTCCCATCAACAGAAACCAACTTCAAATCATTTCCATCCCAAAAATACCTTGAAACACCATCAGATTGCTTAATAACAACTGGAAGTAGCATAGGTGATATGGGTTCATTTTCTTTCTGTATATTTTTGTCTTCAAAGCTGAATTGGATCGATGTTTTTAATGATTTTGGTGGTTTTGAGAGTGTTTTGAAACATGGGTTTTGTTTTTTATGGTTTTGTGACCATTGTGGAGATGAAGTTGAGATGTGGAAAGTGGATTGCATGAGATTGAAGACGGGGGTTTTGGACTTTGTGGTGTTTGGTTTAGGGTTTAAGGTGTTTCATAAGTCTTAACAAGTAAAGGGCAGCCCGCCGCGTTGCGGCGGGTCTTAAGGGCGTTTTTTTTTTTTTAACTAAAATTATTTTGCGAGTTAATATTATATCGGGTTTTCCTCAATCACGATCACGTTGTATTGACGCTCGTGTCTTTTTTTTAGATTGATTTGTAATAATGGTATTTCATTGTGTATACATTTTAATGTTTTTTTCCGGTTTTTGTGTGTTTAGGTTGCGTTAACAAATATTTTTTTTAGCATCGGTAAAACTTTTTTCTCTAATTATGTTCAGGCTGTTTGGTAGTCGCTGTGTTTTCTTTTGAAACGTTTTCTAGTATTTTTTAACGATATTTGAGTTTTTTGCGGGAGGCTTTAATTTATTTTTAGTTTCCTAGTCTATTCTAGTTTAGTTGTTAAAGGATTGTTTGGATTTGCTAGTTTTCCTTTTTTTAGATGTTTTTTTAGTTTATATTATATTTAGTATGCCCACACCTTATTATCTGTTTTTAGTATTCTTCAGTAGTTACGATTTGTTAAAATTGTTAGTTTTAGCTTATATTTAAGATCTCTTAAGCCAAAATGTAGAAGTGATAATGTTGAAGTTGCTAGAGTCACATGTATATGGAAGAATGAATAAAAGAGAGTCAAGAAAGTGATGAAAGTTTCTTTGGTTTTAAAGAATGAAATTTCAAGTTAGTGGTAGAGTATATGTGAGGCGTATTCTTCAAGCATTAACTTTTAGTCCATTTCTTTTCATAATATATGTTCCACGTTTATGTTAAAGTTTGACAAAAGGCTTAAACATATATGGTAATGAAAAGTTGTATAATTATGAAAAAGGCCATGACCATGCAATAATCTGATGACATCTTTGGTAATTAATCATATATTCAAATTTGGTTTTCTAACGAAAACCATTTACCTAATCCAAGTTTAGTGCTCAATCATCAATTGCTATATTAAGCGGACACAGAATATAGAGACCATTTTGTTGATGAGCTTTTTTTTTTTCTTGTTTTTTAATCGTCGGCCTTTGTTGGTAGTTCCAAATATGTTTGTTTGTATTTGGTATGCATCCGATTTATTTGATGCGCTTGTAAGTGAAGTGTATCGCTTGTGTTTGGAATTAAGGATTAAGTGAATTATTTACATTTATTATTTATTACATGGACAAAAGGATTACATCATATAAGAAGTAAGGGCCCGTTTGGTTTGACTCATTTGTTCAAAGGATTAGCATTTAAAGTAAAAATCATATGTTTGGTTGAAAACATAAGGTTGAAAAATTAGACTCAACCCCACATGCAGGGGATACACAAATCCGAATACACAAGGCTACTTTTGACTGACACAAGCCTCTTTTTTCTTTTTTTATTATTGTTTGTCATATATTTATTTTTTACATTCATTTACAACCACACAAGTATATATTGGTGGGGCCCTTTTAATATTTTAACAATCAAACAAATTTTTATATAAATAAAATTATATAAATTATATATTTTCTTTCTCCCACATCAAATCAAAATTCAAATCCAAATCCAAATCCAAATTCTAATTCAAATCTAAATCCAAATCCTAATCCTAAACCCGTCTACAAACCAAACGGGCCCTAAAAGTACAATGTATCTAGAAGGACTTATAATTATATTATTAAAGATAATTCCGATGATCCCAAGTCTGAGGATTGTTAGAGTCGTAACCGTCATCATAGATAGATGAATACGAAACGGGCCACTCATTTTCACTCCAGTTCGCATGTAGCATATTGTACTCTCTATCTTGGCGTTGTTTTGCGTCTGCTTCTGCGGCCTCTCTTCGGGTAGCTTCTTCTATCTCTCTTAACACTTCTTCATCTTGAAGCATCAATCTTTCTTTTTCGGCTTCTTCAATTTCCGCTTGCGCTCTGTCTGCTGCTTCTATTTCTATTTGTTCTTTAAGAGCCGCACTATCTATCTCTAACAACAATTCGTATTCATAACTATGCTAGCTAGAGTCTTTGTTTTTGGAGGAGTCCTCATTAGCTTCTTTTTTGGACATTAGAAGGATTGTGAAATGGATGTTTGATCTATGTTTCCGGATGTATATTGGTGTAATATGATGTTGGAGATATATGTAGTCCAAAATATTGTCTTGGGAAGATAGATATGGATAAGCATATGGCCATCTAACAGGTGGAGTAAATAAAAGCTTCGCACTATTTATTGTTAAGGTATTTTAGTGTTGACTTCATTTGATAGTTTTTCGTTCCAATATTTATTTTTTTAATATTGAGCTATCATGTGCGCATTTGCCTTCTTTTTTCAGTTAAAAAAAAAAAAAATGGTCGAGTTTTGTTTTCGTTCCCCTTAAACAAAACCGAGTAATTTTTCCGTATAATTGCTATCGTGATTTTGTTTAGGCTCTTTTTGCTGTTTGTATGGCCGCCGTTAAAATTAATTTTTGGCATAAGTCTATCTGATCTTGTAACTTTTTTTCCAATATTTTTTTTTAATATTGGGTCACGATGTGTAGATATGTTTAGGCATAGGGCGATCATTGACGGTAGTCTTTTCATTTGTATGTCCAATGTTAAACTCAGTTTTTTTTTATAAGTCGTTAATGTTTGTTCGGGAAATTACACGTTGTTAATAAAATGTAAATTTATGTTTTTACGATTTTTTTTTTCTTCTGCGTTTTATTTTGGTCGGTTGGTTGTCATAAATTTGGTTTTAGCTTGGACGTGGGCTGATCATCTGATAATGTTATAACCGTTAGCGTGTGTGTGCGCGTTTAGTTTTTTTGTAATTAAGTCATTTTTATGGGGTAAAAAAATCATGAAATATATAACATGATTTTAGGTTCGGTGCATTGTTTTTCGCCTATGTTTTATTGTAAATCAATATTTGGGGATATTTGTGATAGGTTTAAATAGGGGTGTTAATAAAAAAAATTTTGAAGAAGAAGAGGTGCAATGTTAGCTTATGAGGGTATTGTATAGTCTTGTCGCCCCTTTTTTTTTTCTTTTCATATATGACAATTCTCTCAACCATTAGCAATCATGGGGATACTTTCCCCATTACAACTTGCTATGGGGATTTGGGGGCTCAATGCTTGCGCTAATGAGATTGCATATATCTCATATGCATTGGTGATAATCATTACTTCAGTCAAAGCTTATCTCTCTATATCAACAACAGACATCTTATCTTTTGGTCCAATCTAGTGGTACCAATATTCTGTCAACAAACTCTGGTGCTAGGATGGCTGATGGATTTTCCGTTTCTCAGAGACTTTCTTGGATTGCCCACTCTGATAACGTGTCAAGGCAAAACTATGTGTTTGTCGAGAGGTATAGGCTTGCCAATTTATGGTATGAGAGGTGTGCTAGGAGACGCGCGTCAGAGGCAAGGGAGAGGATTAGGCAGGTCAGAGCTTTTCTAGATGAAGCGGAGCGCCGTCCAGCAACGCCATCTACCGCACATCTGCTCGCGGTCATGAGGTTGTCTATTGCAGTGGATCAACAGCGTGTTCATACTGCGAACCGCGAGGACGTGGATGTTGCGCGTGCCGCCGACATGATGCTTGACTTTCTTGGAACCTCGCTTTAACCTTAGTTTGCTATCAGGATGTTATAAGTATGCTAGTTTTTGGTATCGGCTGGGTGTGGTTGTCTTTTCGGTACTTATGGGTGTATGTTGTAGTATGCAATCACGTTTTGGGCTTTTGTTAAGTGGTTGTATAAGCGTATAGTCTAGTTGTATGATAGTAACACAACAGTTAATAGTTGTGTAAGCATGTTGGTATGTCCAAGGTGCAAGTTTTGGTTAGTATCAGTATAGGATTGTACATGTGTCTGTATATACTGGTCTTGTAAGGCTAAAACCTTTGTTTTGGTATGAAAGTTGCAAGGTTTTAGTTATTTCCACGGTGTTGTTCGTTTATGTGTTGTTATGTTTTTGGTTTTCACACCTTTAATTTGTGTACAAATTACTAAACTTCGGTTATCGATGTTTTCATTACGGGATGCATACGGGCCACTTGCGAGCGCGTAGGAGCCGATACAGTTTTGGTGCACACGAAACTTGGGCGTGCATGTGTGTGGAATTTGTTACATATTGGTATTGTAAGGCTGATGCCTATATCTTGGTGATGAAACTTATAAGCTTTTAATGATTTCCATCGTGTTGTCTGTTTACGGTTTCTTATATTTCTGATTTACAAAGGTTCGTGTTGCACATAAACTGTTTGATCGTAGTTATGTCTGTGGTAGCGGCAATGTTTTTGTTGCTTGATGCGCACGAAATGGCTACTGCTATTTATATGTAATTTAGTTTGTGTGTTGTCTATTTTTGGTGATTCAGTTTTGTTTGATGATTGGGTAACTATATGACATGTTTTGCATATTGAGTAGTGAGGCGGGTCTATGTGGTATCGCGAAGATGATGTTTGCATCGATAATCTATGTTGTACATTTTATAGTGCCAATACCTATTCCCTTTGTGAAGGATGTCGTGCTTGCGTACAATACTGTTGGAATGGTTTGTCTGTCAAACTAAATTGGTTATTTAGATATGGATTTAGCTTTGAAAGTTCGTTTTTCTTTTAGAATCGATAAACCGGTTTGAAAAATGGATATGTTAATCTCACAGGCGGACGTTTATCGCTTCTGTTGACTATATAATTTCCATTGCCGTGTATACATATTTGTAATGTGTGGTTGCCCACCTGTCTGTGCGTGGTCAATCTCATGAGCATGACATTGTTGTTAGAGCATATGAGATGGTCATTATTTCGATTCGCTAATTTGTTGTTGTACCACTTACTACAGTGAAAGTATGTGTATACATATTGTGCTTGGCGGCTTTTTGGTACCTTAGTGTATGTATTATAAAATCATATTCTTTTTTTTTGGCAACATACTTCAAAGCTTCTGATGATGATTGGTATAGTATGACAGAAATTGAAGTGTGAAATGATAGCGATAAACGCATACACTAATATTGTATTCAAATTTTGAAGATCCGTGAACAGTTAGAGCACTATGTAACTGCATTTAAGATGTCCATGCCTGTCTATTTAAGCAGTAGTAGCTGCGGTGGTTGCATAGTTATAAAGTACGAATGTTAATTAAAATTTCTGCAGCATCGTTATGTTTGCAGTTTCATTTTCGCAGGTATATATATTCAGATTTTTGGGTTACAATATTGTGGAAAAAGCTACCGCAGAAAATTTCTTTTCCCCCTTAATATACATTACAAAAGTACACACAACTGTTTTTGCAGGACATATAAGTCACGAAGGTCGATATCATACATAAGATAGTTTTTAGAGTTGGATGTGCGCTAGTCTTTTTTAGGCTTTTTGGCGCTTGCTGCAGCGGCCTTCGATTCGGATATTCCAAAGAGTTCTCTCTTGACGGACGCTGGTCCTTTCTCAACTGATGTATCGAGCTTTTCCGCTGACTCAGGTGTCATTGGCGGTGGAGTTGTAAATTCTTGAATTACTTCTGATACGCACGTGTCTTCGTTAATGGGTGACATGACTGTTGATGTTCCCTCGTCTGCACTCTTGACAGGGGGGCTGGAAGTGCCAATGGAGCTATGATGGATGCCTTATCGACCACAAATTTAGTGAAGCTCTTCTTGCTCCTGGAGCCAAAGTGAATCGTGAACATGCGTCGCGTGTTCTCTAAGAGACGAAGCTTGTCAGGTATTATTCTTGGATTCCTATCCCCATTGTGCATCATAAGTGAAATTATAATTTTTTTTAAAGTTGACCGATTCGGCCGATTTTTTACCGATTAGGCCGATTTTTGACAGATTCGGTCGATTTTTGATCGATTTTTGGCCGATTTTTTTACATGTCCGTTTTTTTTATCGATTTTCAAAATTCTACAAGGTGTATGGCCGATTACCGATAAATCGGCCGATTCGGCCGATTTTTGCAACACTGATCCTAGGTATACGTTTGTTTGATTATGATATGACTTAGTGAATGATTTGTGCGTGCCATGCACCCTATTTCACTTTTGGTACTTTGGAGGTCTCCCCTCCTTGTACACTTTTGATATGACAGGATTATGTGATAAGCATGTGGCATGCTTTTTTGAGCTCGTGGGTATTCCCTTATGATGTTATGATTATGATTCCCTTATGATTCACTATTCTTTTTTTCCTTATGATATATGATCTTTTTTCAGCAGATCCCATTGATTTCATTTTCTATATTCATTTATGATTAAGTTATTTGTTTGTTATATATGTTCACTAGTGTTTTTAAGCTCATCAGTATTTTCTTTTCTCTGCGGCAGGTAATAAGCGGGATGTTGGGCTTTGATGGGCAGGAGTAGGAGCTTTTGAGTAGACCGACCTTACCCTAGTTTTCCTTATCATTTTGGACTTAGAAAACCTGTTGATATAACAACCCCAATCGAACAATAACTGTAACGCCCCGACCCGACAAGGGTAAAGAAATCACAAATAATGGTGTCATATCAAAGCAAACATAAATATCCAAAAGAAGTCTTAACATAAATACTGAAATAATTCAAGTCAAAATGACTTCAATACATAGGTCCCAGTGGAAAATAAACTCCAACAAAATATCTGAAATAATAAGTCTTAAATGGCATCATAAGATCAAAGCTAAATATCTCTAAGGTAAGTCCACTCAACACTCATCCCAAAGCAAAACCCAGCTCCAATGCTTAGATACCTGCCGCGGAAGAAAAGAAATGCGGCTGAGCTTCAAAAGCCCAGTGAACAGATATACAAGTGATTCGCGCAAAACCGTCAAGTTATCTCACGCAAGCGAGCCACTTGTGAATGGCTAGCTGTAAGAAACTTAAAACAGTTCAGACACAAATGCAATGAAGTCCAGGAGAGTATAATGTTTCCCCAGGTCGTTAAGTCCCAACGAGCCGTGCGAGAATAGTCAAACGTTTAGTGATCGAGAAGATTTGAATGGATACAGAGATTTGATTTATGATTATAACTACAGAAATAGCCAACAAATTACAGCGGCTTAAATGCAAATTAAAGGAAATCTAAAAAGATAAAATCTATTAAATAAACGCTATCACTATTATTAAAATGATGTTTTTGTTCTTTTTGTTTTTATAAAACTGAATTAAAAACTACGTGACGTACAAACAAAAACGTAAAACTTACACAATATTAACCCTAAAAATATGAAAATTATATTTTTACAAACCTAATGATAAAAGAAACTTTTTAGAAAAAGAAAACTATTTTTATAACTATTTAATTAATTATTATTAATTAAAAACTATTTTTAACTATTAAATAATTACCTAAAATACAAGAAATTAGGAAATAAAGCTAGAAAAATAAAATTATGAAATGGAAAAATCTAAAATATCAAACTAGAATTTTCAAAACTATTTTTGTATTTTTCTGATTATTTTTGGATTTTTTATGAATATTAAACTATTAAAAACTAATTAAATTACTAAAAATTACAAAATAAACTATGAAAAATCTGGAAAATTACTTTTTTTACTTTTTATATTTATCTAAACTTAATAAAAATGAAAAGTTATTTTTTTGGACTTTTTCTGAATTTTTTATATTAAAAGCTAATTAAAAATTGATTTAAAATCTATTTAAATGAGAAAAATAGTAAATAAAGACCAAAAATTATGAAATTTTCAGGAAAAATCTAAAATGATAATAAAAATCTATGAAAAATGAAAAACAAGCAGGTTATGTGTGAAATATGGAAGATGTAGTGCAACTGCTATTGAAATAAGCTAGGAAAATAAGCTAGTAAGCTAAACAACCAACCAAACAGTAACAGAAGCTATTGTATACTAAAATGAGCTAAAAGCAACTGCTTATAACTACTCCTAACAAGTTCTAACCTCAGATCAATCAAATAAGCCAACTGCTTAAATGAACCAAACAGTGGTTTAGGACCACTGTTTGAGCTTATGCACAAGCTCAACTGATAAGCTAATCAGGAAACTACTTATGCAGTTCTAATAAGCACCTGGCCAGCTACAATTTTGCCAAAAATCAGATTATGATGAGCTCTTATGAGCTTTGTACACTTGCTGCAAGAACTGAGAAAAGACTCAGCATTCACTGAGCTTGTGGTGCAGGGGAAATGAGGCTCACTTTGAGCTTTTGCAGAAGCTTATTCAGCAAACAAAAGCTAAAACCAGATAAAAGGTCTTAAATACCACCTATTAAACTACTTGTAAACAAAAATTCAGGCCTTGAAAAGCTTTAATGAAACCTGTGTGACTGCTGATAGTTCTGCACAAATCCAATTTTGACAAGATTTGACTTTTGAAAAATGGAGACACAGTTGACTTTTATGAAGTTTGGATCTAATTTTAAGACTGAGATTGTTATATTATGATGGAATGAAGCTAATACAACCTTTGCTTATGACTTTTAATCACAAATTGAGGATTTGCTAAGCCAAAATCTCAACAGCAAGACAGTTGGACAGAATTGATTAAAAGTTTGACTTTTTAATGGTTGCAGACTAAACTATGGTTGAAATGAACTCAAATGAACTAAACAAGCACTATCCAAGAGATTCTAACCACTGAAATAGCCAACATGACAGAGATATAGGAAAATCCAAACACCCCTTTATAACTTGATTTGAGCTCAAAAACAGATTTTAACCATGAACCTACTTATATTTATGATCAAACTAACTTATATAGACCTAAACTCATCTGATTAAACATGTTTGAGCTTGTTTATTCTAAAAATACAGATTATGCAAAATAGAACTTAAAATGACTTACAATTTGTCCCAAGCCACAATGGCATGCAAACAGTAACCAAAGGATCTCTAACCTATTTATACCAATCCACTGCTTCTAAAACAACCCACATCCATGACTGAATCAACCCATTGCCTTTCTGCTTCAATTTTCACCCATGTTGACTTTTATTGACCAAGTTTCAAAATGAGTGGAAACTTGACTATAAGCTTATAAAAAGCTATGAAAAGCTTATATAAGCTTATGTAAACTTGAAAATAAGCTATATGAAGCTTGAAGTATTGAGATGGAAACTAAAATTTTCAACAGATAACAAAATAAGATGAAAGTAAATAAAACTTGGAATTAATGATTAAGACTTTAATACACTGAAAAGGTAACTTGATTTCAGTACTTAGGAACAAAATATTACAAATTTTGAAGTAAACTAAAACATTACTAGAAAAAACGACATAAGAGTAAATTAAACTAAAAAACTACTACTTCTCTTTGCTCCTTCTCTGCTCTTTTATGCTCCAAAAATGCTCCACGTGGCCTTCTGAGTGTTTCCCACCACTTTCTGAGCCAATGGGAGAGCTTTGAGTGTTATCACATTTTTGGCGGGAATTGGAGATTTGACCTGTTGACTCTGTTATAGCACTAGGGGGTGGCATTAAATGTGGAGGTAAGGTGATGATGAGGAGGGGGTGGAAAGCTGAGGTGATGGTGGGAATCTTGCCTGTGTTGCAGGGCTCAAGTGGGAAGAAGATAGTGTACAGTGGGGCGCCTTTTTCTGGTTATTTGACTTTCTTTGACCAAGGTTCAAAATGAAAGGGGTCACTGGTTTTGACAGGGGGTCAATAGGAAATATGGCAGGGGTCTATAATGATTTTGACAAGTCTTTAGGTTAGGCTAATTTGACAATGACTAATATTGCAAAATCTGAAATCTTGAAGGACTATTCCTGCCATTTTTCCAAAGTTACCATAAGGACTGAAATTGACAACCTTCAATAGTGCAAGGACCAAATTTACCATTTTCCATTTTCAAAGGACTAAACTTGCCAAATTTCAAAGTTCAGGGACCTAAGTTGTAAATTTGTAATTTTAAGTTTCAAGGACCAATTTTGACAACTTAGGAATCCCTAGGGACTCAAAATGATATTTTTCTTTATTTGGTTTTACCAGGGACTGTTTTTGACAATTTTACAAACTTGGGGGACTAAAACTGCCAATTATGCAAACTTGATACGTTTTTCACCAGATTTTGATATTTTTGCATTTAAAACACATAAAACACTAATTTGTGATATTTTTATCATTTTGATGCGTTTCTGAGTGTTTTCAGATGTTTTAGCAGTTTAAACAGTACAAAAATGATGAGTATTTAGACACTCATCAACAAGCAAAGCGAATACGAAACGAAATCAAATACGGAGTATAGTGAACGAAAGATAGTAAAATCATAATCATTTCCAAAGTATAAATCAGAATTATCGAATAAATTTTTATAGTTAACTACCACGAGCCCATAAACAAATATCAGATCATAATCATATTCACTCAAGGCAACAATTGTAGGGGAGACCTACCAGAGTTATGAAGGACGTGCATGCACGCAGCATCAATCATCAGATAACATATAACAGAGATAACAGATCTAGGATGCATCCATACGCCCCACAGACAAATATTGGTCATATAATATAACTTGAGCTCATAACAGATAACAGATAAGGGACGTGGCAGAACATCACTCTACGGCCCTAGAGTCATGTCAGAAGTGCATCACTGACACGGACATGGAACCCCCATGACTAGTTAAATATTTGGCTCGGGTGTCAAACTATCTTAGGTCAAATCAGAATGTCATAACTGACACAGATCATACTTTATCAGAAGATTAATCGTATTTTCAAAATCAGAGTTTTCATATCATATAGTTCAAAATCAGATGTTTCATAATTCAGAAATCAGATGTTTCATAGTTCAGAAATCAGATGTTCAGATAAGCAACAGCTCAAACAAACAGAATGGGGTTCATAGCAAAGGCTTAGGAAACCCTAATATAAAAGCTAATGAAAGAAAACGTTATAAGGAACCTTTACTGAAAAGGTCAGAATATATGTACCTTATTCCAAAGCAAATGACCAAAAAGCAGAAATACGGAAAGCAAAGGATTACTCCTTCTTCACAGAACCTATACACATTAACGGTCGTACATGTTATTTATGATTCCATAATTGTCAAAATGATCTTTTAATATTTGGTGTTCATACTTAGTGTATTCAGTGATCTTATTACTTTAGAGATTTATGATTAAATGAAACTTAAGTGTTTTATAATTAATATCGTAGATTAGGGTTCATTATGTCATTTATTAAAGTGTATGGTTAAATGTGAAAATAGTTTAAACGTCATAACTCACCCATGAAATAATGAATTATTATACTTAGCTTCAAACCCTAATCGACTCTCATTTATGTTCTAGGGTTTTCTCATTCTTTTAATATCATATCAATGTGCATTTACTTTATATGTTACGTCATTTAATGACTCATTACTCTTGTTTATTTACGCAACACATTCATGACTTAACCATACTTTACTTATACACATATTATACGTCAACTTTTATATCCATGCACGTTTATGATTTCATGTGACCCCAAACGTTACTTATTACTCGGATTAGTTACACATTTACACACACATGCACACTAGCTTAGACTAGATATGACCACGTACTACGTTTACATATCAACAAGCTCACTTGACTTATAAGACACACGCATGACACACGGTGCACAAACCAATTAGGGTTCGGCATGCATGGTTCGGTTCACACATCACTTAGGGTTTAGGTTTCACATGATCTTTACTCGTTTAACACACGTTCAAAAACCCTCACGTGTTTCGGTTTGTATATAGGGTTCGGCTAACATGTTTTACGCAAACCCTAGCTCTTCTACGTACTTTACATATTCACGTTTGCATGTTTATATAAGGTCCGATTCATGATATATATGGTTCGGTGTATATATAGCTTGACATACTAATGATCCGATTCACAAAACATATTCAATACATGTTCTCTTAATTCTTATAAGGTCCGATTTATATTTGTTGGTTGGTTTCGGTTTGCATAAGGTTCGGCCAAAAAAAAACACAAGATTCGACTAAACAAAACATGATACAATATATATTAACGTAAGGTGTTATCAAAGGAAGACGAATAGAACACGTTATACCTTAGCTTGTTGGAAACAAAGCTCTCGACACCAAGGGAGTTGGTTCGGCCGAATAGGAAGAAAAGAGAGAGGCAAAGAAAACTAGGGTTCCAAATTATGTTTAATGTGTTGTATATATAGGTATTACAAAAATGTTTCTAGGCTTTAGAGTGTGTGGGCTTCGGCTTGGGTCCAACCGAACAACCAAACCCACGCCCATATGGCTCTCGGCTCCTTGATCCAAACGAACAAACAAACACGGCCCAAGTTGTTTACGCGAGACGTTAAATCTTTCGTCGTACCATGTCGATCACATACACATATTAGTCATTCTTTTAAATTATTCATAAGTTAAGTTTTTAATTTCATTAAATGAATATAAATGTCTTTTACGTATTCCGATTCCAAGGGTATTTTAGTCTTTATTTATGTTTTAGATTTTCAGGTTTTACAACTCTTCCCCTCTAAAAGAAGAATTTTCGTCCTCGAAAATTGAAATGAAACGAAACGAAAACGAAATGAGAACATACCAAACTATTCAAAGAAATGAGGATAACTAGCTCGCATCGACTCCTCGGTTTCCCAAGTAGCCTCACGCTCCGGGTGATTTTTCCAAAGAATCTTAACGAACGGAATGACTTTATTTCTCATGACTCTTTCTTGCCTTTCTAAAATAGCTTCCGGTTCTTCAGATAAAGACATATCGGACTGAATTTGATCAAACGGATAAGAAGCAACGTGTAACGGATGATAGTTGTATCCCCTTAGGAGAGATACATGGAAAACATCATGAACATGCGATAACTGAGGCGGAAGTGCTAACCGATACGAAACTTCTCCTATACGTTCCAGAATTTCAAACGGACCGATGAATCGAGGACTGAGCTTGCCCTTGATTCCAAAACGTTTCACACCTCTAAACGGCGAGACTTTCAAAAATACACGATCTCCAACCGAAAATTCTAAATCACGACGATGCTTGTCGGCATAACTTTTCTGACGAGACCTAGCCTCCTTCAATGTTTCTCTAGCAACAGCTACTTTCTCATTACTGATCTCAATCATTTCCGGACCTTCAATTAAGCGTTCACCTACTTCATCCCAACAAGTAGGTGCTCTACATTTCCTCCCATAAAGAAGTTCAAACGGTGCTGCCTTAATGCTAGCATGCCAACTGTTGTTGTACGCAAACTCTACTAAACACAAATATTCATCCCAGCTGCCAGTCCATTCCATAGCACAAGCCTTTAGCATGTCCTCTAAGGTCTGAATAGTCCTCTCTGACTGACCATCTGTTTGAGGATGAAATGCTGTACTGAAATTAAGTCGAGTACCCCAAGCTTTTTGCAAACCTTTCCAGAAACGAGAAGTAAAACGCGGATCCCTATCGGACACAATAGATGCCGGAGTACCATGAAGTCTAACTATCTCCTGCTGAAAAATCTCCGCCAATCTACCAATACCATAATCTTTTCTAATTGGTAAGAAATGAGCAGATTTGGTTAGTCGATCAACAACTACCCAAATCGCATCATGCTTCTTCCGAGTCAGAGGTAGTCCAGTCACAAAATCCATAGATATCTTATCCCACTTCCATGTCGGAATATCCAATGGCTGTAACAGTCCACTAGCCCTTTGATGTTCAATCTTAACCTGCTGACAAATCATACACTTAGACACAAACGTCGCCACATCTTGCTTCATGCCATTCCACCAAAAGTACTGTTTCAAATCCCTATACATCTTGGTAGAACCAGGATGGATAGTGAAAGGAGAACTATGAGCTTCAGTCATAACTTTCTCGCGAAGTACCGTATCATTGGGAACACATAGCCTATCTTCATACCATACAATTCCGTCATCATCAACCTTAAACTCCGTCTGCTTACCTTCTTCAACATTTTGCGCTACGGCCCACAGCTCACCATCATCTTTCTGAGCTTCCTTAATTTGCAGTATAAGGTTCGACTCCACCTTCATACTAGCCCAGTATCCATCAAAACCTCGTACGCATAGCTCAACATCCAAACTCTCTAAGTCACGAATAATCCTAGGTTCAATCTCAATACTTGCAAGAATGCCTGATTTCCGGCTAAGTGCGTCAGCAACTACATTAGCCTTACCTGGATGGTACTGAATGTTGGTGTCATAATCCTTAAGAAGTTCTAACCATCTTCTTTGTCTCATGTTAAGTTCCTTCTGATTGAAAATATACTTGAGACTCTTATGGTCAGTGAAAATATCACACGTCTCTCCATACAAGTAATGCCTCCAGATCTTCAACGCGAACACCACTGCAGCTAACTCAAGGTCATGAGTTGGGTAATTCTCCTCATAAGGTTTCAGTTGTCTTGAAGCGTAAGCTATCACCTTTCCATGTTGCATCAAAACACAACCCAATCATTTCTTAGATGCATCACTATAAATTTGAAATCCTCCAGAACCAGATGGAAGAGTCAGAATAGGAGCGGACACCAATCTCCGTTTCAACTCTTCAAAACTCTTCTCTCGTTCATCCGTCCATACAAACTTTTCACCTTTCCTCATCAATTGGGTTAGGGGCAAAGCTATGCGAGAGAAACCTTCAACAAAACGTCGGTAATAACCAGCAAGTCCTAGAAAACTCCTAACCTCAGTCACTGTCGTAGGTCTTGGCCATTTAGTGATAGCCTCAACTTTAGACGGATCCATGGTGATACCATCAGCAAATACAATATGACCAAGGAACGCGACTTGTCTTAACCAAAACTCGCACTTCGAAAATTTGGCGTACAACTTCTTCTTCCTCAGAATCTCCAAAACTATCCGGAGATGTTGTTCATGCTCTTCTTCAGACTTAGAGTAAACCAAAATGTCGTCGATGAAAATGATAACGAACTTATCGAGGAACTCATGGAAAACACGATTCATTAGGTCCATAAACACAGCAGGCGCATTTGTCAAACCAAAAGGCATAACGAGGAATTCGTAGTGACCATATCTGGTACGAAACGCGGTCTTAGGAACATCTTGCTCCCTCACACGTAGCTGGTGATATCCAGATCTCAGATCAATCTTAGAAAAGAATTTAGCTCCTTGCAGTTGATCAAACAAATCATCAATACGTGTCAGAGGATAACGGTTACGAATGGTAATACGATTGAGTTCACGGTAGTCGATACATAGACGCATGCTTCCATCCTTCTTCTTCACAAACAAAACAGGTGCACCCCATGGAGAAACACTGGGTCGAATAAATCCATTTTCTATCATCTCTTGCAGCTGCTCCTTCAACTCCTTCAGTTCTATAGGTGCCATACGATACGGAGCCTTCGAAATCGGTTCAGCACCAGGAATTAACTCAATGCTAAACTCAACTTCTCTAGCTGGGGGAAGACCAGGGAGTTCATCGGGAAAAACGTCGGTAAATTCACAAACAACAGAAAGGTTTTCAATGTTAGGACTCTCCAAAGATGTGTCCTTAACATATGCCAGAAAACCTTGGCACCCATGAGCAAGCATGGTCCGTGCCTTCATAGCAGAAATGAGCTTAACAGATTTGAGAGGTTGAGAACCATAATAAACGAATTCAGGATGTTTTATGTCTCCAAAGATCACAGTTCTAGCATAGCAGTCAATGGAAGCTCTATGATAAGCCAACCAATCCATGCCTAGAATGATATCAAAGTCGACCATATCGAGAGGATACAGATTTGCAGAGCGAATACGATCATCAAAACGAAGAGGGCACTTAACATATTTATGATCAATGATCATGTGGTTTTTCATAGGCGTAGATATCGATAAGTGATTTGTTAATGGTTTGGGCTTCCTATTAAGTTTCTTAGCAAATGTGACAGATATAATGGAGTGTGTGGCACCGGTATCAAATAAAGCGAAGACAGAATAATCATCAATGAAAAGAGTGCCCGTAATGGTACCTGAAGTGCGCTCCGCCTGATTCCGAGTAGTAGCATAAACACGTCCAGTAGTAGGTGACGGCTTGATGTAGTTTCCAGGAATCACCGTGTTCTTCTTATGGCAATCCTTGATCTTGTGAGTAGTGGATCCACAAGAGAAACATCCACCAGTGGCCTTGAAACACGGTCCCGGATGAGCCTTTCCACAAGTAGTACAGATAGGTGGGGGAGGCAAAACTTCAGCTGTCCTTTGCTGACCAGAAGATCCTGAAGCACGACCCTGATATGATCCTCGAGCTGACTGATCCTTGTTGTAACGCTGGTTGTTGTTACCTTGATTCTGACGATCATTTCCATTCCTACCAGCAGCTCTGCTATCCTGACTCCTCGCCTCAGGGCGCCTAGAGTCCACATTCCTTCCTGACTGACCCCGCTGATCATAACTCCTATCCACTTGTCCCCTTGAATCATAACTCCTGCCATAATTTCCCTTATAATCATTACTTTGAGTCCTACCTTGAATCCAATCACCATCGCGGTTACGTTTGTTGGAACCTGAAACCTCATGAAAGATCTCAATGTTACGAGCTGCGTCATTGCAGGCCGACACATCCTCATACTCAATATTAAGCAGTCGGTCCAACACCCACTTCTTCAGTCCCCACTTGAAGTGCTTAGCTTGGCGCCTACCATCTCCAGCAATCGTTCCCACAAAACTTACCAGCCTCATAAACCTACCCATGTACTCATTGGAGTTCTCATGGTCAAGCTGGTAGATTGCCTGATAATCCCTCTCATACCTTTGCTGCTCAGCATCAGGGAAGTAACGGTTATAGAAGATAGTCTGAAACTCAGTCCAGGTACAAGTAATAGCAAAAGCGTCTCCTCCTCTTGCCTGTTTGAGTGCCTTCCACCAATTCAAAGCATCACCTTCTAACTTAAATGCAGCCAAACGATTCTTAAACTCGTCTCCACAACCCAGTACTTCAAACAGCTTCTCAATATGAGTGATCCAGTCCTCGGCCTCAGTGGGAGTAGCAGCAGTGCTAAACGAAAGAGGCTTGAGCTTACCGAAACGCTCGAGCCAAGTGTGAATGCCGGTGGGTTGATTACCTCCACCACTACCCGAAGCACCAGTCTGATTACGAATGTTGTTGATCACATGTGTCATCATCTCAGGTGTAGTAAGACCAGGGAAAAGAGTGTTGAGATCATTAGCAATCGCAACATCCATGTTAGGAGCATCATCGTCCCCTTCCGAGTTACCGTTACGACGAGTTTGAACCATCTGAACGATATTCAAACGATTAGCAAAATGAACAAAGGTGAGATACGAAATGGAAGTACGCAGAAGGAATCCTAAAGTCTACCCAATCCTCACAGGTCATAGCCTAAGCTCTAAGGGTCTCAAAACCTAGGCTCTGATACCATAAATTGTAACGCCCCGACCCGACAAGGGTAAAGAAATCACAAATAATGGTGTCATATCAAAGCAAACATAAATATCCAAAAGAAGTCTTAGCATAAATACTGAAATAATTCAAGTCAAAATGACTTCAATACATAGGTCCCAGTGGAAAATAAACTCCAACAAAATATCTGAAATAATAAGTCTTAAATGGCATCATAAGATCAAAGCTAAATATCTCTAAGGTAAGTCCACTAAGCACTCATCCCAAAGCAAAACCCAGCTCCAATGCTTAGATACATGCCGCGGAAGAAAAGAAATGCGGCTGAGCTTCAAAAGCCCAGTGAACAGATATACAAGCAAAGCGAATACGAAACGAAATCAAATACGGAGTATAGTGAACGAAAGATAGTAAAATCATAATCATTTCCAAAGTATAAATCAGAATTATCGAATAAATTTTTATAGTTAACTACCACGAGCCCAGAAACAAATATCAGATCATAATCATATTCACTCAAGGCAACAATTGTAGGGGAGACCTACCAGAGTTATGAAGGACGTGCATGCACGCAGCATCAATCATCAGATAACATATAACAGATAACAGATAACAGATCTAGGATGCATCCATACGCCCCACAGACAGATATTGGTCATATAATATAACTTGAGCTCATAACAGATAACAGATAAGGACGTGGCAGAACATCACTCTACTGCCCTAGAGTCATGTCAGAAGTGCATCACTGACACGGACATGGAACCCCCATGACTAGTTAAATATTTGGCTTGGGTGTCAAACTATCTTAGGTCAAATCAGAATGTCATAATTGACACAGATCATACTTTATCAGAAGATTAATCATATTTTCAAAATCAGAGTTTTCATATCATATAGTTCAAAATCAGATGTTTCATAATTCAGAAATCAGATGTTTCATAGTTCAGAAATCAGATGTTCAGATAAGCAACAGCTCAAACAAACAGAATGGGGTTCATAGCAAAGGCTTAGGAAACCCTAATATAAAAGCTAACGAAATAAAACGTTATAAGGAACCTTTACTGAAAAGGTCAGAATATCTGTACCTTATTCCAAAGCAAATGACCAAAAAGCAGAAATACGGAAAGCAAAGGATTACTCCTTCTTCACAGAACCTATACACATTAACGGTCGTACATGTTATTTATGATTCCATAATTGTCAAAATGATCTTTTAATATTTGGTGTTCATACTTAGTGTATTCAGTGATCTTATTACTTTAGAGATTTATGATTAAATGAGACTTAAGTGTTTTATAATTAATATCGTAGATTAAGGTTCATTATGTCATTTATTAAAGTGTAGGGTTAAATGTGAAAATTGTTTAAACGTCATAACTCACCCATGAAATAATGAATTATTATACTTAGCTTCAAACCCTAATCGACTCTCATTTATGTTCTAGGGTTTTCTCATTCTTTTAATATCATATCAATGTGCATTTACTTTATATGTTACGTCATTTAATGACTCATTACTCTTGTTTATTTACGCAACACATTCATGACTTAACCATACGTTACTTATACACATATTATACGTCAACTTTTATATCCATGCACGTTTATGATTTCATGTGACCCCAAACGTTACTTATTACTCGGATTAGTTACACATTTACACACACATGCACACTAGCTTAGACTAGATATGACCACGTACTACGTTTACATATCAACAAGCTCACTTGACTTATAAGACACACGCATGACACACGGTGCACAAACCAATTAGGGTTCGGCATGCATGGTTCGGTTCACACATCACTTAGGGTTTAGGTTTCACATGATCTTTACTCGTTTAACACACGTTCAAAAACCCTCACATGTTTCGGTTTGTATATAGGGTTCGGCTAACATGTTTTACGCAAACCCTAGCTCTTCTACGTACTTTACATATTCACGTTTGCATGTTTATATAAGGTCCGATTCATGATATATATGGTTCGGTGTATATATAGCTTGACATACTAATGATCCGATTCACAAAACATATTCAATACATGTTCTCTTAATTCTTATAAGGTCCGATTTATATTTGTTGGTTGGTTTCGGTTTGCATAAGGTTCGGCCCAAAAAAAAACACAAGATTCGACTAAACAAAACATGATACAATATATATTAACGTAAGGTGTTATCAAAGGAAGACGAATAGAACACGTTATACCTTAGCTTGTTGGAAACAAAGCTCTCGACACCAAGGGAGTTGGTTCGGCCGAATAGGAAGAAAAGAGAGAGGCAAAGAAAACTAGGGTTCCAAATTATGTTTAATGTGT
>BPTQ01000008.1:317676325-318101259 GCA_019973895.1 Chrysanthemum seticuspe
TTTTTTAATTATTTTTATAATTTTGTTTATATAAAAAAACTATAAACCTGATGCGGAATAGAAAATATAAAATTTAATAATTTTGTTTATATCAAAAAAATATAAACCTGAAAAAAAATCACCCCTCCATATAAAGGAGGGTTTGTTCAAATCACTCCTCCCCCAAAATTCTATAAAAATTACACGTGGCATTTACTCTCCCCAAAATTATTACAACCGTCCGATGAAAACAATTCCCGCCCATACTCTTTTCCAGTATGCGTTTCCCCCAAATCCATAAATCACTCATAATACTCATTAAAACCGAAATCAATCACATTAAATTCTTTACCTTCACAAATCTGTTACCAAAATTTGTTTGTATCAAATCACAATCATATCACAACCTAATTATGTACAATTCCCCCAAAATCAAATCCCCCAATCAAGAATGTGTCCGAACCCTAATGTTGTGCAAATCGCCAAAACTAATGCCTGGAATCCGTAGAAGGATTATGTAGAATGATATATCATTCAAGGTAAATACAGTGATTATTTTCTTTTATCACAATCGAAAGCCTTAATTCTGTTTCTGATTAATAATTAATCGAGGAATCAATGTTTTTATTTTTTATAGGTTTTATTTTTAGACATAATCAATTCAAAGAGTAATTTTGTTATCAGATTGAAAACCACAAAAAAACCCTAACCGGATTTTTCATTGATTCTACATATCAACAGGTTGGTTGGTGTTGGTGTCATTGTGCAAGTGATTTGTACACTGTCTGGTAAGTATCAATTTAATTTTAGTATTTAGGGTTTCAATTTATGTGTTGCAAATTACTATTATTTCTGTGATTAATTATTTAATGAATTGATTTTAAGATTTGTGCTTCATCTTTTAAATTAACAATTTGATTCATATTATTTATCAATCCAATTATACTGTTGTTGAGTCTGAACCAAACCTCTTTTCTATGATGACAGATTGGTAAAGTTTAAGCCAAGAAGATTGTTGTTGAAGCTGATGATGAAAAACCTATTGATAAGTAAGTTTAAGCCAATTTCCTTTTATGATTATTTCAAATCTTTGTGCACATTTTGGTTTCAAAGACTGTGTCATGAACTGAATGATAGCTATTTGTATTGATAATTGATTATACAATCTTTAATTGATTGGAAGTCTATCTTTCTTATTATCTCATTTTTCCCGCTGTATGCAGTTGCTATAGATTATATGATTTCAGACGAATATGGTACATAGAACGGGAAGAAGTAAGTCATTAATTTGATTCTTATATAAAAATATTTCTCATGCTCATTATCAATAATGGCGTCTTCTTATTATCAAGTTAGAGAAGTGATTGTTACCACTTTATAGGAAACCGGGTTGCGTCTTTCAAAATATATTCTTGCAGATATTATTGATAATGTAATACTTTTCAGAGTTATTTCTTATTTATTTGGCTTTTTGAGATTAAATTGACATTCATTTTTCATTGTTTTTGTGTTCTCAGACTTTTGCAGACGTAGATGCTGACATGGAAAGAAGTGTGGATAAAGTTTGTCTCTCAACGACTCCAACTCTTGAAATTAAACCCTTACACTTCTTAGGTACATTTCCATCTATGTGTCAAGTTAAACATTATTTATTTTAGACGAACGACTCCAACTCTTGAAATTAAACCCTTACACTTCTTAGGTACATTTCCATCTATGTGTCAAGTTAAACATTATTTCTTTTAGACGAACTTTTTCTTTTTGTCATTACAGGCCTGTTTTAGGTTGAAGATTTAACCACAGGCAAGAAAGCATTGGCTGATGTTGTTTTGCCTAACAATGGGAAGAAGGAGCTCTTTTATCACAGTTTTGACAATCATGGCGACTCTGTTGAGCAAAAAATTAAAGGTTAGTCTCTTATCAGTCTCAGATATTTGATAATGTCGGTTTATAGATCTCTTTGTCAAATATTATGTTGTTTCTTGTGTTCATTAATGCCCAGGTTGATGAATATTCTCGCACTTTGGTACCATCTATTTGGCAGTTGGAGACGTTACTGATAGAATGAATCTCACTCATGTTGCTTTGATGGAGGGAGGCGCATTCGCCAAAACCCTTTTTGCAAATGAACCTACAAAACCTGTTTTTAACTGATTATGGATCTCTTTTAAGGAAAGTTTGAATTTTTATTTTCAAATGAGTAACTGATTATGGTCTGTGATTGGTGTAGAATGGGATTGCAGCTGAGATTGTTCCACAAGGCAGGTGTACCAGGAGCGAAAAATGTTATGCTATCCATCGTTGGCGGTATCAATGGTGAGTGAACTTTGTTTTAATAAATAATTTGGCTTCATCTTTGTGCTCATGTATAATTATCAGTGCGTATCAGCGAGTATTTTTACATACGGGCAAACGAGCAGTGGGAAGACATTCACAATGACCGAATCACGAAGTATACTTTAGCAGATATGTATGACTATTTACTAAATGTAATCACACAATCTTATGGTTTTCACCTATTTATATTTTCAACTTTAACTCATATATGGTTGATTTCATTGTAGCACCCTGAAAAGGACTTTCATTTGAAATACTTAGACATGGAGATACATAATGCATCATTCAAAGATCTTCTCAGTTCTAAAGGCTTTCCACTCAGACTTTTAGATGATCCACAGGTGAAATTCGTTTTTGTTTTATAATTTTATACGTCTTTTGTTAATTTCAGTTTCATTGACGGTGAATAATGTTAACAGAGGGGAACGATTGTTGAGAACCTCACAGAGGAAAGTGTTAGGGATTGGGATCATATTATGCAGCTTCTTTCTATATGTGAAGGTGAGAACATATTTAATTATTTTAGCACTCGATTCATAGAATTTCGTTTAGCTTATAGTTAGTAATGCATCATTGCAGTTATAGCTTTTGTATTTTGTGAGTTGAAAGAAGAATATGTGTTCCTTATGTAGTATTATCTTTAAAGAGCTTGATTCTAAAATCTATGAAAAATGTCTTCAATGTATAAGTAAAAACCTTTGACTAATAATAATGAGTTAAAAGGTCTTTAGAATTGGTCAATTAGGCTAATCTGGTGAATTTAAACGCAAATGAGTAGTTCTGGGTGTCTTGCTATTAGAATTATTTCAAAAACTTTAATCTTGGTGGCCGTCAATTTCAAATATGTTGGACACTTCAAGTATTATTGGCTATGTATGTGATACTATTACTAAGTTTTTATATTTGACTCTTTAAATTTCGTTTTATTTTGTTTGCTCTTAGCATCAAATCAATATATGTGTGCAATTTAACCATGTCAAAAGATCTATCATTTCTAACTCTTTTTTACTTAACGATATATCTTATTGTCTCTACAGGCGTTAGATTTGGCGTAATATTGCATGGAGTCTTAAAGGAGGGTGCACACTACCGGTTTAAATCATTGGGATGTGAACGCACAATCTACAATTTATGGAACAATACCCAAGCATTATTATTCAAACCTTGACATGGTGAGAATTTGATGATGGCATCGACATCTTCTCAGTGAAAAGAGGTCGTTGATTTAGACAAGGATGAGAAGCAACTTGATGACCCTTATGCAACGCATTCTGTTGGCGGATTCTTACTCCTGCATACAGGCAAGGGTATGTGTATTAACTTCTTATGTGAGTCAAGGTATGTTCAGGTGCCACCACGTTTGTGTTATGGTATTTGCACATAGAATATACATAATTGTTGATAACTACGGCTGTTTAACTATGGGCAAATGACAAAAAAATGCATCGAACTTGACACTTTATATGATTGTGTGTAGCCAACTATTTTTTTTCTTATTGTATGTACTGAACTTTCAAATTTCGCTCATTATGTGTATCCTATGACTATTCTGCCAAGTAAAATGACCATTTTACCCTTTCAAATTTGAAAAATTTAAGGGTAAAATAGTCACAAAATACACACAATAAGCGAATTTTGAAAGTTCAGTACACACAATAAGAAAAAAAATAGTTAGCTACACACAATCATAAAAAGTGTCAAGTTCGATGCATTTTTTTGTCATTTGCCCTTTAACTATCTAACAATTTCTTAATGTCGTAGGCGTTCTTGAGGCACACAAAATAACCGTGTAAGGTCACGCACAAACAGTGAACGTGTACAATCTATAAAGCCAAGTTGAAACAAATTGAGGTACTCCTTATGGCTAAAATGCTATTTTAATTCATCAGGTTAATAAAACTCTTTAGCATCTTAATTGTTATTATAACGAGCCTAATGAAAATATTAAAAAAAAAGTAAATGTCACTTTGCTGCACTTAAAGCACAACTTTTTCTTATTACATTTGAAATGATATGTAGCTTGATTTTAATGTTCTTCTTTCAGCTTCCGTGAAAGAAGCTATGGAACTGATGAGGTGGAGGGAACTACTTACTCTCACATATGTATGTTCTTAGTACATTATATCCTCCACATTAGAGGTGACAATGTCAATCCATTTACTTACGACCGGGTCAGTTTTGTCCTACGTTTCATCTCTAATGTGCTAAACAGGTAAAGTCGAACAAGTTAGCTGATAAGGAAACCAATTAAAGGGATTAATGGTCAACATGTTGTGAGTTTCCTATAATGTTTTTCAATCCATGAAATCAATGAAATCAGTTAAATTATTTATAAAGAAACGAGGTTTTGACACAATTTGAGTTTTGTAATTTTATTTGATATGGTAACAATCCAAAGAGAACTCCATTTGGTATTCTTTAGGATCTAAATTATACAATCTTATCTAACAATTGGTAATTTGTTGAAGTTGTAGTTAGTGATAACAATTTGAACTCCATAGAATTATACTTTGAGACTATTGGGCATGAAAATCAAACATTGCATCTGTTTGATTATGAGACTTTGAGTGTCACTACTGGAAACTTCTCAGACCATAAAAAAATTTCACAACTCGCATCTGATTCGCTGTACAAGGTATCAATATATAGTCACATGTCTGATTACATGTTTTACATGGTTTTGCTTTATTTGGTAGAAGCGGTAACTTGCTTTATCATTTCAGGGAAAGCTACAAAATGGACAAGATATAAAAATTGCTGGACCTTCTTTGGGTAGCAGATAGTTAAGGTAATGTGTTGCTTTTTTTTTCTTTTTTTTTTTTTTGTATTATTATGTTTTGATTACTGCTTATTTGAATTACCGTTATTTGTGTTCTTTGGATTGTTATAGCATTGTGTGAATGTGTATTGTTAGTGTGGATTAAAGCTGCTGCACTTAGGATTTCATGGATTTGAATTTATAACATTATAGTTCTAGATGGTGTTGAATGCTAAGGCTGCTGCCTTCTAATCGACTGGAAGTTTTTAACTTTTTTGTATTGAAACTTTTATGTTTGGTTATTTTGAAATTTGGGCAATCTATCAAGACATGTTAAGAGTACCTGATATCATGGCTTATGTTCATATAGTGCAACTGCAAATATCATGGTTATTCTGAACTTACCAAGAAACATTTAGTGCAACTATGTCCTCTTAACATGTCCTGATAGATTATAGTAACACTATAAAATTTTAAATAAATTGTATTTGTCAGGTTGTAGGCATAAAATATGGATGACCCAGTCATATGTGAGAGACTAAGAGGGTATTTTAGATTGCTTATTTGTTTAGCAAAAGCACATAAGCAACGGTTCACAAAATAGCATTTGCATTTGCTTATGTTATATTAAAAAAAAGAGACGATAAGTTTGAATAGACGGTTATTTTAGTATTGACTATAATAGGCAACTTGAAATGAGCAAGCCTGCTTCATAAAAACTCCCTATTTTGCTCCACAATAAGCAGTAACTGCTTATTGGCTTATGAAATAACTAGAAACTTATGGGGTATATTTTATAGTTCACATGGTTCTGTTTAAAGGTAACATATTGTCCCTTTTTCTGGATTATGTATGCGTCTTTAGCGTCATACACTTACGGGGTATTTGGTTGCATTTTTATAAGTGGTTATCTGATTACTGAAATTCTGATTATGTAAATATATAGTAGTCATTTACATGTGAACATTAACACATAAATGGGTGGGTTTCGGTGGTGAAATGGGTGAGTTTGGGGGCTGAAATGGGTGGGTTTGGGGCAGCCATGGCGGTCGTTTGTGTTGTTCCTATTTCTGTACATCTGAGCCTCATTTTTAGTTCAAAACTTCATTCTTTTTTCGGCTTTAGGTAAGGAATAGAACCTTTTGATTGTTCACGTTTCGTGATGAATAAAAGTTGAATAAAGAACTGATTTTTTTTAATGCATGATAGCAAGCAGCACACCCTTTTGTGGTATTTATGGTTGTATCAGTTGCAACATTACGCTCTCAATCACTTTATCTTAGATCAGAAGCTGTTGCTTCACTGTTACTTGCTTTGTTGATGTTTTCGAACAAGGTATCATAGCAGCCACAAATGTTTCTTAGTAAGTTTATCGTTTTATAATTTTCACGTAAGCTTATGTTTCTTTGATAATTAGGAGAATGCCAGAGGGTTAGAATTTCCCACACTGCAATTGCGATCGTTGCATTTTTGCTGGCAACAGTAGTTGAGGAACAATTTGAACTCACATACTTGCTAAAAGGCGTAGCCGAAATACTCAAAAGTGGGAGGTTTGGATCCAGTTATAAGGCTGGTCTCACAGGTTATTCATTTAAATCACTTTTAAATCATAATGCCAAACACCACCTTATCTGGTAATTCATTTCCAGAATGCATCAACAGTACTGAAAATGCAAGCTAATTGGAAATTTTTTATCGTTATTTATTCATTTTCTTTAGTACTTTCTTGCTAACAAACGAAGTGTCGAAGCTTCAGTGTTTTAATGCTAATTATGTCTTGAAAATGCTATTTGGAAAACTCAAGTATTTAAGCTTTTGTGATTTCATATTGATTGATGCTATCATATTGATTTAATGATGTTAATTCTATGTTGTACATCAGACATGGTAATTGGCAAGCCAAATGACACTTTTAGTGGGATTTTATGACTATTCTGAGATAAAGGTATAATCATATTTTCCTACCTTGAACTTTTCATAATCATTTAGAATGCATGAGTTAGGAGAAAGGTACTTAAAAATCGATAAGCACACATGCTTATTATTAAAATTCCACCTATTTGTATGGTTATTATATGATATGATATAGAAAGTCCTTCATTAAACACTCAAATTGACATGTTTTTTTTAATAAACACCATTGATTTCAACTATTATGACAGTTCCAAACACACCTGAATTCAGCTATTAGAAACAGTCTCAAAAACATTCTTCTATTAAAATTGTCCCAAGCACCCCTTAATAACTTAATAATTCTCGGGAAAAAAGTTCCAAACACCCATGAATTTGCAACACACCACACCACACACACATACAAGTTTCATTTCAACATGAAACTAACATTACTCTGTATACAAACCCCTACACTCTAAAACTGATTTGTGCAATGTTTTGCAGGTGCCATTATCATCCCTCGATAAAAGATCTATAAATGTTAACTGTAGCTTTCCTCCTAAGCTGACAATAATATATATATTATAGAGGTCCACGGGTGCCCATTGATTAAGAATACTCACATTGTAAAAATCTGTTGTTTGTTTTGTAAATAAATATTGATCCTCATGATCTAATAGTTGCTATAAAGTAATCAAGATGGTACTTCCAAACAAAGATGGTAGACTTAATTGGTATCATATATTAAGTGTTAGCTCCCCTATTAGCTGATGCACATGTAGTTGTATAGTATTATCATACTGAATAAGTACACACATCTTGAAGTTAGACAATTATAAGTATGCAATTGTTTTTTTATTGCTATCATTGCAGCTGGTGGAAAGGGGTGTATGGAAATTGGGATTGCTTATTAATATATTCTATTTGCTTATTGCCTATTGTTAAAACATATTGCTCATTAAAACTGTTTACGTACTTATCTGCAAGTGAATGAACAACTTGGGGTTGCTTATTGCAGGGAATGGGGATGCCAGCCGAAAAACTTTTTTTGTATACACCGCTTGGAGGAGTTTGCCTATCGAGCAAGAGGGCAGATCTTAAAGTATTGTGTTGTGACAAGGATGGTAACTACACAAATACTACAACAAATGTGGTGTACAAAGAGGTTCTACATAGATTATAAATATTCTCAAGTTTATTATGTGTTTTGTATATATATTTGTTTTAACTTTTAATAACTATTAAGTTTCGAAGTTGTTCTTATTGTACACTATTTCTTAGTTTGCGGCATTTTTTACACCATCTACAGTGTTATTGGTTTGCATTATACTTTATACCCCTTATACTTTATAACTTAAAAATACAATATATATGTTGTTTTAAAACTCCAACATATAAATATATATAAGATTATAAATATCATTTTTTTTACTATATATGTTTACTAAGGACTCATTTATTTCATATTAAAAGTATGACAAATGTGGACATGAATTTGAATATTAAATACGGCTAAATTATTGAAAACAAGAATATATTTATCAAATTGTAAGTACGAGCTTCTGTAATATAAAAAAATGTGATTATACTTATAACAACTACTCATGTAATTTTTATTTATTTATATAAGGTATGTAAAAAAACATTTTTAAAAAACTTTAAAGAATATATTTTAACTTCATCAACGTTTATTATGTGCAACTAAACTCGCATCTTGTGTACATCATAATATTAATAGTAAAATTTAACTATGAACATTAACGTCTATATCAGCTAAATATAGTTGAATCTTGAGTTATCTAACAATTTTTTTTTACAAAATTCTTCATTAATAAACAACATTTTTTTTATCCATCATATCATTAATAAACTACATTTTTTCCCTTACATTTTTGTATGTAAATATACAAAATGTGCTTTTCTTTACATACAAACCGGAAATTTTTTGTAAATTGTTTTATGGTCTTTCATACTACTAAACTCCGAACATTTTATCTTTTTGTTACGGTTGAATGATAACTTAAAAACTATTCTACGATACATTATGTTGAAGATTTCTTGAAGCTAGCCGCCCAGCGGGCGGGCCTGCGGCTAGTTTAGTATATATATAGAATGATATTTTTTTTATAATACATGATTAATCATTATTGTATGAGTTTGTAAGCATTAGGATCCTATCAATTTATGTATTCAATTATACAACTCAACAGGTTGAAACTATCATGGACAAGTTCCGAAATCTTTGACAGGTCCAACCCATTTGACACATGCCAGTTTTAACTAAGGTTATAAGTACCTGTTAGAATTGGTAAAGAAAACATATACGGAGTACTACTAAAATCGAACTATTCTCTAGACAAACTTATTAAAAATGTCACCTACACTTTTGGTACTTGATCATGATGTTGCTTCAAATTTCTCTTTCTTGGACTTCTAATATAATTTCTGATTGAAGTTGGCTAAACCGCTAAACTACATAACTAAACAATATTTCAAAACCAACGCTTTACAAAACAAGAAACATTTACTACACAATTTCTAATTCTTTTCTTAAATGAATGGTATATAAAGAGTGACAATAATGCAGACTCTGAGACATTTTAGAGTTCTAAACACCTAAGAATTCATCCATGCTATAAATCAATCTTCAGAAATTTGCGATCAGGATGACTTCAAAACACACATTTATGGTTTCCCACGCTTTCTTTTAGGCTGGTGAATCGGCGTTGAATGTTGATCAGATTCTTCTTCCTCTTTCACATGGATTAAGGGTTTTTCAGAGGCTTGATCTTCACTCTTGCATGCATCTCTACCAAATATTCTAACAGTGAATGTTGTCGATTGCTTGCTGTATCTAAAAACCATGAATTGACCAAGCTCAAGAGTATTATCATTCACAAATCTGTTCCAACCATTCTCCATAAAAACACCATTATTCCTTTGCTTTGTATCCACATGCCAGACTCTTCCTGAAAGGTCTTTAAGTATAATGGTCTTCGGTATTTTCTGCTCAAAATGCTTAAGAAATTCGGGTGGTATCTGTTGCATTCAAATGTTAAACAACAACTCATCAGCCATATTATATCAATTCTTTCCAAGAAAAAGTGTTTTAACTTTTATCATTTTTGACTTTCAAAAGTAGTAAAATTGACTCCAAAAAGTCAAATATGACCTCTTTTTTTTCTTGATTAACCAAATCAAGATTCATCATACAAACTGAATTTAAATAACCCATATCAGATTCTATAAAAAAAGAAATTATGCCATTTGGCCTTTTGGGGTGTTCTAATATGCTTCTACTATATGAGTTCGAGTTCAACATATTTATATTCTGATTATTAAAGGATCCACGTTCAAAATGAAAGGGTTTTGCCGGCTGTCATAAACATAACCCTAAATAAAATAAGATAATCAAAACCGGGGCTTATACTCCAAAACTGATTTCTTTTTTGTTATTGAAATAAAACTACAGTAGTTATTTAACACCTAGACTATGTATAACAGCCTTATAAGAATCATTACCACCAAAGCTAAACAAACCGAAACACAATAACCAGTCAAAACGTAATGCCAAACACCTCTTTATTGTTCTCAACATTAAATATTTTCCATATATGCATGTACATATGAATGCCTACTTAAAAAAGTTTTCACGAAGCAAAAAAGATAATAATGGCAGTAATCTGCATTCAAACATAAAGATACGAAAACAATCAATAAGATATAGAGTACGTACCATTTGATGTGAGGTACGATCAGGAAGAAAGACGTCGAAGAACTCGGGATCTTGATTGATTACTGGAACTTCTTGAGGACGATCTCGTCCTCGTTTAATCATTATTCTCTTGTTGCAAAAACTTTTCTAGGGTTTGATATTATGGTTTATAAAAGTTTTATTTGTTCTTGTTATATCGATCTTCTTGAAAACCTAATAACGAAAAAGAATTAAAGAAACAAGATGAAAAGATTATTCATAAATCGCGATGTGTAACTGAAGAAAGTGTTACACCAATCTTAATATCGGTCGAAAATATATCTATGAGATTTCGTTAAAATATAGAAAAACAAACACGTCTGTCGTCTGATATACAAAAACTTGGGGTGGACTACAATAATCACTACATAGAAACAAATGGGCTGGTGGGCCACTTGAAAGGTTTAATCCAGAATGGGCCTTGCTGACTTGTTTTCCTTATACGAACCCACAAAGAAAAATAATAAGAAGCCATCATTGTTTTGTTAATTATGGATTTTTCATTTGTGGCAGCCTGGCAGGGGTGTTCACACTTTGAAAATAGAACTAAAATGGATTTAAAATCGAACCAAACTTATAAAACAGTTATTGGTTCGAAAGTGAACTGAACCAGATAAAGTATAAATTTTTCAGTTCAGTTTCCACTTTTGGAAAACGTAAAACCAAACTGAACTGGAAAAGTGAATTCATATAATCTATCTATTATATATAAAAGTTGAGTTTTGGGTTGAGTAATGACATTAAATATTTGTTTCAATACAAAAATAAAGTTACTACCTATCATTATCTTTAATAAATAGTTACTTTAAAAACGCACTTTGAAACAATTTTTACGGTATGGTTGGTTTTGGAGTTGGCCAAAAGAACTCCATTAGTGTCGAGACAAAAGCTACAACTTTTATGGAGCCTTATTTAGACATGCCAAAACATAAGCCGCCAAACAAACTTCAAGAGTTGCACAACTGAAGAGTCAACAAGTTATAATTAGATACAAATAGTTCCCGAGCACGAGTTCTACCATGATTGCTTCCGTATCCAAGGCATGCGCACTCTGAGTGGAAACCAAACTTGCAGCTGAAGTATAAAAAAATCACAACATTTAACATCAAATACACAAAACAAAACCAATTTTCCGGCTTTATTTGAGACTTGTGGGCTTATATAAGTTTTTATATAAGCCCACAAGTCTCAAAGTAAGCCGGAAAATTGGGGGTTATGAAATACAAGCCGAAATAAAATAAGCTCATAAGCCCACATATAAGCTTAAACAAACACCCCCGAAAACTGTAATTAAAGGGGTCTTTTTTCAACAAACTGATAGAAGGGTCAATCATAACCCTCACAATTCTATGTACCACAATAGCCTTCAGTTGTGAACTTGTGATTGTTTCAAGAATCATATAATGAGTTAAATGGTCATCCAAACACCACCTAAGATTAAACACAAAGGAACGTAATCTAGTAAGTACCTGATATGGCAGTTGTTAACGAAGTGATTTTGAGGCTCAAATTCTTTGAGGGTTCATCTTTATTCGAACCCGATTTGTGATTCAGTTTGATGGGGACTTCATTGTCAATTAAAGAAGCAGATAAGGTTCTTCTCTGTGGAAGATGGTAGCTGCTTGAGATGACACGATATGGACCTCCTCCAACGCCATTAATACACAGGTTCATACTTACTTTACTTCTTATAAAATGAAATGAAGATGACTGATTTTGGTTTAGTTGCAGAGGGAAAAAAAGAGGGAAGAAAAAAGAGTTGTTACACTACAGTTGCTTGCTACGTTGTTAACTCAACTACCACATCTTTATTTGCATCTTTTTGGACCTTTTGTTGCCTCTCCGAACCCCTTTTGTAAATCACGGATTATGATTCTCTCATTTTTCATATTTCTCATCTTCTTCTCATCTTAACATTTTGTATGATGAAACAATTTAATGGTCCAATATTTTACTAAATGATGGCCCCATTATTTAATTTTCTTTAATTTGATTGGTTCAAAATTAGAAAACATGAGAGACAAACTTTAAAGGATCTCATTCGAACCCTGCCGAACACTTTTGAAAGGTAATGTATAAAATTTATGAGAAATGAGGAAAATAAGCTATTTAATAGTTTTGTTCATGAATTGTGTATTGGGTTGACTAATGTATAAAAGTATTATATTTGTATGTATTTTTAACTAGTTTATAAGACCCGTTGACACCGGGTTATTTTAAAAAAAAAATAGATAAATTAGATGATAATAAAAGTAATAAGATGAAAAAAAATGTTGCAAAAAGATGAAAAATTAGTATGTAAACAAAATAAGAAAAATAATGAAAGAAAACAAATAGTGAATCTGTTATTTATTAATATGAAGTCATAAGTAAAACATTTGTGTGAATTACAATAAACATGTAAAAAACAAATCTGTATCACATTAAGTGAATATCCGAACATACATGTTGATAACTGATCAAAGACCGTGAATAACCTCTTTGTAGACTACATTTGTAGTAGTCTTCAATAAATTACTATCGACATCAGAAACAACAACCTTCAAACCATTTTTGCTTTTGACGCGTGAAAGAGCCACGTATAATTGTCCATGTGTGAAAACAGGACGTGGTAGGTATAAACCAACTTTCGAAAGTGATTGGCCTTGGCTCTTGTTATCGTCATGGCAAATGAAACTGACATAGGAAATTGTTTGCGCACGATATTTAGTGGTAAACGTTTATCCGATGGAGTAACTTTCAACCTTGGAAGTATAACCGTATTCCCAAAATGTGTTCCGTTAATTATTTTGGCTTGAATGGAAGTTCGTGTTAATTTAGTGACTTGAAGCCTTGTCCCATTACATAAACCTTGTGATTGATTAATGTTTCTCAGCAACATTATTGGGACACCCACCTTCAATGCGAGCCTATGGTTTGGAACACCCAAAAATGTTAATCCGTTGATAAATTCCGGTGAAAAAACGGATTGATCTATAGCACCACCACATTCATTTTATATATGTTGTCACAACTAAGATAAACCATTTCCTCATCAGGAAAGGTCTTAAGCAAATGATCGTTAATAGTATCAACTACTTCATTGGTTGGAGCAAGAATGGCCTTTTCCTGGACCATATAAAAAATTTAATATGGACCATATAGGAAGTAGATCCAGTTCTGCTCATAAAAAACAATCATCTAAAAAATAATAATTCAACTAAAAAATGTCAAATAAAAAGTTTAATATTGACCATATAGGAAGTAGATCTAATCCTGCTCATAAAAAAAATCATCTAAAAAATAACAATTCACCTAGAAAATGCCGCATAAAAAGTTTATATGGACCATATAGGAAGTAGATCCAGTCCTGCTCATCGAAAACAATCATCTAAAACAATCATATAGGAAGTAGATCCAGTTCTGCTCATAAAAAACAATCATCAAAAAAATAACAATTCATCTAAAAAATGTCAAATAAAAATTTAATATGGACCATATATGAAGTAGATCCAGTTCTACTCATCAAAAAACAATCATCTAAAAAATAATAATTCATCTAAAAAATGCCAAATAAAAAGTTTAATATGGACCATATAGGAAGTAGATCCAGTCATGCTCATCAAAAACAATCATCTAAAAAATAACAATTCATCTATAAAATGCCAAATAAAAAATTTAATATGGACCATATAGGAAGTAGATCCAGTCCTCTGCTCATCAAAAACAATCATCTAAAAAATAACAATTTATCTAAAAAATGCCAAATAAAAAAAATTAATTTGGACCATATAGGAAGTAGATCCAATTCTGCTCATAAAAAACAATCATCTAAAAAATAAAAATTCATCTAAAAAATGTCAAATAAAAAATTTAATATGGACCATATAGGAAGTAGATCAAGTTCTGCTCATCAAAAACAATCATCTAAAAAATAACAATTCATCTAAAAAATGCCAAATAAAAAGTTTAATATAGACCTTATATGAAGTAGATCAATTTCTGTTCATCAAAAAACAATCATCTAAAAAATAACAATTCATCTAAAAAATGCCAAATAGAAAGTTTAATATGGACCATATAGGAGGTAGATCCAGTTCTGCTCATCAAAAAACAATCATCTAAAAAATAACAATTCATCTAAAAAATGCCAAATAAAAAGTTTAATATGGACCATATAAGAAGTAGATCCAGTCCTGCTCATCAAAAACAATCTTATAAAAAATAACAATTCATCTAAAAAATGTCAAACAAAAAGTTTAATATGGACTATATAGGAAGTAGATCCAGTTCTGCTTATCAAAAAACAATCATCTAAACAATAACAATTCATCTAGAAAATGCCAAATAAAAAGTTTAATATGGAACATATAGGAAGTAGATCTGGTTCTGCTCATCAAAAACAAACATTTAAAAAATAACAATCATCTAAAAAATGCCAAAGAAAAAGTTTAATATGGACCATATAGGAAGTAGATCCAGTTCTGCTCATCAAAAAACAATTATCTAAAAAATAACAATTCATCTAAAAAATGCCAAATAAAAAGTTTAATATGGACCATATAGGAAGTAGATCCAGTCCTGCTTATCAAAAACAATCATCTAAAAAATAACAATTTATCTAAAAAATGCCAAATAAAAAGTTTAATATGGAACATATAAGAAGTAGATCTAGTTATGCTCATCAAAAAACAATCATTTAAAAAATAACAATTCATCTAAAAAATGTCAAATAAAAAGTTTAATATGGACCATATAGGAAGTAGATCCAGTTCTGCTCATCAAAAAACAATCATCTAAAAAATAACAATTTATCTAAAAAATACCAAAAAAACAAAATTTAATATGGAGCATATATGAAGTAGATCCAATTCTTAACATGTAATGTACGAACTCAGTAAGAATGTACAAACTCATTGCATATTTGTTGTAAACTTGTAATGTACGAACTTTGTTAGAATGTTGATCTACACATTTTTCTTGATTGGCTCTATAACTACCTCCGATGAATCAAAAGCAAATTATTTTTTCCTTAATAAATTATTACTTTAAATATAGGGTTGGGTTTATGATTAAATATTTTAAGGTTTATGGGATTCGGGTTAAATCCAATATATATTCAATGATTGCTATAGCCTTCATGGAGATATACTTTTTCATGTGGGTCATCTGAATCTCTATCGGTCGAGGTTCTTTTGTGTCATCAAAATTGATGTGGAAAACGTATTTGGAAATATTTTTTTGTTACATTATAGTGTCTTTTGTTAGAAGCTGTAATGCAGATTATATAATATCTATTATTTTTTTTTGTTATTAGTATTATTTTTAACTTATGGTCAAGACTCAAGATTGGAAAAGTTTAAAAAGAAGTTGGATCAAAAACTATATGCGTAAGTAAATGTATGTAGTGACGATTGTAACACTTCAACCTAATGTTGGTTACGTAAACACCTAATTAGTTTAAAAAATGTGTAAGTAAAAGAATTTTGTGACTAATAATAAGTATTTATATATAAAAATGGCATAAAACATGTCATATGTATATTGTACATACCTATCAAACATTAATCATAGACCTCGAATAACTTTTTTATAGACTACATTTGTAGTAGTTTTAGATAGATTACCATCTACATAAGAAACAACAACCTTGAAATCTTTTTTGCTTTTGACACGTGTAGGAGCCATTTGTAGCTATCTATGTGTCAAAACGGGATGTGGCATGTACAAACCAACTTTTGAAAGCGATTGCCCTTATTCTTGTTTATTGTCATGGCAAATGACACTAACACGGGATATTGTTTCCTCACGATCTTTAGAGGTAAAAGTTTATCAGACGGACTAATTCTCAACCTTGGTATGATAACCTTATTTCCAAAATGTGTTCCACTAATTATTTGTACTTGAATAGAAGTTCTTGTTAATCGAACAACTTGAAGTCGTGTCCTGTTACATAATCCATTTGATTGATCAATATATCTAAACAACGTGCGTGAATAAAGTAACAAACAACAATGAACATAAACAGATTCATTATTTTTGAAGGGATTAATAAGTAATAAGTCGATGATACGATAAACAATTTTGTTTGCAACTATTAAGAAAATAAACGTGCATGTATTATCTTCTCTAATTTGTATATAGTATTGGCGAGCAAAGTTATGCGGTTAACGTCAAACACTTGAGTAGTCTATGTTTATTCTGTTAACACCTAAAAAGTTTAAAACGCGTATAAAACGTGTCATTTATATACTTATACACACAAGTTGGCACACATAGGTTGGCGTTAGATGCTAATATATCCAGAATTCCAATCAAAAGCCACAAACTTATAATACAATTTACAATGTATAACAAATATCTAGTTCATGTGACTTTTAACTAAAATAAGCATGTGACCAATATTTGCTTTAATATAAAATTGTTTAAGACCAATGTAATACATGGTATTAGTTTTGTTTTGTTCAATTTAGTTTCTAAACGATGACACTACTTTGTGTTGTAATTAAGAACAATAACAATATCCTAAGAAGTCAACAAATAAATTGTATACGTAGAAGCTAATCACCATTTGATTTGTTGAACGAAAATAGAAAATTTGCTCTTTAATGAAGAATATTATAAGAGTCTATTATTACCATTATTGGTACACAACCTGTGTTGAGAAACCTTGCACCTTTTGTCATCCGAATATGGTAGTTAATGAGACACGACTATGTATATGCATAAAACCTTAAGAAATGGTAATGTCAAATACGAACCATTTTGTTAGGAACCGTCCACAAACCAACTAACTGTAATAAACGAAGAATGATAGTAAAAAGAGTTTAAAATCTTTTTCATCATGCATCTGATTATGTAATATAAACTTTTCTCTTTCAGTACTAACAGTTATTTCTATACGTATAGAAGAACATTAGACTAATATTTTAATTTTATATGTAAACACCACTGTGTGGTTCAAGGTCAACCAAAGCATCCTTTCAACCCGTTCAATAATTACCCACTGTGTGACCCAAACCTCCTTTGATCCATTTACTTTTAAGGTAAAAAAAAGTTCATATTTACTCTAGAAATAAAATAGAACCTAAAGGGATGTTTGGATAAGCTTACTGTTGATCCCAGTTGAGCAAACGATCTAATATAGAAACTGACTTTAACAAAGAACTTATTAAGTATTACGCGGAATTTAATACTTAATCTTAAGAAGAAGAACAATGAACATTCAACACCTCAATATTATTTATTAATACGAATACTCTTACAGTATTAGGGTTTTGCAACCTTGAAGTGTATCGACCTTAGATATATAAAACATACGTATATCTAATCTAACCTAGGACCTCCTTTTATAGGCTAATGAGTCCTTTACATTATACAATACGTAACCTACAAGATAAATATCTTTTCCATATTTATCTAATACAAAATACTAAACCGACTATACAAGACTAGCAGTGGTTACAATAGTCTATCAGTAGTTACATAATACTACTAGCCGCGGTTTGTCATCATCCGTGGTTACATCCTTCTATCCGTGGTTATATCAACTCTGTCCGTAGTTCCAGTACTTAGAATAATTCTTGATCCAAGGAACCAAAAACCCAACAATCCTCCCCTAAACTTGATACATTCCAACAGAATTCTCAAGTTTCCTTTAAGCTCAAAACATCTGGATTGGAGGATGTAGTCAAACACTTACTAGATTTAAGAATTTTCTCATACTTTAGCAACAAACTGTAAGCTTGACCATCATAGGGTAACAACATCTTGATAATACCAGGCTTCAACATCTGAGCAATAACTGCTGGATACTTATTCAGTTGAAGATAATCACCTTCTACAAGCATATGAATAACTTCTCTAGAAACAGTTAAAACATGAACTCCACAAGTTTGATATAAAAACCATCTTGTAACTTGACCATTGTAGAGTCCTTTCCATTCAGGTTCATCATGAGTAGGTTCAAATAAAATCTTCAAATGATGATAAACCAGTCTCTCATGATAATCATTTGGATGTACTTCACCAAACTTATTCTTGTAAAGTATCCAAAGATTCTTCAAATCATCTCTATCAAAATACTGAAGCATCTGTTAAAATTTATTATACTCATAAACTTCATTGTTGAGTCTTTGAATTTTCCAAACTCCTTCACTTCCATCTTTAAGCTTAAACTCATAAGAAATAATTTGATTAACATCTTCAACTACTTTCAGTCTTTTAGAATCAGATGTCTCCTGAACCTCAGATTTTCTCTTTCGTTTACTTTGAATCCACTCTTCATCCTTTTGAATCCACTCTTCTTCCTTCTTAGAATTCATTGGACAGAAATCATCATTATTAATCTTCATACACCTCATATAAATCTCTCAAATTCTCTCAAATGTACACTTACTAAGATTATCAGAAATATGAATGCCTGAATTCTTAATAATCTTCATCAATACATTCCTCATCTGTGCAATTGAAGGAGGTTTCTTTCTTATAACTTGCTTCCTTTCTTTACCAATCCTCCTTGCCCATAGACCCAAAAGTCTAGCTCTTTCCTCATCATCCAACAGTTCCCATTCTTGTGCAGTATATTCATTATGTATTTGTTGAGAAGCTTCAAGATAGTTTTGTGATTCATACCATGTAGCTAACCATCTCTGACTAGCTTCCTCTTCTTCTAGCTTCCTTTTCTCTAAAGCTTCTTGTTCTGCAGCTAACATATTTCTAACATACTCTTCATCATAAGCAACCTGCTCTGCTTTACTTTTAAACTTCAACTCTGGTTCTACAATCCCTTTACCTTTACCAATGTCTTGTTGAACCATTTTCTTCTTTAATGAATCATCAATAATCAAACTTTTACTTCTAGGTTTAGCTGCAGCAGATTCAAGAGATAAAACAGGTGCAATGATAGGTGTAGAAATAGATGAGGTTTTGCTAAGATTAATCAATGTACTTGCAGCTTCTTTCTCAACTTCTTTAGATTTAGGTGGTGATACAAAGAGAGTTGTGACAATAGTGGAAGTGGTTATGATAGCAGTGGGTATGATAGTAGTGGATGTGATAGCTGTGGGTGTAATAGCAGTGGTTACAAAAGTACTAACCGTACTTGCAGACATGCTATCAGTGGTTGTGTTCTGCACTACTTCATCTTCTACAACCTTCTTCAAACTTTCAAGAACTACCTCATTCCCATCTTTATCAGATACCAAAAATTCTTGATCTCCACTATCAACATCTTCTTCCATAGGTACATCTACTGCCTCCCCTGAATTCATGCCTTCACTCCTCCCCTGTTTGGATACATCCTCCATATTCAGAGCTGGAGAGGAGACCACCTGCTTATTCATCCTTCTCATTTTTCTCAAAACAGCAATCCCATGTCTTTTTATTTTCTCCAAGACCTTGTGCTTCAATCGCCTAATGTCTTTTCCCTGAAACACAGCCAGCTCCCGAAGACTTGAGATTGTTTCCTCCATTTTGGCACATTTATCCGTCAATTCATTAAAACGTTCAAGAATATCCTCCCCACTTCGACCTGTGTGAACTGGTCCGAGAGGTGGTTCATTGGAAAAGTCATCATGTACCAGCTTAGGATCCGTCAATTCAGTTTCATGTTCTAAACTATCCTCATCACTTCGAGCTGTGTTAACTGCTCCGAGAGGTGAATCCTTGGATATAGTAAACATAGCACCAGACCTTGCCTGATCATCTATGCACCCTTTAGTAGCCAATTGGCTAGGGATTCCTCCACCTGTGTTAAGTTCCAAGGAACTCTCCACATTAGGAGTTGCCAAAGGTTGGGTCTTAATTATGTTTCCACTATCCTGACCAGCATCTAAGCATGAATCAGTAGTGGAAGCCCTTCCAATCATGTCACCTCCACTCCATGTGACAGCCTCATTAACAACACCACTAACACCAGCCGGAGGTAGCTTGGTGCTCTTCAGTCTCCTAGTCCAGACAATTGGTTTAACAGGGGTTTGGGTTTGACTAGAAGTAAGTTGAGTGTCACTAACAATGGTTTGAGGTGAACGAGCAGTGGGTTCAGATGTACTAGCAGTGGGTTGGGATTCAAGACCATCATCAAACTCAGGATCAGTAGGCAAAGTAAGCATATGGGGAAACAAAGGAACATCTCTTATCTGCATATTTGGCTTCTGATTCCTCATATGTGCAAAAACCTTAGGAAGCATATGATGAACTTCATACTCCCTAGAATGCTCAACAGGTTCATTGATTTGGCTTTCCACTATAATTGAACAAACCTAGGATACAAATAGTATTTACCCTTCTTCCTAATGTTTTGTACTAACCCCTCATAAATCATCCTAGACCAATTGAACTTTCTTCCATCAGACAAACAAATAACAACAGTAGCAATTTTGGAAGGAAAGTCATTAAACCCAGTGGTCTTATTACTCATACACATCAACAAGGTATGAATAAGAAACTTCCATTGTGGTGAAAACAAACTCTTAAAAAATTGTACCTTATCACCCCTGTGTGTATATCCTAACCTTTCTAAACCAGTTACAATCTCAGCATCTGAAAGATTATCAATACCATCAGCATCATCAAACTTTAAAACACTCCTCATGATCTCCTCATCAACTGAAATAGCATTTTCATCCACAACAGTGCTAAACACTTCTACTCTAGCAACCTCTTCAAGCTTAGCATTCCTCCAGAACTGATGTATGTAGGCTTTAAGGATGGTTGGTGTGACAGTTAAGGCATAGTGAATAGGACTGTGAACAAGGAAATCAATCATTTGATGAAAACCTTCAGATCGATCGTTTTTGGTGAGAATAGCAACAAGGTTATGTGTGTTGGAATACTTTTCCGCCATTGTGATGAATGATGGGTATGATGTGGGATTTGTGAATTATGCAAAATAAAGTGATTAGGGTTAATGTTGAGCGCCAATTGGAAGTGGTTTGAAGATCAAATAAATGATCCATCCGTGATTTGGGGAGATAATATACTTTTGCCAAAGTTACCAAACAGCCCCTGTAGTATCCAAAACAAAGCAACATGCTATCCAAGGTTTCAGAACAGCTATCCGCGGTTTGAAACACACCAGCAGTGGATACATTGCAGCACTTCAACCAAATGTTCAAAAGATACAGCAAGCAAATCTGTGTCAAAATAAGAGATATCTCACAAAAATATGAAGGATTACACATTTTTTTTTATATATAAACAAACATTAGCAGCTAACATATCACCAGCTCCAATGTACACAAATCCTTCATACCTGTAAGACAAAAACACAAACCAAACACAGAGAAGGAAGTTATTGTTATCAGTGGTTAGAAAGATCCAGAAGTGGTTCCAAATAACCTATCCGTGGTTTAGCACAGGTAAGTCAATATGGTCAACTTCCAGGATTAATATTAGTCCAAAGCCCAAGAATCTCATTAACTCCTCAACCACATTTAACCTGCCCCTCATTTACTTACATAACCCATAACTCTGCTTATAAAAAGAACCCTAATCTCATATAACGCACACACCAATCAAAATCAAAACCCTAGTGTCTCCAAAATCCATAATCAATCACAATCACCATGTGGAACCCTAGTTGGAATAAACCAGAAGTCATTGATCTAACATCCTCCTCATCCTCATCATCATCATCATCATCAAGTGAAGAGTCTGACCCATGGCGTCTTTACATCCCTCCACAAGAACCACGACCAAGAAAATCCCCATTTCTTTCGTCATCAGAAGATGATAGTGTGGTGAATCCAAGGGAGTCGTCAGATGACTCTGATTACACCACTAAGAAGAAAACTTCAAACCCCCAACCTTCATCATCCCAACCCCAACCAAGACCACGAGCAAGAAATCCACCACTCCCAAAGGACAGAGAGGTGATTCTTGGTCTTCCTGCACCAAGTTGTGGTGCTTCATCACATATCGTAAAGGGGAAGGGTAAAATAAAGATGAAGTGATGCTTTTTGGTGAAACCAGTAGATGAAATTATGATATGACTATGTCCTTTGTGCTTCATCTACTGTATTCATCTTCATCATCTTCGGTTTCCTTAATCCATCCTTTCCATTTTGATCCTTAGCTCGTCATGCATATCCAACAGCTGAAATAGATGATATGGGCTAGGATAGTAGTAGGAAATCATGTATAGAATTAGTCTTTTAATTAGCACTTGAAGTTTCATTGTAAGCTGTAAGCTGTAAACTGTTTCTTGAATGAATGAACAATTTAACTTCAGTACTTCTTTTGCTTCTATAATGAACTTTCTTTTAACTGCAAAATGGTTAGTGGAAACACAGAGCAACAAACAGTGGTTTAAACACAACTATCAGTGGTTAGAAACAAGAATAGCAATACTAAGATTACATCATAACAATCCAATACTTGTACAAACTTTTACAAAACAAGTTGAGAGTTAGAGATTAATCATTCCAATACTAACAACAAGGTACTGAAACCTCCCCACATCAAAAGCTTTGGTGAGAAGATCAGCAACATTGAAATCAGTATGGATTTTTACCATTTGAATCAGCCTTTTCTCATTACAATCTCTAATGAAATGATGCCTTATCTCAATATGTTTAGTTCTAGAATGTAAAACAGGATTTTTAATAATGCAAATTGTACTGTTATTATCAATGTAAATCTTAGTATGCATAAAATTGTACCCAAAATCCAGCAATTGATTCTGAATCCAAAGAACTTGACTACAGCAACTAGCAGCAGCCACATATTCAGCTTCAGTTGTAGAATTAGCCACAATAGTTTGCTTTTTACACTGCCATGAAATTAGTCTGCTTCCCAAAAACTGACATCCTCCAGTAGTAGACTTCCTATCCAAACTAGCACCAGCATAGTCGCTATCTGTGTAGGCCACCAAATCAAAAGGGGAATCCTTAGAATACCAAAGGCCCAATTTAGGATGACCTTTAAGATATCTAAATATTATCTTAACAACATTCATGTGTGAGGTATTTGGTGTGACTTGAAATCTTGCACACACACATACTGAGAACATAATATCTGGCCTAGATGCAGTGAGATACATCAAAGATCCAATCATGGACCTGTACAACTTCAAATCAACTTTGGGACTTCCATCATCTGGTAGCAATGGTTTTTGAGTCTCCATAGGTGTACTTGCACTCTTTACATCTTGAAACCCAAACTTCTTCAAAACATCTGCTACATACTTATCTTGACTAATGAAGATACCATCAGTCCTTTGTTGAACTTGTAGCCCCAAAAAGAAAGTGAGTTCTCCCATAGAACTCATCTGAAACTTATCATGCATAAGTTTCTCAAAATCGTTACATAGCTCCTTGTTTGTTGAGCCAAAGATGATGTCATCTACATAAACCTGAACCAATAAAATGTCATCTTTGTGCTTTCTAATGAATAAGGTTTTATCAATCAGCCCTCTTTTAAACCCATTGTCCATCAAATAAGTAGACATGCACTCATACCATGCCCTAGGAGCTTGATGCAAACCATACATAGCCTTTCTCACCCTATAAACCTTGTCAGGATGATCAGGATCTTCAAAACCAGGAGGTTGACAAACATAAACCTCCTCATCAATTGTGCCATACAAAAATGCACTTTTAACATCCATCTGATACACAACAAAATTCTTGAATGAAGCATAAGCTAAAAATAATCTAATAGCCTCTATTCTTGCAACTGGAGCAAACACTTCATCATAATCCAAACCTTCAGTTTGTGTGTATCCTTGAGCAACCAATCTTGATTTGTTCCTTACAACAATTCCTCTTTCATCCCTCTTGTTTCTGAACACCCATTTTGTCCCAATTGCCCTCTTACCATTAGGAAGATCAACTAATGTCCAAACCTCTTGAAGCTTAAACTGTAGTAGCTCCTCTTGCATTGATTCTACCCATCCTTCTTCTGATAAAGCTTCTTCAACTCTCTTGGGCTCCTTTTGAGACAGAAAACAAGCAAACAGGCAATTTTGCAGATCTTTATGACTGTTTCTTTTGTGAAGTGATCTTGCAAAGAACCCATGTTCAGGAAAGGGTTCAGTGTTCTTAACCCTGCTTCTTGTTTGAACTGGAGTATTCAAGTTTCCAAGTATTTGTTCCTTGGGATGAATCTTGTGAATCCTGGTAGAAGTGATTGGACTTTCATGAATGACAGTTTCCAAGTTAGTCAAATCAGCATTGAAGAAATCATCCATGTCTTCATCATCAGTAGGAGTATCAATTTCTATCAAAGCAGGCATGGTAGGATCATGTGGATACTCATCATCATCAAATAGTGGCTTTGCATGTGGTCCAAAGAAAGTACTATCACCAGTACTTGCATCCGGGGTTACAAAAGGACTATCAGTGGAAGAGGATGGCTTAGCAGTGCTTTCAGTTGGCTTAGCAGTACTATCAACAAGTGGTATCAAAGCTTGTGATCTAGAAACTGTAACCAAGAAGAAGTTCTATTCAAGAAAGTTAAGATGTCTGACGAAACTCACATGGTGACTGCATCAAAGGTTCCCATGCTTAAGCATGGTGAGTATCAAATCTGGAGAATGCGAATGAGCCAATACATTCGTATGATTGACTATGCCATCTGGGATGTCGTTGAAAAAGGTGATACTCTTCCTTTGAAGGGTGCTGATGGTAAAGCAATAGAAATTGTTAGTGAAGTTGACAAGGCTAAAAGAAAATTGGAGATTAAAGCTCATAGTATTCTTTCTATGGGAATACCTAATGAGTATGCTTTGGACTTTGAAAGATATGAGTCTGCTAAAGAGTTATTGGATGCTCTTGAGACAAGATTTGCTGGTAATGAAGCTACAAAGAAATCAAGGAAGAATATGCTCAAACATCAGCTTGAAAACTTCATTGCTTTAAGTGGAGAGAAACTTGATGGCACTTATAACAGGCTTCAAAAACTTATCAGCCAATTGAAGTCTGTGGACTACAATGTCATTCAAGAGGATATAAATTTGAAGTTCATTAGAAGTTTATCTCCTGAATGGGCAGTTCATACAATTGTGTGGAGAAATAAGGACAACTTTGATAAGATGACTATGGACAATCTTTTCAATAACTTGAAGGTTTATGAGTCTGAGAATAACGTTGCTGGTGCATCTTCTGCTAATCAAAACATTGCTTTTGTTTCCACCAATCACATGAGTTCACATGATGTAACCACTGCTGCCTATGGAGTAACTACGGCTATTGCAAATAATACCACTGTTGGTGATAATGTCAGTGATGGTGCAATTTGTGATTTTCTGGCTGATTTAACTACCGGTGTTACTGTTTTAAATCAAGATCTAGATCAAATTGATCCTGATGATCTTGAGGAAATTAATCTTCAATGGCAAATGGCAATGTTGACTCTTCAAGCAAGGAAGTTTCTGAGAAGGACTGGAAGACAGGTTAAGTATGATGGTCAAAGGAGAGCTGGTTTCGACAAAAGCAAGATGGAGTGCTTTAACTGCAAGAAGAAAGGTCACTTTGCTAGGGAATGTCGAGCTCCTAAAAGAATTGAAGGCATTAAGAAGACCACAGAAGAGCATGCTGCTTCTTCAGCTTTGGTTGCTCAAGATGGGATTGGTGATTATGATTGGAGTGATCAGATTGAAGAAGGTCCCAATGCAGCTTTTCTTGCTAGTGAAGCTTCAAAAGAGCATAACTTTGCTCTTATGGCCTATGCTTCATCTTCTGGTTCAGATTATGAGGTATCCAATGATTCTACTTGTTCTTTTAAATCATGTCATGATAACTTAGAATCTCAAAAAGCTATCACTGAGAGTATGAGGAAAGAAGTAGAAAGACTCACTATGGACAACCTATGTTATAGAGTTGGTCTAGAAAGTGTAGAAGAGAAGCTAAAGTTCTGTATTAAATGTGAGTTTGAGTATGTTGATAAAATTAATATACTAAGTGGAGAAATTAATCTTAAGGATAGAGAGATTAAGATGCTTAAAGATAAACTAGCAGAGGCAGAGAGTGTAAAACAAAAGGCCCTAGAAGAAAAAGAAAAACATGTTGTTAGGGTAGCTAAAACACAATTTGCTTCTGATCTGGTTCATAAATGAATAGAGAGTCATTTAATGAAAAAGGGTTATGGGATAGGATACAATGATATGCCACCACCATCTCTTATGAAACATGCCCCACCTGCAAAAGAGCCCTCATTTAGCAGTGAATTTAGCTTCAATAAACCTGTAGGTGAGACTAACAAGATTGAATCACCTAAGATAGGTTCTGATAAGTCATCTGATGCTCCCACAATTGAAGATTAGGAATCAGATTCTGAGGAAGATAGATCTGAATCAACTCAACCTGAAAAGAAAGAGCATGTTAAGAAAGTTGATTCTAAGCAAGCCAACCTTGTACCTAGATTTGGAGCCCAAATTGCTAAGAGAGTAGTTGAGTACAAGGAAGTACCTAGGGAACAGATGAAAAGATATATACCTAGGGGAAACCAGAGAAACTTCAATGGCTTAATTTCAAACAGATTAGGAGATGAGTTTCAATGTGTTAAAAAGGTTTGTTATATATGTGGTAGTTTTGAGCACTTACAGAGAAACTGTTATAAAAACAGACCACAAGGTTGGAATCATTGGAGGAGGGTAAATCATCAAAACTTTTCAAAGAAAACAAACCCTCATCCTAACAGTAACATGATTCCTAGAGCAGTGTTGATGAGGAATGGGAATACAAAATCAATAGTCACTGCTGCACCTAAATGGGTTCCAACCACTGCTACGCAAAATGTAAACACGGCTAAGCAGAATCAAACCACTGTTAAGCAAAATATCACCACTGATACAAAAGAAGTTTTAAAAATTCCAAAGGTGATAACTGACACAGTGGTTGGAAATCATTTTTATGTTGTTAAGGCCTCAGCTAGTTGGCAATGGAAGCCTAAGACCAAGGTTTTACCACATGTCAACTGTGCATCAATGGACCTAAAGAAATTTGAATATTTTGATGCACAGGGCAGACCCAAGTCAGTATTGGCTTGGGTCCACAAAAAGAACTAACTTGTTTAATTTCATGTGCAGAGCAATCTACAAGCTGAGCTAAAAAATAAAGGAGTTTTTGATAGTGGTTGCTCTGGGCACATGACTTGGGATGGGAGCAACCTGGAAGATTTTGAAGCTTTTGATGGAGGATATGTGGCATTTGGCAATGATCCAAAGGGAGGAAAGATACTTGGAAGAGGCACAATCAGAACAGGGAATTTAGACTTTGAAAAAGTCTATCTGGTACAGGGACTTAAGTATAATCTATTCAGTGTTTCTCAAATGTGTGATAAGAAAAACTGGGTACTTTTTGGTGAAACTGAGTGTGTGGTGTTGTCTCCTGAATTTAAGATGCCTGATGAGAAGTTTATACAACTTAGGGTACCTAGGAAGGAAAACATATATTGTTTTGATCTTAAAGATGTTCTTCCAAATAGGTCCTTAACATGTTTGTTTGCTAAAGCATCTGTAAATGAGTCTAAATTGTGGCATAGAAGGCTAGGTCACCTCAATTACAAAACAATCAATAAACTGGTAAAAGGAAACTTAGTGAGAGGGTTACCTTCTAAGGTTTTTGAGTGTAAGGAACTGTGTGTGGCCTGTCAAAAAGGAAAACAACATAGATGTTAATACAAATAAGCCGTAAAAACGTTTATTTATATTTTACGATCTTCTAATGTTTTGTCGATAACAAAAGTAAGATCATTTTAAGGAAACAAATAAAATACGTAAATGGTTTGAACTAATAGTTTTCTAACACACTTACGCTTTCACATAAAACACTAAAACAAGTATAAGTGATTTTATGTACTAACAACTAGTGTTTACATATTGGGTTAAACATATACTTAAACCAAGTATACTAAAATGGGTAAAAACTAAGTGTATGCTAAATTAGGTAAATACAAGTATATACTAAATGGGTAAATACTAGCAAATGGTTTTTGACCCATGGTTTTATATATACCACTTAACCAAGTTCATTGTATCCTTAAGATACATTGTATCTAGAAAGAAAACCATGGATCAACCCATAACCCATGACCCATGACCCATAACCAAAAATACCCATGGGCAAAGAGGAGCGGACCACGGATCCCTAGCTTTGTGCTAGCCGGATCCCTTGTGGTAGGGATCCGTGGGATCCGGGGAAACAGTAGGATTCTTCCTCTATAAATAGTGAGCCATTTCTTCATTATATTTTACCCCTCTCCAACATACTTTCTCCCCTGAGTTAAATCTCACTAACCTTAGATCCAAGAGATCTATTGATCGATGCCAAACCGTCAAGTTTTATCACACAAGCTGACCACTTGTGAATGGTCAACCGTAATAAACTTCAAACAGTTCAGACACCAATGCAGTGAAGATCAGAGGAGTATAGTGTTTCCCCAGGTCGTTAAGTCCCAACGAGCTGTGCACTGAATAATCAAACGAATAGTGATCGGGAGAATTTGAACGGGAAAAGGGTTATGATTGATTATACATAAAGAAAAAGTTTGTAAATTACAGGGGCTTAAATGCAAATTAAAGAACATTAAAAAGATAAATTATATTAAATAAACGCTATCACTATTTTTAAAATGATGTTTTTGATTTTTCTTTTATAAAATTAAATTAAAAACTACGTAACGTACAAAAGAAAATGTGAAACTGAAGCAATATTAATCCTAAAAATATAAAAATGACATTTTTACAAACCTAATGATAAGAGAAAATTTTTAGAAAAAGAAAATTATTTTATGACTATTTATTTAATTATTATTAATTAAAAACTATTTTTAACTATTTAATAATACCCTAAAATATAAGAAAATATGAAATAAAGCTAGAAAAATGAAATTATGACTTAGAAAAATCTAAAATAACTAAAGAGAATTTTCAAAACTAATTTTATATTTTTCTGATTATTTTTCTATTTTCTATGAATTAAAAACTATTTAAAACTAATTAAATTGCTAAAAATTACAAATTTAACTAAGAAAAATCTGGAAAAATTATGTTTTTGCTTTTTATATTTATCTTAACCTAGGAAAAATGAAAACTTATTTTTTTGAAGTTTTTCTGATTTAATTGTATTAAAAGCTAATTAAAAAGTACTAAAAACTGATTTAAATGAGGAAAAATATCAAACAGTGCTGGAAAAATATGAAAAATTCAGGAAAAGTCTAAATTAATATTCTGAATCTAAGAAAAATATAAAAACAAGGACTTATGTGTAGGATTAAGAAGCTGCAATGAGAAGTGCTTATAAATAAGCACTCAAAATAAGCCAAAGGTACCAACTGAACACCAAGTGATCACAGAAGCTAAAATATGCTAAAAGTACTCAAAAGCAACTAAATACAACTAGCCTAAACCTCTGAAATGCAAATTAAACAGATTTGATGATTTGAGCTTAAGTGCCAAAAACAGTTTTATGTCTACTTTGAAGCTTAAGCACAATCTTATTGCAAGAGCTTATGTGAAAAACAAAACTGAAGGCCTCAAGTCAACCAGCTTAACTATCTCTAAAACAAATTTCAGACCCTAAGGATCTAAAACCAGACCTATGCAAGGCCTGCAAGGTGCCTGTCTCACACTCAGTGTATGCTGAGTGTGCACAGGGCACTTTGCAGCTTATCAATCAGCTTATTTGGAGCTCGTAAAAAATTGCAAAAATTCAACAAAAATCATATTAAGAAACTTGACCAGCTGAACTAGAAAAACCCACAATTTCACTTGATTTGACCCAAAATTGAATCCATGAAAATTCACTCAAGTTGGGTGAAAACTGAGGTTTTCAAAATTTTGACTTTTCAAGCAGAAATGATATTTTGACTTTTGTGAGTTTTGATCTTAATTTGTGAACTGATTATGACGAATTAAGCTAAAACAAAGCTATATTAAGCTACTCTACTGATATCTAAACAAAATTCAAGTTATGATCTAAGAAAATTCTAACAGATATGAAATTAGAACAGTTTATTTATGATTTTGACTATGAGCTAGTGCAGATGCAATTTGATGACAAATTTGATTCTAGCTACCTATATTAAGACTGAGTATGCAAATGTCAAGTGCAAACCAAGGCTCAATCTCAAATAATCCCACTGATCCAAACACACTTTTAGACACTGATTTGCAAAATACTCTACCTAAATGACTAATCTAGCTTATGCTACTACTGAAACTGAATCATTCTACCCTAGTAACAGTTAAATGAGCATATCTAAACTAAAGCTAACAGTAAATCAAGACAGATATAGATTATGCAAAAATACACTATTATTGAAAACGAGTAAAATACTCACAAGCAGTCCAGCTTATTAGCTACTCATACCAGAACCATAACTATACTAACTGAAGCTATTCCAACCCAAATCAATCTCTGCAACACCCAATTCCATTTCCAAGACTGCTTGAACCAATATTCAACAAAGTTTGACTTTTGTTGACCGGATACCAAGATTATTTGAACTTGAGTGATAAGCTTACCAAAAGCTATAAATAGCTTAAATAAACTTATTTGAACTTAAAAATAAGCTATTTAGAAGCTTGAATACAAAAGCTTGAAACTGAAATTTTAAACAGTGAGCATAAAACTTGAAACTTATGTAAAAACTTGAATTAATACTTAAAAGCACATTACAATGATTATTCAACTTAAGTTTGATACATAGAAACTGAGATTACAACTTTTTGACTTAAACTAAAACATTTATAGTAAAAACGATTTGCATAAAAATATAAAAACTAACTACTCCTTTTCCTTGCCTTTTCCTCTTGTATTTATACATCAAGACTCTTATTCTCTCACTTCTGAGCTTTTCCCACTTGCTTTTGGAACCATTGGATGACTTGAGAAGATAATGGCCGTTGATGATGTTTTGGCGCCAAAATGGATATATGCCAGTGGGGGTTTGAGTGCAAAGGGGGAAGGAGCATTAATTGATTTTGTTGTTTGGTGGAGGTGGGGGGAACATGGTGTGGAGATGGTGAGCTGGAGGAGAGGGAGGTTGAGTGTTTGCAGGTGAAGCAGTTGAAGGAGAAGACTTGGAGGGAAAAGTGGGAAGGGGGTATGGTTTGACTGGGGTGTTGACCGGTGTTAATATATGAAAGGGGGGTCAAAGGTAGGGGTCAAGTGGATATGGCAGGGGTCAAAAAGGTCCAAAGGGTGTTTGTTTAATAACAAGGACCATTATGTAATTTCTGAAAAACAAGGGACCAAAGCTGCCAATTTTGCAAAGTTGTTTCAAGGGACCAAAAATGACAAGTTTCCATAGTACAAGGACCATAATAGACATTTTCACACTAAACTATTGCTAGTCCCTAGCAATCTTTTGAGAAAACTTAATGGATTTGAATCTCTTTACCAAAAGCCATTACTTATGGAGTAGCCAAATGTTTCAGTTCAAGTAAGAACTATGGTACACTGATAACCATGTGATTTTGAGCAAACCACCAGCTTCCAACGGATTTGATTTGTCTTTACCAGAAGCCGTTTGCTCTGGACTAGCCAACTCTTAGATAATATATACTATCTTTGGTGAGCTGATTACCAATTATGGTTTTCCACTGCCTTTACCACAAGCCATAAACTTGCGGGCTAGCCAACTCTTCACTTTTAAGGATATGGTGAGCTGAATACCATACAATTTTGGGCAAATTGCAAGCCGTAAACGGATTTGATATATCTTTACCAAGAGCCGTTTGCTCCTGGATTAGCCAATCCTTTTGTTTATTAGACATGGCGGACTGATAACCATAAGCTGAGTAAGTGCAAAACACTTACTCCAAAAAAAATTTTGGCCAAAAATGGGGGAATTAGGCGGTATAATTACATGATAAAATTCGTGAGAATTCCCCCCCCCCCCACACTAGAAATGAATATTGCCCTCAATATTCAAAGTACCGGCGGTTATGCCGAAACTGAGAACGTGAAAGGGAAATACTACGGCCATTATTTTGAAAGAAGATTTTTTTTTTTTTTTTTTTTTTTTTTTTTTTTTTTTTTTTTTTTTTTTTTGAAAAAAAACTTTATATACAACAGCGGAGGGCAACTCCCCCACACAAGGGTGGTACACACGGGTGAAGACCCATGTTTAACTACTGTTTTTGATTACCGAGTCGCTAGCTTGACTCGACCCCGAATTCATTTGTTCATGGGGAAAGCAATGTGGAAAACCAATCTCGATCGGACTTTCGTTCACAGTGTTAATAAACATATGAACATCAGAAAGTTCCACACCGACGAGATACAACCGCGGTATTGTTAATAGTAGAAACTATAAAGGATGATACCGGGGTCAAAGATGGTGTCCTCATTCCCGAAAGAGAAAAGGGAAAGAGCAACCACACCATCTGTGAAGAATGGAATAAAGATGTGCATGAGAATGCAAGTCCATTCCTCATCAGTAAGAAGCAAATCACCATTTTTGACATTTTTAAGCTTAAACTTGAAGCTTATATGGTGATTGTCAATAAGATGTCCGGGAGGGAGGGTTGGAAACGGTTCTTCAATCAACAGATTTTCCAGAAAAAGGATGTCTCCCTCCGAATCAAAGTAAGTATTATCGATTCATGTTGGAATCGACTCATCACTAAGAAAGGCATCGACTTCATTCCAAAAGTTGTCATCTTCCTCATCAGGAGTGAGAGAAGGGATGGAAGAGTCGGGAATAATAAGACTAGGAGATGATGGATCATTTTTGAGCAATTCTTCAATGGGAAGAATGTCTCCCATTGGATCACAAACATCATCATCCAATTCAGATGAAACTGAAGAGAGTTTGGTTTCATCCACAGAGTTAACAAACTCGATACGATAAACTGATTCCGGAGGTGGGACAAGTGGTGTGCTCTTAGAGCTAGCAATTTCCACCACTTCCGATGAAGTCTCCGATTCTAGATCATCATCATCAAGAACACTCTTGACTTCCCTGGTACAACTTTCAAACCATTTGTTTGAACCAGGGTTGATTTTCAAAGCTTTTAGCTCAGCACGTTTTTGGTGACTCCTCTTAACCGTGAAATTTGAGAGTGTTGCATTGATTCTTTCAGATTTTTGATCAATTGTGGCAACACTCTATTTGGATAGAGGTTTGGAGTTTTGGTTGATATTCAACGTGAGTTCTTCGTTGTCAACCCGTATGGTCAACTCTTCAGCAAATACATCAATCAGAGCACGACTCGTTCTTAAGAAAGCTCTCCCTAAGATGAGGGGAACTCTAGGATCTGCATCAAAGTCTACTACAACAAAGTCAGTAGGAAAGTGAAACTTTCCCACTTTCACCACGACATCCTCGGCTATCCCAAGTGGACGAGTTATGGTACGGTCCGCTAGCTCGAGTGTCATACAAGTGGATGTAAGTTTAGGAAGAGACAGTTTCTTCCATACTGAGAGTGGCATAAGGTTAATGCTAGCGCCAAGATCGGCCAAGGCGGAGCATTGAACCATCCCCAAGAAATCACACGGGATTAAAAATCTACCGGGGTCTTCAAGCTTTTTGGGAAGCTTCTTGAGAAGGACCGCTGAGCATTGCTCATTGAGAGGGGTTTTAGCCATCTCAGATAACTTATCTTTGTTGCTCAGTAAGCCTTTAAGCGTGGATGCAAATTTGGGCATTAGAACGAGAGCATCAACGAAGCTTATATCAAAGTGTAGTTCATTGAAGATTTGGAAATTTTTTTCCATTTGCTCTTTGTTTTTGTCTTTGAGCTTCTCATCATTCATTCTTGATGGGTAAGGAAGCTGACTAGACTTTTGAGCCGGGATGGAAGTGTTTTCTGGCTCAGAATTTGTCTTCGAAACTTCGGGTTCCGGACTTAAAGCTTGGACTACCGAAGGTGGGACGTGTGCGGTACTTCGTGGGCTTGAGAAATGCACCTTGTCCGTTGTATCCTTGGTAACTTGACTCATTGCTCCTGGTGGAGGAGGCATTGGAGTCGAAGGTCCATTGTGCGTCTTACCACTACGAGTGGTGACGGCTTTTAACTCGGCATTTGGATTAGGAACTGTATTGCTTGGGAGTCCTCCAGAAGATGACGAGGCTTTGTTCATATTCATGTTCATGAAACTGCTCATCATATTCTTCAACTCATTTGTCTGTCGAGACATTGTGGTATCAATTTCCTTTTTTAGCTCAACTCTCATGTTATTGATCTGAGTTTGCATTGAACGTATGCTTGACTCAGTAATTTTCATGAAGTCATTTGGTAGGGGAGCTTGAGAAGGTTGTTGATAACTTTGCTGATTTGGAGCTTGATATGGTTGGTTGAAATTGTTCCGGTTTTGATTGAAATTTTGAGAGTTATTAAAGTTTTGTCCTTGATTCGGAACAAAGCGATTTTGATTGCCATGGTTTTGCACAGGAGGAAAACCAGGTGGTGTCATACCGCTAGGTGCACGGTAGTGAGGATCAGCTTGTGGTCGGTATTGATTGTGGTTTACCGAAGCTACGGGAGCTTGGTAAAAAGAAGCATCGGTTGCTTGACAATCATAATACGCATGTGGACCACTACAAGTTTCACACACCTTGTTTACGGCTTTGATTGGTTCCGGCTTATGAATTTCGCTTTTGATTTCCTTTACCTCTTTCATCATACAACGGATGACGTCCGTTAGAGCGGCTATCGGAGCGGCTAACTCAGAAGAGTTACTGGATGAAGAAGCAGGAGTGCTCGAAATATTGAATTTGTTGCGAGAAATAAGAACTTTTGATTTTTGCTCGCAAATCTCAATCACATCTTTAGGCTTACGATTCAAGATATTGCCACCTGCGGCTGCGTTCAAAGAATCTTGATCGTTACCGTTCAACCCATTATAAAAGATATTAACTTGTTGAAGCTCCGTGAATTCATGATGGGGGAATTTCCTGGGGAGATCTTTGAATCTCTCCCATGCCTCTCCAAAGTTTTCATCGAAATTTTGACGAAATCCAGAAATTTCATTTTTAAGATTAGTTGTCTTTGATGGAGGAAAGAAATAATTGACAAACTTTTGAACAAGATCCTCCCAAGTTTCGATGGATCGAGGGGGTTCTTTTTCCAGCCAAATCCGGGCTGTCCCCTCAAGTGAGAATGGAAATAGCATCAACTTGATTACTTTTTGTGGTACATCCTTGAAATTGATCGTTGAGGTCAACTTGTTAAACCAACGGATGTGTGCATATGGGTCTTCTCGATCAAACCCGTGGAATTGATTCGTAGACACAAGTTGAATCAAATGTGTCTTCAATTCGAAGTGATCAGAATTGATTGCTGGTAAAATGATGGCATCTCCATAACCCTCGGTGGGTGCCTGGAGCATTTCCGCCATAGTTCGTTCGTCTGCCATATTGTTGTTTGAAATAGTACGAATCTCGGGTTCGACTATTTGGGCAGCACGTCTACGAGAACGTCTTCTAGGAATTTCTGCTAGATCACGCAAGGGACTCAATGATCTAGAAGAACGAGTGCGCATGCACTAGAGTTAACTCTAAGGAATCTCAGAGTTAAGGAAGGGAATTATGAAAATGGGGAAAGAAGAATCTTTTTGAGTTTTATGGTTATACATATATATAGAAACAAAAGAAAAATATTTTTGTGTTTTATATGTTTTAAGATGTTTTTGGGTTTTTGGATTTTTTATAAGAAAATATATATAGATATAGATGGTATGAACAGGGAGTGAATATTCAAATCACAAATCTGCTAAGCGTATGATAATTAGCACAGCTCCCCGGCAGCGGCGCCAAAAATTTGATCGATGCCAAACCGTCAAGTTTTATCACACAAGCTGACCACTTGTGAATGGTCAACCGTAATAAACTTCAAACAGTTCAGACACCAATGCAATGAAGATCAGAGGAGTATAGTGTTTCCCCAGGTCGTTAAGTCCCAACGAGCTGTGCACTGAATAATCAAACGAATAGTGATCGGGAGAATTTGAACGGGAAAAGGGTTATGATTGATTATACATAAAGAAAAAGTTTGTAAATTACAGGGGCTTAAATGAAAATTAAAGAAAATTAAAAAGATAAATTATATTAAATAAACGCTATCACTATTTTTAAAATGATGTTTTTGATTTTTCTTTTATAAAATTAAATTAAAAACTACGTAACGTACAAAAGAAAATGTGAAACTGAAGCAATATTAATCCTACAAATATAAAAATGACATTTTTACAAACCTAATGATAAGAGAAAATTTTTAGAAAAAGAAAATTATTTTTATGACTATTTATTTAATTATTATTAATTAAAAACTATTTTTAACTATTTAATAATACCCTAAAATATAAGAAAATATGAAATAAAGCTAGAAAAATGAAATTATGACTTAGAAAAATCTAAAATAACTAAAGAGAATTTTCAAAACCAATTTTATATTTTTCTGATTATTTTTCTATTTTCTATGAATTAAAAACTATTTAAAACTAATTAAATTGCTAAAAATTACAAATTTAACTAAGAAAAATCTGGAAAAATTATTTTTTTGCTTTTTATATTTATCTTAACCTAGGAAAAATGAAAACTTATTTTTTTGAAGTTTTTCTGATTTAATTGTATTAAAAGCTAATTAAAAAGTACTAAAAACTGATTTAAATGAGGAAAAATATCAAACAGTGCTGGAAAAATATGAAAAATTCAGGAAAAGTCTAAATTAATATTCTGAATCTAAGAAAAATATAAAAACAAGGACTTATGTGTAGGATTAAGAAGCTGCAATGAGAAGTGCTTATAAATAAGCACTCAAAATAAGCCAAAGGTACCAACTGAACACCAAGTGATCACAGAAGCTAAAATATGCTAAAAGTACTCAAAAGCAACTAAATACAACTAGCCTAAACCTCTGAAATGCAAATTAAACAGATTTGATGATTTGAGCTTAAGTGCCAAAAACAGTTTTATGTCTACTTTGAAGCTTAAGCACAATCTTATTGCAAGAGCTTATGTGAAAAACAAAACTGAAGGCCTCAAGTCAACCAGCTTAACTATCTCTAAAACAAATTTCAGACCCTAAGGATCTAAAACCAGACCTATGCAAGGCCTGCAAGGTGCCTGTCTCACACTCAGTGTATGCTGAGTGTGCACATGGCACTTTGCAGCTTATCAATCAGCTTATTTGGAGCTTGTAAAAAATTGCAAAAATTCAACAAAAATTATATTAAGAAACTTGACCAGCTGAACTAGAAAAACCCACAATTTCACTTGATTTGACCCAAAATTGAATCCATGAAAATTCACTCAAGTTGGGTGAAAACTGAGGTTTTCAAAATTTTGACTTTTCAAGCAGAAATGATATTTTGACTTTTGTGAGTTTTGATCTTAATTTGTGAACTGATTATGATGAATTAAGCTAAAACAAAGCTATATTAAGCTACTCTACTGATATCTAAACAAAATTCAAGCTTATGATCTAAGAAAATTCTAACAGATATGAAATTAGAACAGTTTATTTATGATTTTGACTATGAGCTAGTGCAGATGCAATTTGATGACAAATTTGATTCTAGCTACCTATATTAAGACTGAGTATGCAAATGTCAAGTGCAAACCAAGGCTCAATCTCAAATAATCCCACTGATCCAAACACACTTTTAGACACTGATTTGCAAAATACTCTACCTAAATGACTAATCTAGATTATGCTACTACTGAAACTGAATCATTCTACCCTAGTAACAGTTAAATGAGCATATCTAAACTAAAGCTAACAGTAAATCAAGACAGATATAGATTATGCAAAAATACACTATTATTGAAAACAAGTAAAATACTCACAAGCAGTCCAGCTTATTAGCTACTCATACCAGAACCATAACTATACTAACTGAAGCTATTCCAACCCAAATCAATCTCTGCAACACCCAATTCCATTTCCAAGACTGCTTGAACCAATATTCAACAAAGTTTGACTTTTGTTGACCGGATACCAAGATTATTTGAACTTGAGTGATAAGCTTACCAAAAGCTATAAATAGCTTAAATAAACTTATTTGAACTTAAAAATAAGCTATTTAGAAGCTTGAATACAAGAGCTTGAAACTGAAATTTTAAACAGTGAGCATAAAACTTGAAACTTATGTAAAAACTTGAATTAATACTTAAAAGCACATTACAATGATTATTCAACTTAAGTTTGATACATAGAAACTGAGATTACAACTTTTTGACTTAAACTAAAACATTTATAGTAAAAACGATTTGCATAAAAATATAAAAACTAACTACTCCTTTTCCTTGCCTTTTCCTCTTCTATTTATACATCAAGACTCTTATTCTCTCACTTCTGAGCTTTTCCCACTTGCTTTTGGAACCATTGGATGACTTGAGAAGATAATGGCCGTTGATGATGTTTTGGCGCCAAAATGGATATATGCCAGTGGGGGTTTGAGTGCAAAGGGGGAAGGAGCATTAATTGATTTTGTTGTTTGGTGGAGGTGGGGGGAACATGGTGTGGAGATGGTGAGCTGGAGGAGAGGGAGGTTGAGTGTTTGCAGGTGAAGCAGTTGAAGGAGAAGACTTGGAGGGAAAAGTGGGAAGGGGGTATGGTTTGACTGGGGTGTTGACCGGTGTTAATATATGAAAGGGGGGTCAAAGGTAGGGGTCAAGTGGATATGGCAGGGGTCAAAAAGGTCCAAAGGGTGTTTGTTTAATAACAAGGACCATTATGTAATTTCTGAAAAACAAGGGACCAAAGCTGCCAATTTTGCAAAGTTGTTTCAAGGGACCAAAAATGACAAGTTTCCATAGTACAAGGACCATAATAGACATTTTCAAACTTCCAAGGACTATTTTTGCCAAATTTGAAACTTGAAGGACCAAACTTGTAATTTCTCAAAACTTTTGACATTTTTCACCAAAGGACTAATTTTGACCACTTATGATTTTAAAAGGACCTTTGGTGATTTTTCTTTTGAAATAAGTGCTCAGGGACTATTTCTGACAATTTTTGAAACTTGGGGGACTGAAACTGCCAATTATGCAAACTTAGCTCATTTTTCATCTGATTTTAAACATTTTGCATCTGAAACATTTAAAATGCAATTTTGAGATATTTTCAGTATTTTGATGCATTTCTGAGCATTTTTAAATGTTTTGCAGTTCAGATTTGACCAAAAATGATGAGTATTTACACACTCATCATCTATGTTTGTAGTTTTGTCTTTGTGTGATCTTTTAGGTTCCTCTTAAAGGCAAGATCACCACCTTTGAAGTCGATCAAGCTCAAGTCCATGAGTTGCCATGCTTCCTCATCATCAAGGCTATTGAAGTCCTCTTGTTGATGATCCCTCTCTTTCTTCAAAGAAGTATAGTGTTGAAGACATTAGTGAAAGATGTCTCAAGTGTCAAGACGAAGATATTAGTGAAGGGTATCTATCGTCTATAGGATAAGCACTTGTGGTAGGTGCTTAGAAGTCAAGACAAGAAGCATTAGTGAAAGGTGCGTAGAAGTGAAGACACAAGACATTAGTGAAAGGTGTCTTGTAGATCTAATCAAAGGCATTAGTGAAAGGTGCCTTTGATGTACATTCGATATGGTGTGTTTCGATGTACTAGATAGACTAGCATTAGATCCAAGGATATTGATGTCCTTGATGATGTTGTAAAGGAGTAGATCTCCTTTGGGATTAGTCGTTGGTGTAGTGTGGTAGTAGTTCCTCCATTGCAATGGAACTAGGTGCTTAGCCTAGTACCTAATAAAGGGTATGCGACGTTGTGAAGGTGTAGTTCACCTAAGGTGTGAAAGAACTCAGTGGTTAGCCTAGCACCGTATAAAGGGTAGGCGACGTTGTGTAGGTGTGGTTCGCCTTGGTGTGAAAGAACTCGGTATTTAGCTTTGTACCGGAAAAAGGTTAAGCGACGTTGTGAAGGCTTCTCCGCCATAAGGAGTTGGTGTAGTGTTTACGAACTCTCGAGTAGGTGACTCGGAGAGTGGAGTAGGGCAAGGAAGGTGTCCTTGTAGCCGAACCACTATAAATACTCGCGTTGTGGTTTTGTGCTTCTTACTCTTATCTTTTCATTACATATCTTTATATGCTTGTTTATCAACATTCAACACACACAACCAAATAGATTGACATAAGTCAATCTAAATAGTTTAAAAGGAAGTTTTAATTAGTAAAACTATTCAACCCCCCCCCCCCTTCTAGTTTTCCACAATTGGCATCAGAGCTTCGTTACCAAGTTTCTTGAAGTATATTGTACTTTAAAAACTTGATACGATCCATAGTTAACTGAAAACTACAAAGAAGGGTTTTCATAAAAACAAACACCATGTTTTTCAAAAACTATATGTTTGGATGTTGAGTTGATAACAACATTTTTTTTATATATATCTTTTCATTTAATTGCACTAATCTTCTTTGTGATATTGATTAGTCAAAGCTCATACCCACCAAGCTTTAGGAGACGCTTGGTAACAAGAATACCTTCCTTAAGAAGGTATCTTAAACGCAAAGGAGCGGGAATTGTCTAAGTGACATTTGTCATTTGTAAAGACATTCCTAAGTGCACTCGAGGTATGACTTTCCACTTATATCTAAATGATATTAGTTTAGTAAATAAGTGTTATTTGTTAGGAATTTATTTGAGTAGATTTTTGTGTTTACACATGATCTACATGAAGCTTCGTTAGGAAGCCTTTCTTCTCTCATACGTGTTATATTTCTCATCTATAATCATAGTATATATAGCTTATGTTTTATTTCTTTTAATTCTATAATAAAACAAAAAAAAACACGAATTTCAAAATTCCTCCTTCCCTATTAATAAACCCACTCGACGCCCACTTTATTCAATCCTTTCTTTTTCAAATTTTCCAATTTCAAAAATTCCCTCATTTAAAAACTTCATCTTCCTCCTCATTTCATTTCATCCGAAACCAAGAAGATCCGTCATCAACATGGTTTACATCGCACTCGTGCTCATCGCCCTAACACTCATCGCACTTGTGTTCCCTATGATGAAGTTCACATACGGAGACATTTACTTTGTGTTGTTGATCTATATTGGGGTTATATACCCAATCCTTTGTATCATCCTAAGTATTGAAATGCAATACTATTAATAATCTAGTTTATCTATATGTGTTTATCATTTCTTTTGTTTTATATGTGTTATATTCTTTCGTGATACATTAGAAGTCATGTATGCATGCTAAAAGAAAATGTAGGATAAAACATATTTCGTGGTTTAAAAACTGTAAAACCTATGTTTTTATCAAATCTGTTTCTGTTACTACAGATTCACGGATCCCGGAAGATATACTAGCCGGATCCCTTTGGTAAAGGAACCGTGGGATCCGTCCTACTGGAAAACAGTTTTCATGCAAGATTAAAAACCACTATCTTTCTAAAAGTAATAATCCACTAGAGTTTCAAAACCATGAGTTAGCTAAATACTAAAACCATTGTTAATAAAAATCTAGTAAAAACGTTAGATTATTATAGGTTGACCATAAACATCTTCTCTTATTAACCCATCACTTCTATAGGTTCAACTATGACGCATGAATACGAGTTTGTTTTTTCACTCACTAGCGTCTACACCTCGAACATCTCCCTTGAGCCCAACACACCTGGCAATCATGTCCGTGGGTTCAATAATCTCGAAAATCGTCACTTCCATGAAGGACTTATTGTAGACACCTCTCTACAATTCGAAGAAGGTATCAATACCTCCTTCCGAGCCATAGGACTAGAATGTCTTCTTGAAATCAACGAGAAGATATGTCCAAGGTTCATAATGGAATTCTTCCGTCAAGTCGAACTCGTTCGTAACGAGGATCGCTCTCTATCTCTTTGGTTTTACATCAAAAACCAAAAGTTCACCCTAACCCTTGGGCATTTTGCTCACATTCTCCGGATTCCCAATCATGGACAAAGTGCCTTCACCGAAGATTGGTCTCTTGATTCTCTCTTCAACTCTCGTGAAGAAAATAGTCCATATTGTTCACACATACCCTCTCCGGAAGATTTAAATCGCATTATATGCAAACCTCGACCATATTACTCCAATCCAAACATTATCCATACACAGGATATCCGAGAAGAGTACAAGCCTCTTGCTCTCATTCTACGTGAAAATGTTTGGAGTCTTAGGGGAAATCGAGATATTCTTCCCGCTTGTTGTGCTCACATGTTGTACTGTTTGCTAACACAACAACCATACAATCTCGCCTACTTCTTCGCAAGGCGAATTGCAAATCTTCAAGGCTCCAAGAATAAACTCATCCCTTATGGAATGTTCTTGACACGCCTCTATCACAATGTTATGCACTTCCATCCTCAATTTCAAAGTCCGTTGTACGTACTTGTGAACAAGATGATGGAACCGCTAAACATATCTCTCATGAAGACTTTCTTCATTCTTGATTCCACCAATACCCATCAATCACATAATGATCCTCCTAGCGAAGACACTCAAGGAACCTAGAATAGTCAAATAGGATCAATTCTACTCTACTCATTATTTATCAATGTAATCCTATTTCTTTCATGAAATAAAACATCTTACATTTGATATCTTTGTTTTAGAACTCCTTTAAACAAAACTTAGAATATAATGCATTGTCAAGATCATTGCATACCTTTAGTAAAGGTTCTGTCTAGCAGATAGACGGATCCCAAATGTTGTACTAAACGGATCCCTACATCTAGGGAACCGTGGGATCCGGCAAAACAGAAAATGCAATTGCAAGCATTGTATGTCAAACACATCCTTAGAACACCTCACACTAAGCTAAACATAGTGTCTTAAGACTTTATCAAGATAGGTTGACCTTTCCTACTCGTTCCAACTCACATAGAACACACTCTAAGATATTCATAGATCAATCACTTTGTTTTAATCCATCACTCTTCCGCTCTCAAAACTCACACTTCATATTTTTACCCTTCACATCTAGGTTAAAAATCTTTTATAACAAAATTGATCATAAATCAATCTCACCTCAAAATTGATCAAAGTTAGTCAAATCCTAGTTTTCCCATCTCAAAACCATTAGGATATTTTCCAAAACACAATCCTAAGTCACAACCTCATCTCTAGGATCATTTAGCTTCAATTGACACTCTCTTCTTTAGTGTCATCCTTGGTCATTCATTGGTACTCATGAAAGTTCCAAATCCTTCCACAAAAGACAATCATTAGCTACATCACTCACCATCTTCAAGTACTTAAGCATCCCTTCATTTAAGACACTTAGGAAGACTGAAACACTCAAGATGTTATAGGTTTTAGATTTTAGAAACATCATTTCCACTATTTCATAGCTACTGATAGCCGGATCCCTAGGATTAGCCTAGACGGATCCCTCTGAGAAAGGAACCGTGGGATCCGGATGACAGTTAAGGTCAAACATTGCTAAAACAATCATTTCAACTTATCTTCCTAACTCAAACACTCCATCTCATCTTAAATGAGTTCCTAGATCAGTCCAACCTCTGAAGTTGACTCTTGTGCATGTCAATCATCACACTCCAATGAATCCTAGTGGCTTAAAGCTTAAATGCACTTGCCAAATCTCTTAGTTTATAAACCACCTTGTTAGGACCTCCATAGTCATCACTCTCACTCTAACTTTTAGCTCTTGAAATCATTTCATCATGAGAAAAACCCCAAGTAGTAACTTATCCACCAAAGAACCACCCATGAAAAAGGCTCGTGTTATACACGAAATCTCCTCAACCGAATCATCTCCCGTCAAACCAACAAATGTGAGAATCCTTCATCATCCAATCAAACCAATTCCTAAAAGGATAGTACCCACAAAACTACCTATGCCTAACACCACCATACCTCCTAGGCCAAACAATATCATCTCCACTAAACCATCACCATTGGTTCCTAGAAATATTTCATTTACTTCACCACTATCATCACCACACCTCTACAATTTAGAGGACTTGCCTCCTAGGCCGTCTCATCCGCTTCCGCCGACAACATTCTCCTCATTAGGAGGAATAATGGTTCAAAATCAAGGTGTTGAGTCAACACTTGCTCCGGCTTCCTTTTCGCCGTCTCCATCATATAATCCTATATGGATTATGAGAAATCATCAAAGTCAACCACCCGACCATATGGAAGTTGACACTTCCTTACCACCACCATCATTCTTGGTCGATGCATTCTCAAATGCACCTCTACCAATCCCTCCATCGTTTGAAGCCCCGCAAGCCGCTTCACTTGATCCTTCGCATCAAGCCATCTTATTTCCTCCACCACCACCACCTAGCCATGACAAAGACTGCTATCATTGTCAACATGTTGAAAGTTTGATACATGAAGTACGAGAAGACCAACGTTTCATGTTCTATCATCTCCTCGAACGTTTCGACGAGATCAGTAACCACCGGTAAAAATCCACCTTTATACTAATAATAATTCATTTTCTACGTACAATTTTTTTTTTATTATTTGATTACTACAAATAGATAATATGTCGTACACACAAACTGCTCTCTTGCATAGTCAATGCCTTTGTTATACACACTCTTAAGTGACAATGGAAGTCTCACAACAGTGTCATGCTTGAAACTTCTCGACATGGTCACCCATGTCAGTTGTGTCGTCACACAAGATACGGAATGTTTGGTATAAAGTATCCTTATATCATTAGCGTCATTTCCAATAAAATGTCACTAAGTAAATTAGGGTTTTCTTAAAGTTTTATTACAATTTCGATACTACGTCATAAACCCTAATGTACGAACCATTAAACTTAATGTACAAGTTTAAAGCATAAAACCCTAACTCTAGGGCATTTCCCGGTTAAAATCCCTAATATGCAAATCTTATGATTTTATGTAAATAAAATCACAAACTAAAATTAAAGATATAAATGAAACCTTTACCAATTTCCAAGGTACAAGTTTATTAAACCAATGTACAAGTCATTGATGCATAAAGGTGTTCAATTAACTTAAAACTTCATTATAAACCTTAGTATACTTAATTTTAAGCACATTGTACAACCCTTTCAAGCACAAGTCTTAAAATATATTTTATTTTTAGTAAGTACAACTAAACAATGCTAATGTACAAATATTAAAGCACCAAACTTAAGCCTTTACCATTATTTATTTACATTACTTAAACAAGTATTTGTCTAAATAAATTAGCAACCTAACTAGATACTTATACCATTTACATCTTATGTACAACAATGAAAACCCTAAGTACTACCCACTAAAGCCTACGCCCCCCCCCCCTTATTTACCATAGTTAGAAATGAACTAATCTAGTTACCATATAGTTACTAAGTATTACATGTATAAACCCTAGCCATAAACCAAATTACTTGTACATGAATTTTACACATCACCCTTTTTACTTTGAAGACTTACCATGGTCAAACATTAGGGGCATAGTTCATGGTTGTAAAATAAGCCACCCCACGCCATCTTTAGCTTCACCACATGCATCCTCCATTTGGGTTAGCTACACATCACCTTGTCTCCTCTCTTGCAAGACAAGGTGACTTAACACCTTGAAAATCCATGCACCTCCCTCCTATATATATATATATATGTACGCCCCATATGCCTCTTCCCTTGAGTCTCATGTAAACACACACATGATACCATACTACACACATATCCTACGCCCCATATAACCTCTCATATAGTTACAAACATCCTGAATATTTATCTTAAGAAGTGAAGGAAAAAGGGTAAACAAAAGCTTAAGGAAAAGTGAAGTACTTGAGGAAAATAGCAGCTCTAGGGAGGATTTTTCTTGTGGTTAATCATCATGTTAATTGTAAGTACACTCACACTCTTTTCTTTAGTCATTTTAAACATTCAATAAAGCATATAAGTAACTATAGACTTGTGTCATGTGGAAAAACAAGGCCAAAAATACTTTTTATAAATTTCTGTAACCTTTCTGTAACTGTGCGTTCCCATAGACAAACACCTATTGGTAATGCGTTTTACTTAAATGTTAGAACATGTTAGGAGTCCATTTAACAAGCAAAATAAACATCTAATCTAATTACCAACACCCTATAGGTTTATACTAAACAAATTGCATGTTTTAGTTTTCCCCTACTGAAATTTGCGCCAAAACAGGCCTTACCCCCTACTTGCCCCTCATTTATCTACTTCATGATAGAGGTACTAGGGTCAAACAAGGTACCGTTGTAAACACCACCTGGGATACTACAAAACGCCCCCATAACCCGGTTAAAAAGCCTAGTCGTTATCTTTAAAAACAGCCATCATTTTGGGCAAAAGTCATAAATGCTAAAAAGCTTTTTACAACAAATATATGGGAAAACATGGGATTTTGATAAATTTGATTAGGAAGTGTATTGGAAACATTGGAAATGGGTGAAACAATATTTCACAAGGTCGCATGCAAAAGATATTGTTTAAAACTGAAATTTTCATAAAACGCGTCGTGGCCAAGTAGCCATGTTCGTGGACTTGTATCTTTCTAATCAAAGAGAACTAGGACATGAGATTTATACCATTTAGAAGGGCTTACAGCATAGTGTTTAAAGGGTCAAATGAGATGTAGGAACACTAGCTTTCCTCGTGTAAAATCTGCCCTCTTTTAGCCCCGTTATCGCCCAAAAACAACAAAAGGCACATAAACCCCCTACTTTGGAATATCATTGCGACCAAACCGTAAGAGCTTAAGACCTCTAGTTTGAACCATTAGAAAGACCACTGGATAAACTCTTGAAAGGATCAAGAACGTAGTAAAAACCTATTAAGGCCACGCTTTTATTCACCCGTACTTTTATCCATTTAGGCCAAAAACTAGTAAATTTCTCTTATAAAATTTTAAGCATAAAAATTGTAATTTTTGTAAAATAAAGTTTTCTTGGACTAAAAATGTAATTTCTTTTAAGTTAACTATATAAGGGCTGATTTTGTCAATAATCCATAGTTGAGGGTTTAAAGTGTCATTTTTGAAAGTACAAGGGTAAAAACTGTAAATATTTAAAATTGTAAATTATAACATTTTGGAAACATAAGATATTTAACAACTTTGGTTTTGATAAAAACTTATTATTAAGTCATAATAATAAGTATGATAAGTATATTAAATTTTTGTAGAGACTTCATGTTATCCATAGAACATTTCCGTCGCATAAACTTGAATACGAATACTAAATACATGATATACTAAATCAGGTCGAGAGTCGGAGCAGTTTGTTCATATTATCTAATTTGTTTTCCATCCAGACTACAATAACACCGAGGTGAGTTCATAGTCCCACATTTACATATTTGTTTTCTAAACTCGTGGGGAGATACATGCTACAAAAACCGAACACAAGTATTTTCTGTATGCTATCCTGATTGATATTGCCTAAGTACCTACTGATGCCACTAAAAGTCCCTCATATCATGAACCATTAATCACTTGCGAGTGAACGCGAATATCGTGAATAGATCTATTGGCAGTTGACGCCCCATTTGGTTAGTCGGATAGGTAACCAAATGCACGTTATTTGATAATACTAGGAGAATGGCAAACTCCTACCGGAGGGCATTGTTGCTCACATCATCTTTATGATGTTTGTAACTTACGTCATTATTATGACGCGTTCGTGTTAAGGTTTGCGTTTCATGAGACTTAAGGCAATATACACTATGTTGCAATGATACAAATGTTGCAACTACTGAATATATTGTACTGCAATATTACTGATTTTATTACTACTTATCTTGTGTTCAACTGATTATTATTCAAACACTATGGATTCACTCAACCTTTGTGTTGACTTTTTAGCATGTTTTATCTCAGGAAACTAGAGCACGATCTGGCACGGAGTGGCTATGGACTTTCTTATAAAAAGGGCGTCCATTTTGTTATCATTCACAAGAATAAAACTATGTATTTCTATATTTTCCGTTGGGACCTTTATTTTGTAAAACTCTGATTTAAATAAATGAATGATAACTGTTTTATCTAAAACGTCTCTTTCGAGCCGTTTATCTATTATTATGACTGTGCTCCATGAAGTAATACCCCAACCTTAATTCCGCTGCGTATACCGAATTTGGGGGTGTTACAAGATCAAACCTAAACAAAACTTGAGCTAGAAGATTTTAGCGGTGTCCTAGCATCAAGCGTTAGATAGTCTAGAAATTCCTAGTCATGTATTGTCTATTTTCTTATTTTTAGAGTCATGTATATCATAACTCTTGTTTTATTAAATGGAATTACATGCTACTTGTTATTTTTCTGAGAATATGTATTCATATCTCATTTATGTGATAACATTACTTGTTATATCACTTTTGCTTATTTTAGTCATCAGCCAGACGGATCCCTCAGTGTTGCCTAGACGGATCCCTACTAGGAGGGAACCGTGGGATCCGTGAAGTCAGAATGTTTTTTTGTTTTCTAACTTAAATCACATTTGCAGGAAATTGTGAACTACACTTGTTTTCTAACCCTTGTTTGCAGTTATTCAATTAACACATAAAGAATTTGACATCCTAAAGCTAGGGGGAGCTTGGTGTCAAAACGATGCGTTGCAAAATTACTTGCAACCTTTGATTTAATTTTCATAACTTCCCGTTGCAAATATTGCAATAATCTAGGGGGAGCACACCCGTCACATTGACGTAATCTTTTGCATAAGTTAGTTGCAAATGAACTAGATTAGAATTAGTTTCTTGACGCCCTTACTTAGGGATGGACTCGTCAAGGGGGAGTAACGACAAGATCATTTCCCGTTACTTGCTCTCTATTTTTTTTCTTCTTTCCTTTCACATGTTTTTCTTAAAAACGATGTGTTGCTTTCTTTCAAACACTTTTTGTTTCGACAAAAAGGGGGAGAAGAAAGTAAAAACTACAAATTTAAACTTTTACGAATTTTAGCTTTTCCTTAAAATAATCTTATGTTTTGTCATCAACAAAAAGGGGGAGATTGTTAATACAAATAAGCCGTAAAAACGTTTATTTATATTTTACGATCTTCTAATGTTTTGTCGATAACAAAAGTAAGATCATTTTAAGGAAACAAATAAAATACGTAAATGGTTTGAACTAATAGTTTTCTAACACACTTACGCTTTCACATAAAACACTAAAACAAGTATAAGTGATTTTATGTACTAACAACTAGTGTTTACATATTGGGTTAAACATATACTTAAACCAAGTATACTAAAATGGGTAAAAACTAAGTGTATGCTAAATTGGGTAAATACAAGTATATACTAAATGGGTAAATACTAGCAAATGGTTTTTGACCCATGGTTTTATATATACCACTTAACCAAGTTCATTGTATCCTTAAGATACATTGTATCTAGAAAGAAAACCATGGATCAACCCATAACCCATGACCCATGACCCATAACCAAAAATACCCATGGGCAAAGAGGAGCGGACCACGGATCCCTAGCTTTGTGCTAGCCGGATCCCTTGTGGTAGGGATCCGTGGGATCCGGGGAAACAGTAGGATTCTTCCTCTATAAATAGTGAGCCATTTCTTCATTATATTTTACCCCTCTCCAACATACTTTCTCCCCTGAGTTAAATCTCACTAACCTTAGATCCAAGAGATCTATGTTTGTAGTTTTGTCTTTGTGTGATCTTTTAGGTTCCTCTTAAAGGCAAGATCACCACCTTTGAAGTCGATCAAGCTCAAGTCCATGAGTTTCCATGCTTCCTCATCATCAAGGCTATTGAAGTCCTCTTGTTGATGATCCCTCTCTTTCTTCAAAGAAGTGTAGTGTTGAAGACATTAGTGAAAGATGTCTCAAGTGTCAAGACGAAGATATTAGTGAAGGGTATCTATCGTCTATAGGATAAGCACTTGTGGTAGGTGCTTAGAAGTCAAGACAAGAAGCATTAGTGAAAGGTGCTTAGAAGTGAAGACACAAGACATTAGTGAAAGGTGTCTTGTAGATCTAATCAAAGGCATTAGTGAAAGGTGCCTTTGATGTACATTCGATATGGTGTGTTTCGATGTACTAGATAGACTAGCATTAGATCCAAGGATATTGATGTCCTTGATGATGTTGTAAAGGAGTAGATCTCCTTTGGGATTAGTCGTTGGTGTAGTGTGGTAGTAGTTCCTACATTGCAATGGAACTAGGTGCTTAGCCTAGTACCTAATAAAGGGTATGCGACGTTGTGAAGGTGTAGTTCACCTAAGGTGTGAAAGAACTCAGTGGTTAGCCTAGCACCGTATAAAGGGTAGGCGACGTTGTGTAGGTGTGGTTCGCCTTGGTGTGAAAGAACTCGGTATTTAGCTTTGTACCAGAAAAAGGTTAAGCGACGTTGTGAAGGCTTCTCCGCCATAAGGAGTTGGTGTAGTGTTTACGAACTCTCGAGTAGGTGACTCGGGGAGTGGAGTAGGGCAAGGAAGGTGTCCTTGTAGCCGAACCACTATAAATACTCGCGTTGTGGTTTTGTGCTTCTTACTCTTATCTTTTCATTACATATCTTTATATGCTTGTTTATCAATATCCAACACACACAACCAAATAGATTGACATAAGTCGATCTAAATAGTTTAAAAGGAAGTTTTAATTAGTAAAACTATTCAACCCCCCCCCCTTCTAGTTTTCCACAATTGGCATCAGAGCTTCGTTACCAAGTTTCTTGAAGTATATTGTACTTTAAAAACTTGATACGATCCATAGTTAACTGAAAACTACAAAGAAGGGTTTTCATAAAAACAAACACCATGTTTTTCAAAAACTATATGTTTGGATGTTGAGTTGATAACAACATTTTTTTTTATATATATATCTTTTCATTTAATTGCACTAATCTTTTTTGTGATATTGATTAGTCAAAGCTCATACCCACCAAGCTTTAGGAGACGCTTGGTAACAAGAATACCTTCCTTAAGAAGGTATCTTAAACGCAAAGGAGCGGGAATTGTCTAAGTGACATTTGTCATTTGTAAAGACATTCCTAAGTGCACTCGAGGTATGACTTTCCACTTATATCTAAATGATATTAGTTTAGTAAATAAGTGTTATTTGTTAGGAATTTATTTGAGTAGATTTTTGTGTTTACACATGATCTACATGAAACTTCGTTAGGAAGCCTTTCTTCTCTCATACGTGTTATATTTCTCATCTATAATCATAGTATATATAGCTTATGTTTTATTTCTTTTAATTCTATAATAAAACAAAAAAAACACGAATTTCAAAATTCCTCCTTCCCTATTAATAAACCCACTCGACGCCCACTTTATTCAATCATTTCGTTTTCAAATTTTCCAATTTCAAAAATTCCCTCATTTAAAAACTTCATCTTCCTCCTCATTTCATTTCATCCGAAACCAAGAAGATCCGTCATCAACATGGTTTACATCGCACTCGTGCTCATCGCCCTAACACTCATCGCACTTGTGTTCCCTATGATGAAGTTCACATACGGAGACATTTACTTTGTGTTGTTGATCTATATTGGGGTTATATACCCAATCCTTTGTATCATCCTAAGTATTGAAATGCAATACTATTAATAATCTAGTTTATCTATATGTGTTTATCATTTCTTTTGTTTTATATGTGTTATATTCTTTCGTGATACATTAGAAGTCATGTATGCATGCTAAAAGAAAATGTAGGATAAAACATATTTCGTGGTTTAAAAACTGTAAAACCTATGTTTTTATCAAATCTGTTTCTGTTACTACAGATTCACGGATCCCGGAAGATATACTACCCGGATCCCTTTGGTAAAGGAACCGTGGGATCCGTCCTACTGGAAAACAGTTTTCATGCAAGATTAAAAACCACTATCTTTCTAAAAGTAATAATCCACTAGAGTTTCAAAACCATGAGTTAGCTAAATACTAAAACCATTGTTAATAAAAATCTAGTAAAAACGTTAGATTATTATAGGTTGACCATAAACATCTTCTCTTATTAACCCATCACTTCTATAGGTTCAACTATGACGCATGAATACGAGTTTGTTTTTTCACTCACTAGCGTCTACACCCCGAACATCTCCCTTGAGCCCAACACACCTGGCAATCATGTCCGTGGGTTCAATAATCTCGAAAACCGTCACTTCCATGAAGGACTTATTGTAGACACCTCTCTACAATTCGAAGAAGGTATCAATACCTCCTTCCAAGCCATAGGACTAGAATGTCTTCTTGAAATCAACGAGAAGATATGTCCAAGGTTCATAATGGAATTCTTCCGTCAAGTCGAACTCGTTCGTAACGAGGATCGCTCTCTATCTCTTTGGTTTTACATCAAAAACCAAAAGTTCACCCTAACCCTTGGGCATTTTGCTCACATTCTCCGGATTCCCAATCATGGACAAAGTGCCTTCACCGAAGATTGGTCTCTTGATTCTCTCTTCAACTTTCGTGAAGAAAATAGTCCATATTGTTCACACATACCCTCTCCGGAAGATTTAAATCGCATTATATGCAAACCTCGACCATATTACTCCAATCCAAACATTATCCATACACAGGATATCCGAGAAGAGTACAAGCCTCTTGCTCTCATTCTACGTGAAAATGTTTGGAGTCTTAGGGGAAATCGAGATATTCTTCCCGCTTGTTGTGCTCACATGTTGTACTGTTTGCTAACACAACAACCATACAATCTCGCCTACTTCTTCGCAAGGCGAATTGCAAATCTTCAAGGCTCCAAGAATAAACTCATCCCTTATGGAATGTTCTTGACACGCCTCTATCACAATGTTATGCACTTCCATCCTCAATTTCAAAGTCCGTTGTACGTACTTGTGAACAAGATGATGGAACCGCTAAACATATCTCTCATGAAGACTTTCTTCATTCTTGATTCCACCAATACCCATCAATCACATAATGATCCTCCTAGCGAAGACACTCAAGGAACCTAGAATAGTCAAATAGGATCAATTCTACTCTACTCATTATTTATCAATGTAATCCTATTTCTTTCATGAAATAAAACATCTTACATTTGATATCTTTGTTTTAGAACTCCTTTAAACAAAACTTAGAATATAATGCATTGTCAAGATCATTGCATACCTTTAGTAAAGGTTCTGTCTAGCAGATAGACGGATCCCAAATGTTGTACTAAACAGATCCCTACATCTAGGGAACCGTGGGATCCGGCAAAACATAAAATGCAATTGCAAGCATTGTATGTCAAACACATCCTTAGAACACCTCACACTAAGCTAAACATAGTGTCTTAAGACTTTATCAAGATAGGTTGACCTTTCCTACTCGTTCCAACTCACATAGAACACACTCTAAGATATTCATTGATCAATCACTTTGTTTTAATCCATCACTCTTCCGCTCTCAAAACTCACACTTCATATTTTTACCCTTCACATCTAGGTTAAAAATCTTTTATAACAAAATTGATCATAAATCAATCTCACCTCAAAATTGATCAAAGTTAGTCAAATCCTAGTTTTCCCATCTCAAAACCATTAGGATATTTTCCAAAACACAATCCTAAGTTACAACCTCATCTCTAGGATCATTTAGCTTCAATTGACACTCTCTTTTTTAGTGTCATCCTTGCTCATTCATTGGTACTCATGAAAGTTCCAAATCCTTCCACAAAAGACAATCATTAGCTACATCACTCACCATCTTCAAGTACTTAAGCATCCCTTCATTTAAGACACTTAGGAAGACTGAAACACTCAAGATGTTATAGGTTTTAGATTTTAGAAACATCATTTCCACTCTTTCATAGCTACTGATAGCCGGATCCCTAGGATTAAACTTTTACGAATTTGTTTCAAACACTTTTTGTTTCGACAAAAAGGGGGAGAAGAAAGTAAAAACTACAAATTTAAACTTTTACGAATTTTAGCTTTTCCTTAAAATAATCTTATGTTTTGTCATCAACAAAAAGGGGGAGATTGTTAATACAAATAAGCCGTAAAAACGTTTATTTATATTTTACGATCTTCTAATGTTTTGTCGATAACAAAAGTAAGATCATTTTAAGGAAACAAATAAAATACGTAAATGGTTTGAACTAATAGTTTTCTAACACACTTACGCTTTCACATAAAACACTAAAACAAGTATAAGTGATTTTATGTACTAACAACTAGTGTTTACATATTGGGTTAAACATATACTTAAACCAAGTATACTAAAATGGGTAAAAACTAAGTGTATGCTAAATTGGGTAAATACAAGTATATACTAAATGGGTAAATACTAGCAAATGGTTTTTGACCCATGGTTTTATATATACCACTTAACCAAGTTCATTGTATCCTTAAGATACATTGTATCTAGAAAGAAAACCATGGATCAACCCATGACCCATAACCAAAAATACCCATGGGCAAAGAGGAGCGGACCACGGATCCCTAGCTTTGTGCTAGCCGGATCCCTTGTGGTAGGGATCCGTGGGATCCGGGGAAACAGTAGGATTCTTCCTCTATAAATAGTGAGCCATTTCTTCATTATATTTTACCCCTCTCCAACATACTTTCTCCCCTGAGTTAAATCTCACTAACCTTAGATCCAAGAGATCTATGTTTGTAGTTTTGTCTTTGTGTGATCTTTTAGGTTCCTCTTAAAGGCAAGATCACCACCTTTGAAGTCGATCAAGCTCAAGTCCATGAGTTGCCATGCTTCCTCATCATCAAGGCTATTGAAGTCCTCTTGTTGATGATCCATCTCTTTCTTCAAAGAAGTGTAGTGTTGAAGACATTAGTGAAAGATGTCTCAAGTGTCAAGACGAAGATATTAGTGAAGGGTATCTATCGTCTATAGGATAAGCACTTGTGGTAGGTGCTTAGAAGTCAAGACAAGAAGCATTAGTGAAAGGTGCTTAGAAGTGAAGACACAAGACATTAGTGAAAGGTGTCTTGTAGATCTAATCAAAGGCATTAGTGAAAGGTGCCTTAGATGTACATTCGATATGGTGTGTTTCGATGTACTAGATAGACTAGCATTAGATCCAAGGATATTGATGTCCTTGATGATGTTGTAAAGGAGTAGATCTCCTTTGGGATTAGTCGTTGGTGTAGTGTGGTAGTAGTTCCTCCATTGCAATGGAACTAGGTGCTTAGCCTAGTACCTAATAAATGGTAGGCGACGTTGTGAAGGTGTAGTTCACCTAAGGTGTGAAAGAACTCGGTGGTTAGCCTAGCACCGTATAAAGGGTAGGCGATGTTGTGTAGGTGTGGTTCGCCTTGGTGTGAAAGAACTCGGTATTTAGCTTTGTACCAGAAAAAGGTTAAGCGACGTTGTGAAGGCTTCTCCGCTATAAGGAGTTGGTGTAGTGTTTACGAACTCTCGAGTAGGTGACTCGGGGAGTGGAGTAGGGCAAGGAAGGTGTCCTTGTAGCCGAACCACTATAAATACTCGCGTTGTGGTTTTGTGCTTCTTACTCTTATCTTTTCATTACATATCTTTGTATGCTTGTTTATCAACATCCAACACACGCAACCAAATAGATTGACATAAGTCGATCTAAATAGTTTAAAAGGAAGTTTTAATTAGTAAAACTATTCAACCCCCCCTTCTAGTTTTCCACAATAGAGCTTCTTGTAAGACCAAAACTGTCAACACCATAACACAACAACTGTTTATGCTTCATATGGACTTATTTGGACCTACCTTTGTTAAAAGTTTGAACCATAAGCAGTATTGCCTAGTTATCACTGATGATTTTAGTAGATTTTCTTGGGTTTACTTTTTGGCTGCTAAGAGTGAGACTAGTGAGATCCTCAAGAGTTTCATTACTAAGATAGAAAATCTAGTAAACCATAAGGTCAAGGTAATCAGATGTGATAATGGAACTGAGTTTAAGAATGATGTGATGAATCAGTTTTGTGTAGCTAAGGGTATAGAGAGACAGTTTAGTGTTGCTAGAACACCACAACAAAATGGTGTAGCTGAAAGGAAAAATAGGACACTAATTGAGGCTGCTAGGACAATGTTGTCAGAATCAAAGTTACCAACTACCTTTTGGGCTGAAGCTGTAGGAATTGCATGTTATGTGCAGAATAGAAGTAAGGTAGTGAAGCCTCATAACAAGACTCCCTATGAGCTGTTACATGATAGGAAGCCTATGATTGCATTCCTAAAACCTTTTGGGTGTCCTGTTACCATCTTGAATACCATAGACTACCTAGGCAAGTTTCAAGAAAAAGCTGATGATGGATACTTTTTAGGATACTCTTCTAATAGTAAAGCCTTTAGAGTATACAATAGGAGGACTAGAATTGTTGAAGAGAACCTACATGTTCAATTCAGTGAAAAGACTCCTAGTGTTGAGACCAAAGGACCAGACTGGCTGTTTAACATTGATATGCTAACCAAATCTATGAATTATGAGCCTATCATTGCAGGAACTTCCACTAATGTTAATGTAGGTACACAAAAGGATTCTGAGACATAGACACCTTCCAAGGAAGCTGATTCTCCAAAGGAGTTCTATTTGATTGAAAAGTGGAAAGCTCGTTCTGTTCCTTCCATCATTGACAAGAAAAGTCCTACTGATGATGATGTACTGATCAATGGAGGCAAAGTTGTTCATCATCAAGATAAGGATGAGTTGTTGAAAGATAACTCAGTGTCAGTAGAAGAAATTGAAAAGAAGAAGAGAAATTATGCAAGCACTGCTAAGCCATCCTCTTCCACTGATAGTCCTTTTGTAACCCCGGATGCAAGTACTGGTGATAGTACTTTCTTTGGACCACATGCAAATCCACTATTTGATGATGAGGAGTATCCACATGATCCTACCATGCCTGCTTTGATAGAAATTGATACTCCTACTGATGATGAAGACATGGATGATTTCTTCAACGCTGATTTGACTAACTTGGAAACTGTCATTCATGAAAGTCCAATCACTTCTACCAGGATTCACAAGATTCATCCCAAGGAACAAATACTTGGAAACTTGAATACTCCAGTTCAAACAAGAAGCAGGGTTAAGAACACTGAACCCTTTCCTGAACATGGGTTCTTTGCAAGATCACTTCACAAAAGAAACAGTCATAAAGATCTGCAAAATTGCCTGTTTGCTTGTTTTCTGTCTCAAAAGGAGACCAAGAGAGTTGAAGAAGCTTTATCAGAAGAAGGATGGGTAGAATCAATGCAAGAGGAGCTACTACAGTTTAAGCTTCAAGAGGTTTGGACATTGGTTGATCTTCCTAATGGTAAGAGGGCAATTGGGACAAAATGGGTGTTCAGAAACAAGAGGGATGAAAGAGGAATTGTTGTAAGGAACAAATCAAGATTGGTTGCTCAAGGATACACACAAACTGAAGGTTTGGATTATGATGAAGTGTTTGCTCCAGTTGCAAGAATAGAGGCTATTAGATTATTTTTAGCTTATGCTTCATTCAAGAATTTTGTTGTGTATCAGATGGATGTAAAAAGTGCATTTTTGTATGGCACAATTGATGAGGAGGTTTATGTTTGTCAACCTCCTGGTTTTGAAGATCCTGATCATCTTGACAAGGTTTATAGGGTGAGAAAGGCTATGTATGGTTTGCATCAAGCTCCTAGGGCATGGTATGAGTGCCTGTCTACTTATTTGATGGACAATGGGTTTAAAAGAGGGCTGATTGATAAAACCTTGTTCATTAGAAAGCACAAAGATGACATTTTATTGGTTCAGGTTTATGTAGATGACATCATCTTTGGCTTAACAAACAAGGAGCTATGTAAAGATTTTGAGAAACTTATGCATGATAAGTTTCAGATGAGTTCTATGGGAGAACTCACTTTCTTTTTGGGGCTACAAGTTCAACAAAGGACTGATGGTATCTTCATTAGTCAAGATAAGTATGTAGCAGATGTTTTGAAGAAGTTTGGGTTTCAAGATGTAAAGAGTGCAAGTACACCTATGGAGACTCAAAAACCATTGCTACCAGATGATGGAAGTCCCAAAGTTGATTTGAAGTTGTACAGGTCCATGATTGGATCTTTGATGTATCTCACTGCATCTAGGCCAGATATTATGTTCTCAGTATGTGTGTGTGCAAGATTTCAAGTCATACCAAATACCTCACACATGAATGCTGTTAAGAGAATATTTAGATATCTTAAAAGTCATCCTAAATTGGGCCTTTGGTATTCTAAGGATTCCCCTTTTGATTTGGTGGCCTACACAGATAGCGACTATGCTGGTGCTAGTTTGGATAGGAAGTCTACTACTGGAGGATGTTAGTTTTTGGGAAGCAGACTAATTTCATGGCAGTGTAAAAAGCAAACTATTGTGGCTCATTCTACAACTGAAGCTGAATATGTGGCTGCTGCTAGTTGCTGTGGTCAAGTTCTTTGGATTCAGAATCAATTGCTGGATTTTGGGTACAATTTTATGCATACTAAGATTTACATTGATAATAACAGTACAATTTGCATTATTAAAAATCCTGTTTTACATTCTAGAACTAAACATATTGAGATAAGGCATCATTTCATTAGAGATTGTAATGAGAAAAGGCTGATTCAAATGGTAAAAATTCATACTGATTTCAATGTTGCTGATCTTCTCACCAAAGCTTTTGATGTGGGGAGGTTTCAGTACCTTGTTGTTAGTATTGGAATGATTAATCTCTAACTCTCAACTTGTTTTGTAAAAGTTTGTACAAGTATTGGATTGTTATGATGTAATCTTAGTATTGCTATTCTTGTTTCTAACCACTGATAGTTGTGTTCAAACCACTGTTTGTTCTAACCATTTTGCAGTTAAAAGAAAGTTCATTATAGAAGCAAAAGAAGTACTGAAGTTAAATTGTTCATTCATTCAAGAAACAGTTTACAGCTTACAGCTTACAATGAAACTTCAAGTGCTAATTAAAAGACTAATTCTATACATGATTTCCTACTACTATCCTAGCCCATATCATCTATTTCAGCTGTTGGATATGCATGACGAGCTAAGGATCAAAATGGAAAGGATGGATTAAGGAAACCGAAGATGATGAAGATCAATACAGTAGATGAAGCACAAAGGACATAGTCATATCATAATTTCATCTACTGGTTTCACCAAAAAGCATCACTCCATCTTTCTTTTACCCTTCCCCTTTACGATATGTGATGAAGCACCACAACTTGGTGCAGGAAGACCAAGAATCACCTCTCTGTCCTTTGGGAGTGGTGGATTTCTTGCTCGTGGTCTTGGTTGGGGTTGGGATGATGAAGGTTGGGGGTTTGAAGTTTTCTTAGTGGTGTAATCAGATTCATCTGACGACTCCCTTGGATTCACCACACTATCATCACACTATCATCTTCTGATGACGAAAGAAATGGGGATTTTCTTGGTCGTGGTTCTTGTGGAGGGATGTAAAGACGCCATGGGTCAGACTCTTCACTTGATGATGATGATGATGAGGATGAGGAGGATGTTAGATCAATGACTTCTGGTTTATTCCAACTAGGGTTCCACATGGTGATTGTGATTGATTATGGATTTTGGAGACACTAGGGTTTTGATTTTGATTGGTGTGTGCGTTATATGAGATTAGGGTTCTTTTTATAAGCAGAGTTATGGGTTATGTAAGTAAATGATAGGCAGGTTAAATGTGGTTGAGGAGTTAATGAGATTCTTGGGCTTTGGACTAATATTAATCCTGGAAGTTGACCATATTGACTTACTTGTGCTAAACCACAGATAGGTTATTTGGAACCACTTCTGGCTCTTTCTAACCACTGATAACAATAACTTCCTTCTCTGTGTTTGGTTTGTGTTTTTGTCTTACAGGTATGAAGGATTTGTGTACATTGGAGCTGGTGATATGTTAGCTGCTAATGTTTGTTTATATATAAAAAAAAATGTGTAATCCTTCATATTTTTGTGAGATCTCTCTTATTTTGACACAGATTTGCTTGCTGTATCTTTTGAACATTTGGTTGAAGTGCTGCAATGTATCCACAGCTGGTGTGTTTCAAACCGCGGATAGCTGTTCTGAAACCTTGGATAGCATGTTGCTTTGTTTTGGATACTACAGGGGCTGTTTGGTAACTTTGGCAAAAGTATATTATCTCCCCAAATCACGGATGGATCATTTATTTGATCTTCAAACCACTTCCAATTGGCGCTCAACATTAACCCTAATCACTTTATTTTGCATAATTCACAAATCCCACATCATACCCATCATTCATCACAATGGCGGAAAAGTATTCCAACACACATAACCTTGTTGCTATTCTCACCAAAAACGATCGATCTGAAGGTTTTCATCAAATGATTGATTTCCTTGTTCACAGTCCTATTCACTATGCCTTAACTGTCACACCAACCATCCTTAAAGCCTACATACATCAGTTCTGGAGGAATGCTAAGCTTGAAGAGGTTGCTGGAGTAGAAGTGTTTAGCACTGTTGTGGATGAAAATGCTATTTCAGTTGATGAGGAGATCATTAGGAGTGTTTTAAAGTTTGATGATGCTGATGGTATTGATAATCTTTCAGATGCTGAGATTGTAACTGGTTTAGAAAGGTTAGGATATACACAGGGGTGATAAGGTACAATTTTTTAAGAGTTTGTTTTTACCACAATGGAAGTTTCTTATTCATACCTTGTTGATGTGTATGAGTAATAAGACCACTGGGTTTAATGACTTTCCTTCCAAAATTGCTACTGCTGTTATTTGTTTGTCTGATGGAAGAAAGTTCAATTGGTCTAGGATGATTTATGAGGGGTTAGTACAAAACATTAGGAAGAAGGGTAAATACTATTTGTATCCTAGGTTTGTTCAACTTATAGTGGAAAGCCAAATCAATGAACCTGTTGAGCATTCTAGGGAGTATGAAGTTCATCATATGCTTCCTAAGGTTTTTGCACATATGAGGAATCAGAAGCCAAGTATGCAGATAAGAGATGTTCCTTTGTTTCCCCATATGCTTACTTTGCCTACTGATCCTGAGTTTGATGATGGTCTTGAATCCCAACCCACTGCTAGTACATCTGAACCCACTGCTCGTTCACCTCAAACCATTGTTAGTGACACTCAACTTACTTCTAGTCAAACCCAAACCCCTGTTAAACCAATTGTCTGGACTAGGAGACTGAAGAGCACCAAGCTACCTCCGGCTGGTGTTAGTGGTGTTGTTAATGAGGCTGTCACATGGAGTGGAGGTGACATGATTGGAAGGGCTTCCACTACTGATTCATGCTTAGATGCTGGTCAGGATAGTGGAAACATAATTAAGACCCAACCTTTGGCAACTCCTAATGTGGAGAGTTCCTTGGAACTTAACACAGGTGGAGGAATCCCTAGCCAATTGGCTACTAAAGGGTGCATAGATGATCAGGCAAGGTCTGGTGCTATGTTTACTATATCCAAGGATTCACCTCTCGGAGCAGTTAACACAGCTCGAAGTGATGAGGATAGTTTAGAACATGAAACTGAATTGACGGATCCTAAGCTGGTACATGATGACTTTTCCAATGAACCACCTCTCGGACCAGTTCACACAGGTCGAAGTGGGGAGGATATTCTTGAACGTTTTAATGAATTGACGGATAAATGTGCCAAAATGGAGGAAACAATCTCAAGTCTTCGGGAGCTGGCTGTGTTTCAGGGAAAAGACATTAGGCGATTGAAGCACAAGGTCTTGGAGAAAATAAAAAGACATGGGATTGCTGTTTTGAGAAAAATGAGAAGGATGAATAAGCAGGTGGTCTCCTCTCCAGCTCTGAATATGGAGGATGTATCCAAACAGGGGAGGAGTGAAGGCATGAATTCAGGGGAGGCAGTAGATGTACCTATGGAAGAAGATGTTGATAGTGGAGATCAAGAATTTTTGGTATCTGATAAAGATGGGAATGAGGTAGTTCTTGAAAGTTTGAAGAAGGTTGTAGAAGATGAAGTAGTGCAGAACACAACCACTGATAGCATGTCTGCAAGTACGGTTAGTACTTTTGTAACCACTGCTATTACACCCACAGCTATCACATCCACTACTATCATACCCACTGCTATCATAACCACTTCCACTATTGTCACAACTCTCTCTGTATCACCACCTAAATCTAAAGAAGTTGAGAAAGAAGCTGCAAGTACATTGATTAATCTTAGCAAAACCTCATCTATTTCTACACCTATCATTGCACTTGTTTTATCTCTTGAATCTGCTGCAGCTAAACCTAGAAGTAAAAGTTTGATTATTGATGATTCATTAAAGAAGAAAATGGTTCAACAAGACATTGGTAAAGGTAAAGGGATTGTAGAACCAGAGTTGAAGTTTAAAAGTAAAGCAGAGCAGGTTGCTTATGATGAAGAGTATGTTAGAAATATGTTAGCTGCAGAACAAGAAGCTTTAGAGAAAAGGAAGCTAGAAGAAGAGGAAGCTAGTCAGAGATGGTTAGCTACATGGTATGAATCACAAAACTATCTTGAAGCTTCTCAACAAATACATAATGAATATACTGCACAAGAATGGGAACTGTTGGATGATGAGGAAAGAGCTAGACTTTTGGGTCTATGGGCAAGGAGGATTGGTAAAGAAAGGAAGCAAGTTATAAGAAAGAAACCTCCTTCAATTACACAGATGAGGAATGTATTGATGAAGATTATTAAGAATTCAGGTATTCATATTTATGATAATCTTAGTAAATGTACATTTGAGAGAATTTTGGAGATTTATATGAGGTGTATGAAGATTAATAATGATGATTTCTGTCCAATGAATTCTAAGAAGGAAGAAGAGTGGATTCAAAAGGATGAAGAGTGGATTCAAAGTAAACGAAAGAGAAAATCTGAGGTTCAGGAGACATCTGATTCTAAAAGACTGAAAGTAGTTGAAGATGTTAATCAAATTATTTCTTATGAGTTTAAGCTTAAAGTTGGAAGTGAAGGAGTTTGGAAAATTCAAAGACTCAACAATGAAGTTTATGAGTATAATAAATTTTCACAGATGCTTCAGTATTTTGATAGAGATGATTTGATGAATCTTTGGATACTTTACAAGAATAAGTTTGGTGAAGTACATCCAAATGATTATCATGAGAGACTGGTTTATCATCATTTGAAGATTTTATTTGAACCTACTTGATTCGCTCCAAACTGTCAAGTTTATTACACAAGTCAACCACTTGTGAATGGTCAACCGTAATAAAATTCAAACAGTCTAAAACCAATGCAATTTCCCTTGGAATATAGTGGATTCCCGGGTCGTTAAGTCCCACGGAGGATTAATGGTGCTTAAAAACGTTCAGATGATAGAATGATCACTAAGGATAATGATCTGTAAGGATTTTGATTGATGACTATACTACTGATTGATTGGAATTGTATTTGGATACAGAATTATAAAGCACAACAATCAGATTAAATAAACGTAAATACGTACGTTTAATAAACTACGTAAACGTACAAAATCAAACGTGAATTTTAAGAAATAAAAGACCTACAAATATGAAAATGATATTTTTACAATCCTAATAATAAAAGAAAATTATTAGAAAAAGAAAATTATTTTTATAACTATTTATTTAATTATTAGTAATTAAAAACTATTTTTAACTATTTAATAATACCCTAAAATGTAATAAAATATGAAATAAAGCTAGAAAAATGAAATTATGACTTAGAAAAATCTAAAATATTATAAAACTTATTTTAAAACTTAAAATATATTTTTTACACTTTTTATCTATTTAATATTAATTAATTACTATTTATTAATTATTTAAAATACACTTAAATAAAAGAAAATATAAAATTAACCTGGAAAAATGAAATTTTATCTTAGAAAAATCTAAAATATTATAAAACTAATTTTAAAACTGAAAAGATATTTTTTCTGTTTTTTATTTATTTATTATTAATTATTTAATACTTTTAACTATTTTAAATTCTAATAAATACTAAACAAGCTAAGAAAATTATGAATTTTTTTCTATAAATATCCTATGGTGACAGAAAGCTAAGAAAATTATAAAAACTGGAAGTGCTTAATAATAAGCTGAAAAGAAAAATTAAAAAGCTAATTTCTATTAAATAAATGCTATCACTATTTTTAAAATGATGTTTTTGTGGTTTTTCTTTTTCAAAACTACTATACTACTGATATTAAGCAACTTTAATAAAGACAAAAATTTTACAACTTAAAAATAAGCAGTTTGAAGGCTTATTGGCTTAACAGTTAAGCTTTTGAGCTAATTTTGATTTTTCAAGCTCAAATAAGCTTCACAGATAGAACCAAAAGTGAAATAAGCTACAAACAAGCTAAAGCTACTTAGATGAAGCTAAAAAGCACAGATAATCACACTGATAAGCTATAAATAAGCTAATAAGCACTTACTCTAATCTACCAAACAAACAGGCTTGCAGCCATTTTCACAAGCAATTTTAGCTTATGAAATAAGCTTAAAAGCTCAAAACAAAAACTGAGGTAGCAAGATGGGCTGGTGGGCTTTCCAAAAAGCCCAAGCTCACACACTATGGCTCACTAATAAGCTTATGACAAGCTTGTGAAAAAGCTTGTAAACCACTGATTGATTAGTGTACACAGAAATGGGACAAGTTAAAAGCTTGTTGCAGCCCTACCAAATAAGCTGCAAAATGGAAAATAAGCACTGGACCTGTGAAATGGCTAGATTGGCTTTCCAAAAAGCCAAGGTTCATAAGCTGAGGTTCACTAATAAGCTCTTGATGAGCTTGTGAAAAAGGGTCACTCAACTGTGCACAGGGCACTATTTTCAAACAAGTGGTCAAAATAAGCTAAGAAATAAGCTGTTTAACTAGCTAACTGGAAATTATAAAAAAATACTGTGATTAAGATGAGCAACTAAAGTTTATAATCCTAAAAGCTCAGATTTTGAAAGCTAAAATTAAGTCCTATAAAAATTGATCTATTTTATTCAAAAACTGCTAAATTGAAATTTTGACTTTTTTAATTACACTAATAAGTTGACTTAAGTGAACTTTGAATCAATCCTGCTTACTGATTATGTTATAATAAGCTATTTTAAGATGAAATTAAGCTAGATTATCAAGTTCTAAACAACTGTGATGAGTTTTACAAACTAAATCCTAACAGTGAATAACCAAAGTGATATTAAAGAAGATTTTGACTACTTCTCAAACAAGGACTTGTTTTTATTGCTTCTTTGAGTTAATAGGACCAAGTGTGACAGATAACAACCAAGAACAATATCTTGAATACCCTCTAACACAGTTAACAAAAGAAAATCAAACAACCCTTTAGAAGGCTGATTTTGTGATTTCCAAAGAGTTTCACAGATTCAGACCATGCACTTGATTCATAACCTTGTATTATCATATGATGAGACTAAATAAGCACTGAACAACAACAATAACATCATTAAACTAAGAAATGACAATTATGCTAATTTGACTGTTAAAATAAAAATTTTAGCAACTACCAATTCTAGAAAACAAGCATACTATTTTATTGTTTAATGTTACTTAACTACAACTCATGAACATAGAAACACAAAGATTTAAGCTCATGAATGACTCAAACAGTGAAATGCCAAAATGGAGTAACAAGCTTACAAGATTGATTCCAAGTGAAAGCTGAGAATCAAAGCACAAGACCAATCCCAATAGCTTTCCACAAAGCTTCTAACCCAAGGCAATCCAATATTCACCCTGCTCCAGCTGTGATAACCATTTCCATTGATTTTTGATTTTTAACTAATTTTTTTGTATTTTTGGTATTTTTTTTTCTTTTTGATACTAAACTGAGTTTTAAGGTTACTAAAAGCTTAGAAAAGCTTTCTAGGAGCTTAAGTGAGCTTATTCAGTCCTTAACAACAACTATAAACAACTTTAAGATAACATGAGATTTTTGAAATGAAAATTGCATAAACTGAATTTGAACTTGAAACTTGAAATTGCTTATTGAAAAAGATTTACAATACACTGAGATTACTTAAGAAAGTGCTTGAAAGCTTTAAATTACACTGGAAATGTAAAATTACACTATTCGACATACATTAATTAAAATTAAGCTAGATACTCCTTCACATTGCTCCTCTTCTTCTTTATAAAGATCTTTTAGGCTCTTGTCGACATCTCTGAATCTTTCCCACCTATATCCAACCATTGGATCTTTCAAAATCATCATAATCGTCCATTTGTCATTTTGGCGCCAAAAAAGTCATTTGAGCAGGTTTTTGTTATTAATGAATTTTGGTGGATGTGGAGGTGTTAGGGAGTGGGTATACAGCTGTTAAGGTGAGGTGGAAAGGTGGTAAAAACCACCTTGGTTTTGGTTTGCAGACTTGGGAGAGGAAGATGAACAGTGTATCTGGTTTTTGGCGCGTTGACTAGGTTTGACTGCGTTTTAATTATTAAGTTGGGGGTTCACAATGGGTTTTGGCAGGGTTCAAATGGTATATTGGACTGGATAATAATACAAGGGAGTCTGTTTGGTTTGTTTAATACACAAGGACCAATTTTGCAATTCAACCAAACTTGAGGGGCCTGATTTGACAAGTTTCCAAAGTTAACACAAGGACCAAACTTGCCATATATGAATAGTACAAGGACCATATTTGATTATTTTCACCTTTTAAATATCCGAGGACCTTTTATGACAATTTTCAAACTTTAGGGATTAAAGTTGTAATTTTGCAATTTTAAAACTTTGAAGGGTTTGTTTTGACAACTTTTGAATCCCATGGACCTTAAATGATATTTTGATTTACCAGGGACTATTTTTGACAACTTTTGAAACTTGGGGGACTAAAACTGCCAATTATGCAAACTTGATATGTTTTTCACATGTTTTTGGAATTTTTGCATTTGAAACACATAAAACACTTGTTTGTGATATTTTTATCATTTTGATGCATTTCTGAGTGTTTTCAGATGTTTTTGCAGTCTAAAAGGTATAAAAATGATGAGTATTTGCACACTCATCAATCCCCCACACTAAGATATTGCTAGTCCCTAGCAATCTTTTGAGAAAACTTAATGGATTTCATCTCTTTACCAAAAGCCATTACTTCTGGAGTAGCCAATTGTTTAAGTTCAAGTAAGAACCTTGGTACAATGATAACCAAATGATTTTGAGCAAATCACCAACTTTCAACGGTTTTGATTTGTCTTTACCAGAAGCCGTTTGCTTCTGGACTAGCCAACTCTTAGATAAAATATCTTTGGTGAGCTGATTACCAATTATGGTTTTCCAACTGCCTTTACCACAAGCCATAAACTTGCGGGCTAGCCAACTCTTCACTAATTAAAGATATGGTGAGCTGAACACCATACAATTTTGGGCAAATTGCAAGCCATAAACGGATTTGAGATATCTTTACCAAGAGCCGTTTGCTCCTGGATTAGCCAATCCTTATGTGGGTTAGACATGGTGGACTGATTACCATTTGCTGAGTAAGTGCAAAACACTTACTCCAAAAAAAATTTTGGCCAAAAACGGGGGAATTGGGTGGTATAATTATATGATTAAATTCGTGAGAAATCCCCCCCACACTAGAAATGAATATTGCCCTCAATATTCAAAGTACCGGCGGTTATGCCGAAACATAGAACGTAAAAGGGAAATATTACGGCCATTATTTTATTTTTGATATATACATTTTTTTTTTATGAAAACTTATATACAACAGCGGGGGGGGGGGAGGGGGGGGCAACTCCCCCACACTAGGGTGGGAGAAAGTAGAAAGAAGTAAGAAATACGGGTGAAAACCCATATAGTGTGCTACTGTTTTTGATTACCGAGTCGCTAGCTTGACTCGACCCCGAATTCATTGGATCTTGGGGAAGCAACGTGGAAAACCAATCTCGATCGGACTTTTGTTCACAGTGTTAATAAACATATGAACATCAGAAAGTTCCACACCGACGAGATACAACCTCGGTATTGTTAATAGTAGAAACTATAAAGGATGATACCGGGGTCAAAGATGGTGTCCTCATTCCCGAAAGAGAAAAGGGAAAGAGCAACCACACCATTTGTGAAGAATGGAATAAATATGTGCATCAAAATGCAGGTCCATTCTTCATCAGAAAGAAGCAAATCACCATTTTTGACATTTTTAAGCTTAAATTTGAAGCTTGTATGGTGATTGTCAAAGGAATTTCCGATAGGGAGGGTTGGAAACGGTTCTTCAATCAACAGATTTTCCAGAAAAAGGATGTCCCCCTCCGAATCAAAGTAAGTATTATCAATTCCTGTTGGAATCGACTCATTACTAAGAAAGGCATCGACTTCATTCCAAAAGTTTTCATCTTCCTCATCCGGAGTGAGAGAAGGAATGGAAAAGTTGGAAACGATAAGACTCGGAGATGATGGATCATTTTTGAGCAATTCTTCAATGGGAAGAATGTCTCCCATTGGATCACAAACATCATCATCCAATCCAGATGAAACTGAAGAGAGTTTGGTTTCATCCACAGAGTTAACAAACTCGATACGATAAACTGATTCCGAAGGTGGGACAAGTGGTGTGCTCTTAGAGCTAGCAATTTCCACCACTTCCGATAAAGTCTCCGATTCTAGATCATCATCATCAAGAATACTCTTGACTTCCTTGGTACAACTTTCAAACCATTTGTTTGAACCAGGGTTGATTTTCAAAGCTTTAGCTCAGCACGTTTTTGGTGACTCCTCTTAATCGTGAAATTTGAGAGTGTTGCATTGATTCTTTCAGATTTTTGATCAATTGTGGCAACACTATGTTTGGATAGAGGTTTGGAGTTCTGGTTGATATTAAACGTGAGTTCTTCGTTGTCAACCCGTATGGTCAACTCTTCAGCAAATACATCAATTAGAGCACGGCTCGTTCTCAAGAAAGCTCTCCCTAAGATGAGGGGAACTCTAGGATCTGCATCAAAGTCTACTACAACAAAGTCAGTAGGAAAGTGAAACTTTCCTACTTTCACCACGACATCCTCGGCTATCCCAAGTGGACGAGTTATGGTACAGTCCGCTAGCTCGAGTGTCATACAAGTGGATGTAAGTTTAGGAAGAGACAGTTTCTTCCATACTGAGAGTGGCATGAGGTTAATGCTTGCGCCAAGATCGGCCAAGGCGGAGCATTGAACCATCCCCAAGAAATCACACGGGATTAAAAACCTGCCGGGGTCTTCAAGCTTTTTGGGAAGCTTCTTGAGAAGGACCGCAGAGCATTGCTCATTGAGAGGGGTTTTAGCCATCTCAGATAACTTATCTTTGTTGCTCAGTAAGCCTTTAAGCGTGGATGCAAATTTGGGCATTAGAACGAGAGCATCAACGAAGCTTATATCAAAGTGCAGTTCATTGAAAATTTGGAAAAATTTTTCCATTTGCTCTTTGGTTTTGTCTTTGAGCTTCTCATCATGCAATCTTGATGGGTAAGGAAGCTGACTAGACTTTTGAGCCGGGACGGAAGTCATTTCTGGCTCAGAATTTGTCTTAGGAACTTCGGGTTCCGGACTTAAAGCTTGGACTACCGAAGGTGGGACGTGTGCGGTACTTCGTGGGCTTGAGAAATGCACCTTGTCCGTTGTATTCTTGGTAACTTGACTCATTGCTCCTGGTGGAGGAGGCATTGGAGTCGAAGGTCCATTGTGCGTCTTACCACTACGAGTGGTGACGGCTTTTAACTTGGCATTAGGATTTGGAACTGTATTGCTTGGGAGTCCTCCAGAGGATGACGAAGCTTTGTTCATATTCATGTTCATGAAACTGCTCATCATATTCTTCAACTCATTTGTCTGCCGAGACATTGTGGTATCAATTTCCTTTTTTAGCTCAACTCTCATGTTATTGATCTGAGTTTGCATTGAACGTATGCTTGACTCAGTAATTTTCATGAAGTCATTTGGTAGGGGAGCTTGAGAATGTTGTTGATAACTTTGCTGATTTGGAGCTTGATATGGTTGGTTGAAATTGTTCCGGTTCTGATTGAAATTTTGAGAGTTATTGAAGTTTTGTCCTTGATTCGGAACAAAGCGATTTTGATTGCCATGGTTTTGCACAGGAGGAAAACCAGGTGGTGTCATACTGCTAGGTGCACGGTAGTGAGGATCAGCTTGTGGTCGGTATTGATTACCTCCTTGATGTGAAGTACCGGCTATAGCATTGGCTTCAAACGGACTACCATCGGTGGCAGTACAGTTGTAGTATGCATGAGGGCCACCACAAGTAACACAGACCTCGACTTTCTTAACTTCACCATGTGATGGTGTCTGTGTGAAAGTGACTTTCTTTTGGTTCGCAAGAACCAAGGTCTGAACAATATCCGCGAGTTTGTCAATCTTAGCATCGGTGCTAGATGTGCTCACGTGAGATGAAGTAGAAGGTCCAGCATTAGAATGAGACTGATATGTCTTTGTTCGGAAAGGGCGGACCTGGGACTTGTTTTCAATGATTTGCAAGGCTTCTTTTGTGGTCTTGCTCAGGAAATTACCTCCCGCGGAGGCATTTAAAGAGTCTTGGTCAGCTTGGCTCAAACCATTGTAGAAAGTATCCATTTGCATTAAATCGGTAAAACCATGATGCGGACACTTTCGGAGCAACTCTTCGTAACGATCCCATGCCTCACCGAATGATTCATCAAATATTTGAGCGAATTTCATTATCTCATTCTTAAGATTTGTAGTTCGGGATGGAGGATAGAATTCGTTAACAAACTTAGTGACTAAATCCTCCCATGTCTCAATGGAACGAGGGGGTTGTTTCTCAAGCCAATTCCGGGCTTGTCCCTCTAAAGAGAATGGGAACAGAAGAAGCTTAATTGCTTCATATGGGACATTCTTGTATTTGATGGTCGATGCAATCTTGTTGAACCATCGAATATGTGCATGAGGGTCGTCCCGCTCAAAACCATAAAATTGGATTTGGGTTACAAGATTAAGCAACCCGGTTTTGAGCTCAAAGGTATCAGCCACGATGGCTGGGACAATAATGGCATCTCCGTAACCCTCGATGGGTGCTTGGAGAAGCTCATTCATAGGTTTGTCTTCTGCCATTACGACAGGGGGTGGTGATGCTAGACGTTCCTCAGTCACGGCTGAAGGAGCAGAACGTCCTCTACGTCTACGAGGAATACTTACAAGCTCTGAAAGTGGACTTGTGGAGCTTGAAGAACGAGTGCGCATGCACTAAGTATAAAAATCAGCTTTTCAAAAACAAATGCGAGGCAAAACGACAAGAGAACTTAAACCAATAATCACAAATGAAATGGCTTCTTTGAAAAAGGTATACCAAATCACAAGGACACAAAGGTAAGTTTTGATCTTTAAGATTGGGAACTTATTAATGTCCACACCCCCAGTTGGTAGGTGTTCTGCCTTGATTTGCGGTGGTTGATTTTTATGTATTTATTAAGTACCACTAAAAAGACGTAGGTATGGATTTGTGCTAAGGGTTAAAATACTTTTGGACAATATTTTTGGTATCGTCTCGTTTAACCAAATCGTATCTCTTTAAGAATCACCTTAAAGAAAATACAGAATAGAAAACGTTACGATTGTTTTGTTGTTTTATATTTTTTTGGTGTTGTTAACACTTTAGGAAAAGTGTTAATGAACTTTTTGATAACTTTAAAAAAAAAAACTGTTTACAAAAGGTGGTATATGTGCAAGTATGGATCTGAAAATGCTTAGAACACGCTAAAGCCTCCCCGGCAGCGGCGCCAAAATTTGATTCGCTCCAAACTGTCAAGTTTATTACACAAGTCAACCACTTGTGAATGGTCAACCGTAATAAAATTCAAACAGTCTAAAACCAATGCAATTTCCCTTGGAATATAGTGGATTCCCGGGTCGTTAAGTCCCACGGAGGATTAATGGTGCTTAAAAACGTTCAGATGATAGAATGATCACTAAGGATAATGATCTGTAAGGATTTTGATTGATGACTATACTACTGATTGATTGGAATTGTATTTGGATACATAATTATAAAGCACAACAATCAGATTAAATAAACGTAAATACGTACGTTTAATAAACTACGTAAACGTACAAAATCAAACGTGAATTTTAAGAAATAAAAGACCTACAAATATGAAAATGATATTTTTACAATCCTAATAATAAAAGAAAATTATTAGAAAAAGAAAATTATTTTTATAACTATTTATTTAATTATTATTAATTAAAAACTATTTTTAACTATTTAATAATACCCTAAAATGTAATAAAATATGAAATAAAGCTAGAAAAATGAAATTATGACTTAGAAAAATCTAAAATATTATAAAACTTATTTTAAAACTTAAAATATATTTTTTACACTTTTTATCTATTTAATATTAATTAATTACTATTTATTAATTATTTAAAATACACTTAAACTAAAGAAAATATAAAATTACCCTGGAAAAATGAAATTTTAACTTAGAAAAATCTAAAATATTATAAAACTAATTTTAAAACTGAAAAGATATTTTTTATGTTTTTTATTTATTTATTATTAATTATTTAATACTTTTAACTATTTTAAATTCTAATAAATACTAAACAAGCTAAGAAAATTATGAAATTTTTTCTATAAATATCCTATGGTGACAGAAAGCTAAGAAAATTATAAAAAATGGAAGTGCTTAATAATAAGCTGAAAAGAAAAATTAAAATGCTAATTTCTATTAAATAAATGCTATCACTATTTTTAAAATGATGTTTTTGTGGTTTTTCTTTTTCAAAACTACTATACTACTGATATTAAGCAACTTTAATAAAGACAAAAATTTTACAACTTAAAAATAAGCAGTTTAAAGGCTTATTGGCTTAACAGTTAAGCTTTTGAGCTAATTTTGATTTTTCAAGCTCAAATAAGCTTCACAGATAGAACCAAAAGTGAAATAAGCTACAAACAAGCTAAAGCTACTTAGATGAAGCTAAAAAGCACAGATAATCACATTGATAAGCTATAAATAAGCTAATAAGCACTTACTCTAATCTACCAAACAAACAGGCTTGCAGCCATTTTCACAAGCAATTTTAGCTTATGAAATAAGCTTAAAAGCTCAAAACAAAAACTGAGGTAGCAAGATGGGCTTTCCAAAAAGCCCAAGCTCACACACTATGGCTCACTAATAAGCTTATGACAAGCTTGTGAAAAAGCTTGTAAACCACTGATTGCTTAGTGTACACAGAAATGGGACAAGTTAAAAGCTTGTTGCAGCCCTACCAAATAAGCTGCAAAATGGAAAATAAGCACTGGACCTGTGAAATGGCTAGATTGGCTTTCCAAAAAGCCAAGGTTCATAAGCTGAGGTTCACTAATAAGCTCTTGATGAGCTTGTGAAAAAGGGTCACTCAACTGTGCACAGGGCACTATTTTCAAACAAGTGGTCAAAATAAGCTAAGAAATAAGCTGTTTAACTAGCTAACTGGAAATTATAAAAAAATACTGTGATTAAGATGAGCAACTAAAGTTTATAATCCTAAAAGCTCAGATTTTGAAAGCTAAAATTAAGTCCTATCAAAATTGATCTATTTTATTCAAAAACTGCTAAATTGAAATTTTGACTTTTTTAATTACACTAATAAGTTGACTTAAGTGAACTTTGAATCAATCCTGCTTACTGATTATGTTATAATAAGCTATTTTAAGATGAAATTAAGCTAGATTATCAAGTTCTAAACAACTGTGATGAGTTTTACAAACTAAATCCTAACAGTGAATAACCAAAGTGATATTAAAGAAGATTTTGACTACTTCTCAAACAAGGACTTGTTTTTATTGCTTCTTTGAGTTAATAGGACCAAGTGTGACAGATAACAACCAAGAACAATATCTTGAATACCCTCTAACACAGTTAACAAAAGAAAATCAAACAACCCTTTAGAAGGCTGATTTTGTGATTTCCAAAGAGTTTCACAGATTCAGACCATGCACTTGATTCATAACCTTGTATTATCATATGATGAGACTAAATAAGCACTGAACAACAACAATAACATCATTAAACTAAGAAATGACAATTATGCTAATTTGACTGTTAAAATAAAATTTTTAGCAACTACCAATTCTAGAAAACAAGCATACTGTTTTATTGTTTAATGTTACTTAACTACAACTCATGAACATAGAAACACAAAGATTTAAGCTCATGAATGACTCAAACAGTGAAATGCCAAAATGGAGTAACAAGCTTACAAGATGGATTCCAAGTGAAAGCTGAGAATCAAAGCACAAGACCAATCCCAATAGCTTTCCACAAAGCTTCTAACCCAAGGCAATCCAATATTCACCCTGCTCCAGCTGTGATAACCATTTCCATTGATTTTTGATTTTTAACTAATTTTTTTGTATTTTTGGTATTTTTTTTTCTTTTTGATACTAAACTGAGTTTTAAGGTTACTAAAAGCTTAGAAAAGCTTTCTAGGAGCTTAAGTGAGCTTATTCAGTCCTTAACAACAGCTATAAACAACTTTAAGATAACATGAGATTTTTGAAATGAAAATTGCATAAACTGAATTTGAACTTGAAACTTGAAATTGCTTATTGAAAAAGATTTACAATACACTGAGATTACTTAAGAAAGTGCTTGAAAGCTTTAAATTACACTGGAAATGTAAAATTACACTATTCGACATACATTAATTAAAATTAAGCTAGATACTCCTTCACATTGCTCCTCTTCTTCTTTATAAAGATCTTTTAGGCTCTTGTCGACATCTCTGAATCTTTCCCACCTATATCCAACCATTGGATCTTTCAAAATCATCATAATCGTCCATTTGTCATTTTGGCGCCAAAAAAGTCATTTGAGCAGGTTTTTGTTATTAATGAATTTTGGTGGATGTGGAGGTGTTAGGGAGTGGGTATACAGCTGTTAAGGTGAGGTGGAAAGGTGGTAAAAACCACCTTGGTTTTGGTTTGCAGACTTGGGAGAGGAAGATGAACAGTGTATCTAGTTTTTGGCGCGTTGACTAGGTTTGACTGCGTTTTAATTATTAAGTTGGGGGTTCACAATGGGTTTTGGCAGGGTTCAAATGGTATATTGGACTGGATAATAATACAAGGGAGTCCGTTTGGTTTGTTTGATACACAAGGACCAATTTTGCAATTCAACCAAACTTGAGGGGCCTGATTTGACAAGTTTCCAAAGTTAACACAAGGACCAAACTTGCCATATATGAATAGTACAAGGACCATATTTGATTATTTTCACTTTTTAAATATCCGAGGACCTTTTATGACAATTTTCAAACTTTAGGGATTAAAGTTGTAATTTTGCAATTTTAAAACTTTGAAGGGTTTGTTTTGACAACTTTTGAATCCCATGGACCTTAAATGATATTTTGATTTACCAGGGACTATTTTTGACAACTTTTGAAACTTGGGGGACTAAAACTGCCAATTATGCAAACTTGATATGTTTTTCACATGTTTTTGGAATTTTTGCATTTGAAACACATAAAACACTTATTTGTGATATTTTTATCATTTTGATGCATTTCTGAGTGTTTTCAGATGTTTTTGCAGTCTAAAAGGTATAAAAATGATGAGTATTTGCACACTCATCACTACTCATGATGAACCTGAATAGAAAGGACTCTACAATGGTCAAGTTACAAGATGGTTTTTATATCAAACTTGTGGAGTTCATGTTTTAACTGTTTCTGGAGAAGTTATTCATATGCTTGTAGAAGGTGATTATCCTCAACTGAATAAGTATCCAGCAGTTATTGCTCAGATGTTGAAGCCTGGTATTATCAAGATGTTGTTACCCTATGATGGTCAAGCTTACAGTTTGTTGCTGAAGTATGAGAAAATTCTTAAATCTAGTAAGTGTTTGACTCCATCCTCCAATCCAGATGTTTTGAGCTTAAAGGAAACTTGAGAATTCTGTTGGAAACCTGGCTCTGATACCACTTGTTGATCCCAGTTGAGCAAACGATCTAATATAGAAACTGACTTTAACAAAGAACTTATTAAGTATTACGCGGAATTTAATACTTAATCTTAAGAAGAAGAACAATGAACATTCAACACCTCAATATTATTTATTAAGACAAATACTCTTACAGTATTAGGGTTTTGCAACCTTGAAGTGTATCGACCTTAGATATAAAACATACGTATATCTAATCTAACCTAGGACCTCCTTTTATAGGCTAAGGAGTCCTTTACATTATACAATACGTAACCTACAAGATAAATATCTTTTCCATATTTATCTAATACAAAATACTAAACCGACTATACAAGACTAGCAGTGGTTACAATAGTCTATCAGTAGTTACATAATACTACTAGCCGCGGTTTGTCATCATCCGTGGTTACATCCTTCTATCCGTGGTTATATCAACTCTGTCCGTAGTTCCAGTACTTAGAATAATTCTTGATCCAAGGAACCAAAAACCGAACACTTACCCTGTGGGCTTTTGGAGTTATTTGAATGAACTCCCTTTCACGGTTAAGCTCATAAGCAAATATTTTCTGGATTATAAGCTTATTAAGTTGAGGTTATTTGCTTTATATAAGCAATTAGCTCTAGTTGATAGGCTCATAAGCCCACCCATAAAAAATAACTTAGCTTAGGAGCTTTTCCAACTTCAAATAAGCACATAAGCACCAAAAATAAGCTAACCCAAACACTCTTTAAAGTGACCCATTTATAAGCAAATGGTTCGATATTTCCATTCAAATGAAAGAAATATGAAAAAGTAAGTTATGCACTTATATACACAAATCTTTCTAGTTAACCTACAATACTGCGATACCAAAACATATAAGGATTTTCATTGTCTAATAGACCAAAAAGTCACCCCCTTATTTGTTTTTGTAGGTCGATTCATCTTGTGTTTGTTTCTCTAACCAGTTTAAACACGCCAAAAGTCTTTCAAATTTTATTTTATTCAGGAAATTTAATATTATTATTAAAATTTTATAATTCGTGTAATCATATTTGTATGTATTTTTAATAGGTTGTGTTTTCATATTGGGTTGAGTAATGTATAAAAGTATTATATTTGTATGTATTTTTAATGGGTTGTGTTTTCAACCTTCCCGATAAACATAGTCTAATGACACACCCGACCCGACCGCAAAATCCCTTTGCACAACCAAACACATTTCGAGAACGTAACAGAAATTTTCCTGAAAAGAAAACCACCAAATTCCGATCATCATTTCCGTTAGATATCCGAAATAGTAATGAATCAGAAGGCTAACGTGTCAAAAGAGTTAAATGCTAAACACCGTCAAGTATATATATTTTTCATTTTCACACATTTATAATAATCTGTTTTATGAATCATGATTTGCGTGCTGATTTTTTCTTTATTTTTGTATGGTTAGCTAATTGTGGCTTGATTTTTGAGGACCTTGATTATAAGATATATGAACTAATTGCTTTTTTCACATTTGTTATATTGTTTTCATAAGAGAATGGAAGTGAATATGCAAACTAATTAGCTAAACTGAGGTCTAGTAATCTCGAAACTCGCTAACTGTATCGTATGCCAATGTCACATTAGGGGTGTGTTTGGCGCAGATAATTTAGGAGCATTTAAGAGCGTTGAGCGTTGTGATTTTTAATGCTCGTCTTTATCTATTTTTTAGGAGCGTTGAGCATTTAGGAACTGTTTTACACATTATAATTACAACTATAACTACGTTATCAAACATTTCCATAGAAACATACAACTACTTCCCATATCATTTTCATCACATAATATCGGTCAAGTTTATAGCAATTGATATTTGTTTAATGCTTGTCCACAGATCCTTGAAGGGCTTCTTAAACTTCCAGAGAATCGGGAATGTGCTGATTGCAAATCTAAGTACGTGTTCCTTTCATGATATATCGGAGTGGTTTATTTGGAAATTGTTAATTTATGTCAACTGCTAATGCTTGCCTTTTTAATTTGCAGAGGTCCTCGATGGGCTAGTGTGAATCTTGGCATCTTTATATGCATGCAATGTTCCGGAATCCACAGAAGCCTTGGAGTCCACATTTCGAAGGTGATAATCTGACTAATTGTCAGTCTATGCTAACCAGTATTTTACATAGGTCATTGATGCAGTTGCATAGCACTGTCTTTTCACACATTTGTATGTATGATTGTCGGTTAGGGGTCAAAGCTGGTAAGTGTCGAGTAACGCCTAATTGGATTCTCATCTGAATTTATTTTGCCATGATGTGTCTCGATATGTAAATAATTGTGTATACAGTTTCTGGTAGTTATGATGATAATGGTAAGTGTCGAATAATGACTACTTGGATTCAAGGTTCTACCCCTGTACCCTGTGTGACTCGTGTTTGGATGGATATATGCTATAATGTGTAGTATTGCACTTTAGTTTATATCATGTATATCGTAACCTTGTTAGACATGACTTGGTTAGTTATGCAGTATCTTTGTTGTGGGTTTTTATTCATCTCGAGTTACAATACTGAATACTCACATTATAATGGATAACCAGGTTTATATATTTCTTCTCACTTTATTAAGGATACTGGAAATATATGTTTATAACAAGTAATATCCTGTTAATCAACATAGAATCCCGACAATGATACCCTGTGCTGCAGTACCAGAAAGCTATGGTTTTAAGCCTTAATTCTGCCTTTACATCTTCCTTTGACTATATATGTATCATGCCTTTTAGGCAATTCATTCATTCTTGATAGAAACAGAAGTCTGCCCCTTTGTCTTAATTACTGATAAATCCCAATGCAGGTGAGATCAGCTACTCTAGACACATGGCTTCCCGAACAGGTTGCATTTATCCAGTGTAAGACAGTTTAGTTTTGAGTTTAAGAATGCCAGTTGAATAAGTTGAAGAAGAGTAAAATTGTCTCATGGTTTGCATTCATTTTCAGCAATGGGAAATGCAAAAGCAAATAGTTACTGGGAAGCAGAACTACCATCTAACTACGACAGAGTTGGCATCGAGAATTTTATTCGGGCTAAGTACGCATCTTCTCCTTCCTGCCAAGAACATATCCCCTTTATGTAATTTGATGCACCAGTATATTCATTCTCTTAATCGTCTATATCTGCTGCTTTTGGTATAAGGTATGAAGACAAGAGATGGGCTGCTAAAGATGGAGTGCCAAGTTCACCTTCTAGGTTTCAAGAAAATACAGCCTCTACACAGTTTCAGCGACCTGCTGAAAGACCTGATGAAAAGAAGAGATTTCAGACATATAGTACAAAGAGCAACATTCCTGCTACAAAAGTCAGTCTTCCTGTGCCTCCAAAAGCATTTGAACCTGTATGTCGACTTACCATTACTGTCCTGCTTCTTTTTTTTTTTTTTTTTTTTTTAACAAACTTTGCATTGTGGTTTCATTGGGGGGGGGGGGGGGGGGGGGGGGGGGGTACAATCTCAGGAAGTTTTAATAGGTATTAGGTAATCGAAATTGTATGGTGGACTAAACTTTAAATTTTTCTATCAGAATACAATTCAAGCATATGATTGAACAAGCGGTCATAAACTGATAACCTAAAAGATCTCGTTAGATTCAATGTTTCAAGATTACTATTCTAGGGTAAGGATCCAGTGAGAAGAAAACTTAAAATGAGAAGAATGAGAAATAACTATAACCGCATATTTTTCGATTTGAATTAGATGCATCTCTATTCATTTAGATGCATCACAATTAGTTTCGAAAGTGATTTTAAAGTGCAAACGATGCAAAGTAGTACTAGCAACAAATTTGACTCGCAGAGGACGAAAAATACATAGGATTTGTATAACTTGATGAAATGCATCTAATATATGTATATGCATCTAATTTTTAGCTAGAAATTATATTGTGATGCATCTAAAAGATTAGAGATGCATTTAAATCAAATCGATGCATCTCTAATGTGTAGTTATAGTTATTTCTCATTCTTCTTATTTTAAGGATTCTTCTCATTTGATCCTTAGTCTACTATTCTAAGCATAATAATTACCATGAGACAGTAATCCCAAAAGATCTCTTTAGTTAATAATAACTTGCGAATTGTGATATCCATTAGGTTTCCGAGATGTGGTTGCATTCTGTATAATAGACTGTTGGACAAGGTTAACCCGTGATACTTTTTTTTGCTGATCTGAGCAGCTGGGTGTGTTATTATGTGGACATAATGTGGTGTGAACACATTATGCAGTGTGGCTGGCCACTGTTGTGGGGATGTAAGGTTATGGGTTTTAACTTGATTGATGTATAATTTTATCAACCATACTACCCCGTGCAGCCTCTGTAGTGTGGACTTAAACTTTCGTTATAAGGATTTGTGTGGAGGAACAAACAAAACATGTTTTTGTCAATTGTTAGATTTGAGATTTACCCTCTTAAGTTTTCTGCATGTAGGAAACGAACATTAATAATACAGGTTGAATAACTGTAATGTTTTTAAGAGTTGCTTTCATGATATCTTCTTTTCGAAATATGACCTTAATGTAATGCTTAGATAACATCACTATACCTGCAATCTAGGTTTTGCATTGTGCTTTTTGGGATTTGTTTATAAGAAGGGTATTTATTTGTATGATCCTATTTGAAACACGTGTGTGTGACAAGGCTCTTGTCCCTTCTCGTAGGCATTTTATGGCCAAGGGTCCTATATACCAACTGATAGTCTAACACTGAAAGCATTAACAGGTGACAAGGAAATCCGAGCCAGCAGTCTCGGCCGCTGAGATGGCAAAGGAGGCTGCCGGAGTTTCCACTCCTCCTAAAGTTGAGGTTGCTACTGATCTTTTCGACATGCTTTCTATGGAAGATGGTCCTGCTGAGAGTGGTTCTGAAGCAACTTCTTCAGATGATTTATGGGCAGGATTTCAATGTATGTCCTCAGCTTCCCTAAGACCTAAGATGTTATTAATCGAGTCATCCCAAGTAAATGTGTCGTTCTTTCTTTTCATCATTATTACTCCATTTGTCCCACATTATCTTCTTTAAAAACGTCATTGAGAATAGGATATCTTGCACTTTAATGTTACTTTGCCAATCTACCTCTGTGTTCTTTATGAATCGTTAATAGCATCAGAGGTTTGTGCTTTTTATCTTTTTTAATTTGTCGAGTAATTAATATGTTGGCATTACGATCTTCTAAAGACACAAGTCTACCCGAATTCATGGTAATGAAGACAGGTGAGGTAGGATAGAGGGTCAGCCACAACCTTAGCTTAGACTTTTTCACTTGCATACGACGTTTTGACTTACATTTGATTATCACATATAATGTTGCAATATATTGGACACAATAGTTATTTATAGAAATAGGTTTATTAGACAAGAAGTGTCCTGGGTCGACCCGACCAATACGAAAGGTTACCTGTTTTGACCCATTTCCTAGCCCAACTCGTTTGCTACATCCACATTTTAACATTGAAATCTCATTTCATCATCTTGCAGCTGGTGGTGAAACATCGGCAACAGGGACAACAAACACTCCAAAACCTGCAGATAACAAGGCCAAGTCCCCATCTGAAATAGAGGATTTATTTAAAGAGCCACCTCCAATCTCACAACAGAATGGATCAGGAAAGCCACAGAAGGATGTTAAAAGTGATATTATGAGCCTTTTTGAGAAGGTATAGTTAATCGCTATCGGGTTTTTGTTTTTCTTGTGATCAATTTATTTTTGTATGGATGTTCTTAGCTTGTGATTTATATATGCATGAAGCCATGAAGTATTTGTATAGAACTCATAGAACATATAGAATTGAATGTGTTGCCGATTTTCTTTTTTACGTGTGAATATTATTCTTGTTTATTCTAATGTAGCTACTATCGTGATGTACACGGATCTGATCTCTTTGTATGCTAGCAGGGTAATACAACTACACCATACTCTCTTCATCAGCAGCAACTTGTCATGCTTGCACAACAGCAATCTCTACTCATGGCTGCTGCTGCTAAATCAGGTGGGTTGCCTAATGTTCCTGGAAATGGGCAACAGCCAGTGGCCAGTGGTATGAACTTGCCCAACCAAAAATGGCCGAATGCTGGTTACCAAGTTCCTGGAATGATGATGCCAGCTGGTGGAAAAGATGAAGTAGAAAAATATTTACAGCAGGTAAAATTCATGATTTTTTAGCACTTATTATTGCATTCTGAATAAACAGTATTCGATAGACAGCCTCTGCTTCTAATTATTTGGCAAATAGTCAGTTACCACCTGCAACATAACTGATTTGAGAGACTTCTACTCTCGGCCGGTGAACCATTTCTTTATTTAAACATGATTGTCCTTTTTCGTAAATTAAAAGCTGTTGAACGCCCAATGCCATGCAATTTGTGTTGTGTATGCCTTGAATGATTCTAGCCCATTGTTGCAGCTCACTAATGTTGAAACATAAGTTTAGCCAGTTAACCATTTTCTTGCTATTCCCTGCGTTTTTTTGAGAATCTTCAATTTCCAGAATAAAGAATACAGGATAAAATTGCATGGCAGTAGCGCCGAAACAGCTCGGAATCATAAGCCCTTATTAAATTTATAAACAGTAAAAGCACATGCAGTTGCTATTGCTTTTCTAAACACCCCCTAACCTTCTTCTGATTATTCAGTATCAGTCAGTTTCTAATGCGCACTTTCAAACATCTCGTCATATTATAAATTGTGACTAATCAAAGAAATAGAGTTTGATTGCAACCTCATTATTGATTTCTTTTTTTCTTGAGCTAGTTGAGAAACATGGCAGCAGCGAATTCAGGTGGGAACGCAGTTCAGGCTCCAACATCCAGGTATCTACATAAATTTGTTTTGGCTTATAATATTAATTGCCGCATATGTTACGAATAGGCTTTTTCGTTTTGGAAGAAAACTTTTTTAGCATGCATATGCGGATTGTTGGTCAACGCTGAACCTCACAAGCATTGCTTGAATGCAACGCCACTTACCAACCAAGTAGCATTTGCATCCTAGTTAAAAGTATTTATGTGGCAATTTTAACATATTTTTGGACAAGTGTCATATACTTTTTCTCTTTCATCAATTCTCACCAATCAATTTTTCAAATCCACCAATCAGATCTTTAGGTCTAATTTTAGGTGTAGTTTTTAGGCATCCAAATCATTTTTCTTATGTGAAAATGGGTCAACATGTGTCATTTGTAAATGGTTAGATTTGCAAATTTTAGCTCATAAGCCAACTGGTCAGACAGTTCTAAAATTAGCAATGTGGGTAAGTGGGTTATATTCATGTTTACAATTTTCTAAATTTCTGTATTCAAGAAAATTGTATCTTTTATTGATAACACGTTTTGTAATCATACTTGCATACCGTCTTTTAATTGTTTTGATCTCGGCATCATTTACCTGAATTTTTCTTGTAGCTTTTACACTATGGGGCTAAATCCCCCCACCAATGGGATGGCACTTTCTGGAGCATCTTTATCAGGAACAGTAACGCAAAATGCTTCTATCAGTGTGGGGTCATCCGTGCAATCAAAATCACATTCGACAACTCCTACAACATCTGTATCTCCTACACAGCCCGCCAAAGACTATGATTTCTCGTCATTGACTCAAGGGATGTTCTCAAAACCATGAGCTTTTTTGTGCAAGTTTTATAGTATACTACACATAGTAACTTACGAAAAAAACACAGATATCGGTCTATTGGTAAATGTAAACTAATTGTAGAAAAACTTTGATTCAGTTTCTTTTTTACTTTATATATTTTCATTCTTATTGTTCCAACTTTCTTATAATAATGATTCTGTTAAGTTGGTAGTGCTAGTGGGGGAATAAGTCCGGCATAGGTAGTAGATTGATGCTCTTGTTATTTCGTGTTGTCTATTACAGAATAAATTTTGACGTGCATCTTTGTATGATTACAAGCTGTTATGAGCTTTCTAAAGTTAAATATTCAAGAGGCTAAAAACTGGCTTTTTTATTCTTTTGTGAATACTGAGCCTGCAATGTTGATACAATAACGCTTCTGTGAACAATGATGGTGTGATTTGTGGTTGATCTTGATCAGTTCGGGATGCGTTTTTTTTCGGGATTAACAAATTTGTTTATTGAATTGTTATGTTTGATTTGTGGCTGGCAAAACTGAAGTGCTCATAGTAATGTTGACCAAGTCCATTTGAGTTGCTCTCTGCCCAAAACACTCTTTCCGACTTTCATACCAAAAGGGTCACACTCAAGTGGGAAATTTTCCCAATACTATGCAATAGGGAGAGACAAAAGGTACCACTATAATCTTTATCATTAAAAAATTCAATGGTAGCCAACCCCGTCTTCCAATGGATAAGGTGAGATGTAGACAACCTTACCCTTACCCGGCCATTTTTGCAAGCAGTAAGGATCGAACCCTTCTTATTATTAGCGACTATAATTTTAAGTCCAATTTTTTTATCCTGTCCGACAAAATTCAGATTTCAAGCAACAATCGGGTAATTACTATAACAAAATGATATAAATCGCAGAATCGAACCAAATACAATGTTTCAAGTTGCTTGGTTGCTGAGCAAATACAAATGTTTCAAGTTAAGAGTATTCATCAGAGGTAAATGATATAAATCGCAGAATCGAACCAATACAAATGTTTCAAGTTGCTTGGTTGCTGAGCAAATACAGACAAACCAAATACAAATGTTTCAAGCGCCAACAAATGTTTCAAGTTGCTTGGTTGCTTGGTAATTACAGCTTGGTCTCAGTTGGAACCAGTTAAATCGTACTAGCTGCATACAGCAGAATTACAGCTTACAACAAGTGACATCAAATACTAACTGTGCTTTTCCAGTATATGACTACTGTAACTTAAAGTAATAAAACTGTACATGTATTTGAATTACGATGCATTTCAACATTTTTCACTATACCCATAGATCAAGCTACATCACCATTGATGAAGGTGGAAAAGCCTTGTCCAAAAGTGTGTATACGCCTCCACCTAACAGGAGCGCGCCACTGCAAACAAAAGTTCAGAGTATGCATCAGAGGTAAAGAGGCGAGTCTCAAAATGCATTATATTTGCTATCAAACTAGAAGACAAGTATGAATTTTCTGCACAATATTAGCCATTTACAAGTTACCTCATAGGATTAATCCATGCTGAGAACTTGCGGAAAGAGAGTAGACTCTGCACATTAACATGTTAAATATGATTTACAAAATTACAATAATCTAACTTTTCTAAATAAGGCGATTAAGGAGGTTTTGCGCATATGAATAAACTTCGGATGACGTCAACCCCCCTAAAGGTACATGGGTCTTTTAACAGGATATGATCAAATAGGCAAGATACGACTGATGTAGTGATGCAAGTTGTAAGCTACCATTTCCATGGACTAGCACATAATAGTTAATAAGTACAGCATGATAAGCTTTAAAAACAATGATGTGTGACTAATAGTCCTCAGAAAGATTTTAATGAAAGGTCTAGTGTTGTATATAGATATTTTGATAAGTCACATGTAATATTTAAGGAACAAGCATAAACCATACCTGCAATGCTCCAGCGAAAGAAGCAGCAAGAAGCAGAGGAGCAACATAGCCAGTGGTGTACGTCAACAGTAAGCTGCCACCAATTATCGGATCCTATTGCAACAGATATTCAGAGCTTTGCATTTCCCATAGTTGATAATGATATAATTTGTAATCCCATAAAAGGATTCATTGTTGTTGTTATATTACAATTACTGTTACCCTTAAAAGGATTTACCACGTCTTTTATTTCATTATACTGATCAATGGAGGAAATATTGACCATTGAAAAAGACACATGCATTATGTATACCTTGGATGCCGCAACATATCCAAGTAGTGTTGCCAGCACAGGGGTACTGCAAGGCGATGCAGCTAATGCGAATGTAAGACCAGCCAAATATGCTTGGACACCTGTAAGTAGTGGTATGTGAGGGTGTCAATGTAATTCTCGCAAACTAGAAACCAAAACAGATATAATTGATGGAACTTCATATAATTACTTGAAGGAAAATTAGCAGCAGCAGCGCGTGGATCAAAGTTGTCCATGAATGAAGGTAATTGTAGCTCTATTACCTGCAACATTACTCATTAGCCAAATATTTAACAGCTAAATTTATTAAAGGAAATGTTACAAACCACGGTGATCATAATAGGAATTTTTTTTATAACAATGATGTGGCAAAATTTAAATCCTAATCATGTTCTACGAGAAATACTGTAAAGCAAATTAGCCGAGACAGCCATATTGATTCACTTGCAGTTTAAATTTGTTGAAAATGAACCACCAATGCGAAACTATATGATTACTTACCTCAAGCAAATTTAACCCCATAATGACGGCCAAACCAGAAGCAGCCAATGGTAAACCCTGCCCTACTTGTCCATATGCTTTTCCAGCAAATGAGGCTGCTACACCAAGTAATGCTAGCGTAGTGGCCAGACCCATTGCAAATGCAATAGAGTCGCCTACGACCTACATAAAGCCATTATATAAGTGAGCTACAGATAAAAGACAAAATATGAAATTAAACCAGTCAACATTTGCCATATTCTTTAAAAGATTCAGATTTGATATTAGCACCATCTCGAACTAATAGCTTGAAGTTACAATTTCGACCCATTTATGAATGGGTCAATTCGAGTTGTATGCCAAACACATAAAATCCAATAGTTACGTTAAGAAAAATGGATCAAAAGTGGCCCACAATTGTATATGTTCTCCTAAATCAGTTTTATTTAGGAAAAGAAACAGATATTTCTTAAAATAAACCATCTCACCACTACAAGATTCAACATGTTACCCACTCTGCCCAACCGCCAATCTGTCACCTCTAATAAAGTCAAAGCAAAAGAAGGGGAAACGCATAAAAAACGGATCAATTACCTCTGCTCTACTTTTTCCAGATCCAAATGCACCTAAATAATTAGAACATCAGACATCAGCATCACACATAACGAGCGGCAATGGTTACGAGACAAAGGTAAAACATATAAAGCCAAAAATTTAATGCTTGTTACCAATATAACCAAGGGTCAACGGTAGAACACTTAACGTGCAAGGGGAAAGGCTAGTCACTAGGCCCGCGCCAAATATAACTGCTAAACTGTGAAACAGATTCGAGTATGACTATCGGATGAACAATTCTTTGAACTTATATATAATATAAATATATTTGGTGAACCTAGTAAAACTTAGAGCTCCTAGCTGAATCTGAACAGCTTCATTTGCCTGCTGGCCAGCTGAATACATGAGGCCTCCAAACCAATCTCCAAGGCCTCCATCAGCCAAGGTGTACATATGAGCGGCTGTTCCTTGCTGACTTGAAGGAAAACAATTGTATTTCGTGAGCTTATTATATCGAGTACACGTAGTAATATTTAATAGATGTTAACATTACAGAAAGGTTCAGCACTCAAATCAAATATGGATTCAAAACAAGAAGACTAATGAGAATATGGAATGAAAATGCTCTAAACCTTATGCAAGACACTAATAGGAAAACCTTTTCTGTTTGACGTTATATGTAGTATCAGCCCATTTCTACTTTGACCCTAGGAAATTTACAGTGACAGATGGCATGCTTTAACCATCTAGGGGAGTGCTTAATACTGATTATTTCCATTTCAAGTCGTAATAATCAGCTTTAGATGATTGGATACAGTGATTAATATATAGACGAAATAATTAGACTTGGTGGGCCACATAAACAGTCGCAAAATTTTAAGATAAATGTAAAGTTACTGCCTATCATTATCTTCAATAAATAGTTCTTTCAAAACACACTTCGAAACAATTTTTACGGTGTGGTTGGTTTTGGACTTGGCCAAAAGAAGTTCATCAGTGTCATGCCAAAACATAAGCCGCAAACAAGGGTCAAGAGGTGCACAACTAAAGAGTCAACAAGTTATAAGTAGATACTAAATAGTTCCCGAGCACGAATTCGTACCATGATTGCTTCCGTATCCAAGGCATGTGCACTCTGAGCGGAAACCAAACTTGCAGCTGAAGTATACAAAAAATCACAACATTTAACATCAAATACACAAAACAAAACCAATTTTCCGGCTTATTTTGAGACTTTTGGGCTTATATAAAGCTGGAAAATTGGGGGTTATGAAATATAAGCCGAAATAAAATAAGCTCATAAGCCCACATATAAGCTTCCGAAAACTGTAATTAAAGGGGTCTTTTTTCAACAAACTGATACAAGGGTCAATCATAACCCTCACAATTCTATGTACCACAATAGCCTTCAGTTGTGAACTTGATATGGCAGTTAAATGGTCATCCAAACACCACCTAAGATTAATCACAAACGTAATCTAGTGAGTACCTGATATGGCAGTTGTCAACGAAGTGATTTTGAGGCTCAAATTCTTTTCTTTATTTGAACCCGATTTATGATTCAATTTGATTGGAACTTCATTATCAGTTAAAGAAGCAGATATTGTTCTTCTCTGTGGAAGACGATGATGATGATGATGATGGTGGGTGCTTGAGATTACGCGATTTGGACCTCCTCCAACGCCATTAATACACAGGTTCATACTTACTTCTTATGAAATGAAATGTACTGATTTTGGTTAGTTGCAGAGGGAAAAAAAAAGAGGGAAGAAAGAAGAGTAGTTACACTACAGTTGCTTGCTACGTTGTTAACTTAACTACCACATCTTTATTTGCATCTTTTTGGACCTTTTGTTGCTTCTCCGAACCCCTCTTCTAAATCACGGACCCTCATTCGAACCCTGACAGCGATTTTTTGAACCCGTTTTTAAACCCTTCCAACAATTTTTTAACCCTCATTTAAACCTTCCCAACTAATTTACATCCCTTATTTAAACTCTTTTTTAAACCGTCTCAAATTCAAATAACCCTCGTTCTATCCATCCCTCCTAACACAAGATTGAAGTCATGAAATCTTCAAATTCGCAATTATTGATTCTGGATGGTTCACGGATTTGTAAAAAAGATTGCGAGATTTGTGGCTAATTTTGGAGATTTTCAACTTTTTAGTTAGGGCGTCTATTAGACGTTTATATAATTGATAAATAAAATTTTTAAAGTTTTTTAGACATCACATATATATCAAAAGCGTTAAATTGTAGAAAGGTTCAAGATATTGGTGTGTTTAGTTATGGGGAAACACTCTTGTTTTTAATAAAATATTTTATAGAAAACAAGGAAAAAAGAAATCGCGTTCAAATAATAGTTTTCCAACAAAATGTTTTGCAAAACACAAAATTCCCTATTTTCTAACTTAATAAGCAAAATTACAAAACAAATTTTAATTGTTTTCCTTTTTAACCCACAATCCTCCCTTCTCTTCTTCAAAATAGAAAATACAAACATCAACTAAACGCGTTTTCTATAATTTTAAATGTTTTGTGAAGATAAATTTTCCTTCAAAATTTTTACAAAACTAGAGATAGATAACCAGAGATTTTTTTTCTCCAACTAAACGCACCATAAACATTTTTATGCCAAGTAAGCATGAAATAGATTTCCACCATAATTGATAAAAATATGAACATTTTCATCATGTTATAAACTTATTTATAAACCGTTATGGTGCTCTTGTTTTGTTCAATATAAATATGGAAATGGTTACAAAGATGAAGGGTTTTTCTATTTTGTGCCTTAAGGGCACAAGATAAGAAGATGTTCGAGTCCTTTTTTGTGATCCTTATCATTTTCACTAATTATCTATCACATGCACTTTTTATAGCATACCAAAATTAGCCTTACAATTAATAATGCATGTAAAACCCTAAATTTCGAACTAATAATTTACGTCTAATTTGAAATTTTACCTAAGTTATGCCTTGAACTATATGATATATGATAATTAAATACGATATGAGATAAACCTAATTTAATTATCTTTTGGGCTCTAAACCGTCATACGACACTCGAACTAAGCACGTTTATTAAATTCTAATCTAACATGACTTAAATAATAAAAACTTGTACAAAAATGCCATTTTCCTAACCCATGTTCAAAATCTGATTTTTATTTCTATAGCACACGTTTTGAATTTTTTTACAAAAGATAAGAATCAATTTATATATCTCTAATATTAGGCAAAATGTCTTGGTCCCCTTCTCTTCTTTTACACGACACAATATCTTTTGCAACCCAATATACGTTTTGATTTTGTTCCAATATTATCTCCAAAAAAAGTCACCTCATTTGGAAACTCCCAATCACCATTTAAAATAAAGACGTACAAACCTAATTCTCTCTAAAGCACAAGTTTCGGCACACCTTTTTTTTTCTTCCTATCTTCATTCGGTTTCAAGGCTGCAACAAGGAGGGTTGTTGTTCGTGACTCGCAGACTTTTGGGTTATGTATGACCATCGTGTACATCTAAGTTCGGCTCATGCGTAGGTTAAGATTTTGGTTCGATAGCTTGCGGGATTAATCTTGCGACGGGTGCGTGTATCTATTAGTGTACACTTGGGATTGGGTCTCGATCACACCTCGTTAAATATTAGCACTCCTACTAGAGTTGGCGATCACACTCGTGTTCCGTCACGTCTGGGTATTTGGTTCGATCTTTTGAGGTGGTGTTCTCACTTGTGTTCGGTTTCGGTTTCGACCTATCATACTGTCAAGAGGTATACTTAAAACTAATATCACAATTTAAATCTAAACATGCGAATAAGAAATGACATATTAGGAACTAAGGATTTGATGCATTTGAATATAGCATGATTGGTGCATAGTCTGTTTATAGCATGATTAAACTTTAAAGACTTGAACATGCATATTTTTGTTTGACATTAGACATCCATAACTAATATAACGCATAGTCTGTTTATACATTCAGTGTGTGATTGGTGCATGCATATGGGATTAGGAAATTTTTGCATGTACTTAATATACTGATATGATAAGACTGGGTCGAGAGGGTATTTGTGCATGCGTTATATATGTAAGAAATGAACAATTGAAAATGTAATGGGTAGCCTTGTGGGGGTAAGTTTAAGGGTGATCGCGGAGCAAATGGTTTAGTCGTTTAGCGTTTTGAAAGTATTTATGGGGAGACGAGTCGGGGGTTAATCATAATAGATATTTACTTGGTCGTAAACGTTAGTCATATAAACCGCGAGCAAGCTTAAATATGTATCGATTAAATGTTATGGAACGTTCTTGTAAACGTATATGAATTGATATGTAAAATAAAGTGCTTGGTTATTTTTACCTATAAACCCTATACTTTGAGGTATGGTCTAATAAGGTTTTAAAATAAGAAGTTATCTCATTAAACCTTTAAATTACTATTTATCATTTGTAACCCCAGGTTTGACTAATTAATGATTATTTTTCCTAAAGTATTTTAATTCGGTCCATTACTAAAAATGAGAATACGCTTAATAACTCTAAGAATATTAATGCGATAAATCCGTTATGACTTAAATGGACTAATAAGTATTATACGAATCGTAATCCGTGTAGATTCATTGAAGGAGACGTGACGTTGTGTCTTCTTGTTCATTCATTCGTTTGCTTTCCTTTCATTGGCGTTAAGGTACAGATATTCTATCCCTTTTCAGTAGGGGTTTCTCATGATTCGTTTACATATTTCGATATTAGCTTTGAACCGTTATATTTTACACTGAGCCTTCTTATTAGGGCTTCCCTTTAACTTTGCTTCGTTTATAATATTCCATTTTCTATGGTTCCTTATGCTATGACCCTTTGATATTGATCCTCTGTTATTGAACCTCTGTTACTGAACCATTGCTATTGACCCCTTTGTTATTGGACCTCTGTTATTGAACTAATGTTACTAAACCTTTGATACTGAATTTTGATATTGAACTGTTGCTACTGAACTTTGATATTGAACTGTTGCTATGAACCTTTGAATGGTGAACTACTGATATTGAACCTCTGATTATTATGACTGATATATTGCTATATGTGGACCTTGTCTGACCCTTCAGATTGATACCCGAGCCAAATACTGTTAACTAGTCATGGGGGTTCCATGTCCGTGTCATTGATGCACCAATGGCATGACTTTAGTGTGGTTGAGTGATGTTCCACACCGTCCCTTTCTGTTATCTGATTATGAGCTCGATATATATTGTATGGCCACTATCTGTCTGCAGGGGCGTATGGATGCATCCTAGATCTGTACTGTACTGTTACTGATATATATACTGTTCTGGTGATGTGGTGCGTGTGTGCAATACACCCCCTCACATACTGGGAGCTAGCTACTCCACTGGTTACTGAGGTCTCCCCTCCTATTGTCTGGTATTCCGAGGTCACCCCTCCGAATACGATGGTTACTGTTGATTACTGGGCTGCTATTGCCACTACTGATATTACTGTACTGTACTGTTGGCTCGGGATAGATTTCTGACAACCCTTACACTGCTGATATATTTATATTGTACTGTATGCACCATATTCTGTATTGACTGCCCGTTTCCCTGTACCCTTATGTGACTTATTCTTCTACCATTGCATTCACGTACCGGGTTATTATATGTTTATTGGATTTGTTTATGCTATTTATGTTTTATGTGACTACTGAGTATCCTGCTATGATGTAATTAATATGCGGTTATCTGAGTTACCTGTTTTCGTCTGATGATATGTGATCTCACTGTTATGTGAACCTCTGAATTTGTTTGGTAACCATGCTATGGGTAATCAATAGTTTCGTATATTTATTATGTGTACTTCGTTAAGTTAATCTCGTGGACTGAGACTATTCGTTGCGTCCTTATCGGCTTATTGTTGACCTGCCATGTTACATTTCTGTCTATGCTACGGTTTGACTGGGTAAATGGTTCAACTTGTGACGTCTGGACTGATAATTTGTTTAGTTGCTCTGCTATGTCTTTAATACATTTAATTATAATGTTCATACTGTATTTCCTACTGGTTATGTGTGACTGCCATGTTTTGACTGCTGCTAGTACTTCTGCTGTTATGATACTCGTTATGTTTTGACTGTGGGTTACTTGACTTTTGTGACTGCCATGCTCACTTTCTAATTACTTGCTTCCGCTAGCTTTTAGATTTCTGTTTGGCTTATGTGTTGTCTGATTTCCTGATTTCTTGTATGCTTGTTGTATGTGCTTATTTATATGTCATTGCTGCATTGCTTTGCTTCGTTCTGGTTGTTATCGGTTCTTTCTGGATATCTGTATAATTTTGTTCTGCATGATCCTCATTGACTCATTGTTCCCTTTTCGCTGCGACTTTGTTATCAGTTTCCTTTGTTTCTTTTCGTTTCTGCTTTTCTTTAGCTTTCGTTTTGTTATATCTGTTCACTGGGCTTTTTAAGCTCAGCCGCATTTCTTTTCCTGCGGCAGGTGTTAGGTTTAAAGATGGGCTTTGATGGGCTGAGAGTTGGAATATCTGAGTGGACCGATCCTAGTTACCTTATTATCTTGGACTTATTTTGATGGGCTATTGTTTTGAGATTTCATTTTATTTTAGACATTTTGGATTTTGTAATTTTCCTCGTAAGTCATTCGTTTATATGACTTGGCAATTTATTTATAATGCTTCCGCTTGAAGAATTTTATTTGTATGTTCTGATATGACACCAGAATGTGACACTTTTACCCTTGTCGGGTTGGGGTGTTACAATGCAACTATGTTCTATTGTCAAAGAAAAGTGATTGAAAGAACACCAAAGGCTCACGTTGTTAAATATTGTTTTTTTTAACGATTTGTTTCTTATTTTGAACGACTCAAATATTTTTTTTAACGACTTGTTTCTGGCCCACATTGTCAAATTTTGGTTTTTTTTAACGACTCAAATATTGTTTTTTAAACGACCCAAATATTGTTTCTTTTTTTTTAACGAGTCAAATATTGTTTTTTTTTTCTTGAACGACTCAAATATTGTTTTTGTAAAGACACACAAAGAGGAATAATGGAGTGTGCGTACCACATGTTAGCATTAAGTGTAAGGATAGTTTTGGTATGCTATAAAAAGTACATGCGAAAAATAATTAATGAATGTGACAGGGAAAATAAACTTGGGTCCACTTCTTAACTTGTGTCATTAGGGCATCCTCAATGCATAGTATAATGTAGAGTTTAATAAAGTGTCAACTCACTGCCACGTCAATGTCCAACTTCTCATAAAATACACTCACAATGCATTGAACCTTACACAGTTTAATATATTTCCACCTGATCATATTATTTTAAATTGCTTATTGATTGAATAGCTAATAATATTTTTTCTAAGTGTTCTAAGTTACAAAAGATCATGAACGTTTATACATGTCATAAATTGAAATACCGAAACAAATGAAATATAATTATGTAATGTTTATATACACATAATATTTATTAGTTACTTTTAATTATGTAATGTATAGTTAAGTTATATTTGATTTACTTGCTGAAAAAATAAAACTTGCGAATATGTGTTTTACCAAAACTGTAACGGCATATAATTTATCTACATATAGTTACTAGAAAATAAATAGAAAATCAAAAGCATATTTATTTGCAAGAAATCATGGTCTTTAAACTTATGGGTGGGGTGAGAGGTTTAAAAGAATTAGAAAGAGAAAAAGAAATCATGCTGGCTCACTTCCATGGTATTTTAACCGTGTGTACAGAGAGACACATGGTCTTTAAACTTATGGATTAGTTGCCATCTTCACAATGTTTTCAACGTTTGCCACGTCCTTTTAGACTTTCTATTAAATCATGCATTGAGAATGGCCTTAGGGCACATGATAAAAAAACCCCAAAGATGAATACAACTCATTTAAGTGCCAATGTAAACTCATTTTTCATATTTTTGTGCTATAACCATAAAGTGTAATATTTAGCACCCTCAAGGCCACAACCATCGAAAGAACTGTATGAAACTCTACCATCAGATAATAACACATACTTTTTTGTTTCAATATGTTTTTCCGGGAAAATAATAATATTGATAGCTAACAACGCTGACAGGCTCACATAATATCCGAAAAGCAATGTTTACACATGGATTATATTTCTTTAGACATACCTTTTTGCTTCTCATTAACATTTGAGGTCATTAAGCTATGTTTTTATTGAGCTTGACAAGCGCAATAATGTGCTTTATTTCTAATGGTTCATATAAATTTTGCATAGAACTATATTTAAGACCTTGAGAAAACAGAAGTGAATATCATATTTCGTCCGGAAAATGAAAAAGACGTTGTTTAGGAACATATTGACACATGGATGCCAAATGAACGCCACATAAGCTGTATGTCAAGATACCCCAGTGAATTATCAATTACTCATAGAACAGTTTACATCAAAGTGCATGATAGAAGCGGATTGGCTTCATTTGGGTTGTGTTTGTTATCAAACACAGTAGTTTACACTCGACATTCCTCCTCAGCAAGCATCACAATGTCGTTTGGAAGTCTAAAAAAAGCTGATAATCAGAAATTCAAAAAGGGTGTACGCAGAATACAAACGGGGAGGGGGAGCCTTTTTATCTCAGCTGTACGCGACTTCACCGGGTTAATCCAGGGACTGTTTCCGACTGATCCCTGACCAACCCTCAAATGTACACGCCTAGCAAGGTTCCTTGACCTCTTGTGAGGTAACCAATTACTTTACCACCAGGCCTTTTGGTGGTGGTTATATTGCATACTTATGTATAGTCTCTTAAAATTACTCTAAACCAAATCTACTATTTGTACCATCACAAATATTTCAAGCAATGAATCACTATAGACCCAAAAAGGGGAACTCTTAAGTTTTTCTCTCAATCTATATTCAGAAAGAAAATTAAATTTCCGTCTATCCCTGCTACGAAACTAATACGTTATAATTCCAAAGGCAAAAAAAATTGGTTATGACACAGGCACCAAAAATTGCTACGATACAATCACAAAATGCACATTTGTTGGACCCGGTGCTGGATGAATGTGTTTTTCTACCGCATCAGCTAGTTGCCTGCAAATAATGAAATTATTAGGCACAATGTTATTGACGGGTGACCAAATATAATGGCAAAACGAACCATATAGACCATATCTGAAATTTAATTACTAAATCACTTTGATTCTAGCATATGTGATAACACACTAATGAAGAGTCATTGGTATCTTATAAGTAACTTTGAACCAAATATTCAGATTGCTATGTGTACTTATCTAGATTAGGTTGCATAGATGGATAGATAGATCAAGCTTATACTTTATTGGTGTAGTAGATCATTTTTCTACTAGGCTTGCATCAATTAATAATACATTTAAACTGCACACGGTTATGCGAGTAATGATGCATACACCTTGCAGAAAGAAGGAAAAGGCAGAGCCACGCTTTTCTTTTAGCTTTGAGTAAAGCTTTCTATATAAACTTGCTGATTTTGTTGTCTAAAAAGTGATACATACTTTTTTTTCTGACCAGGGCGCCCGAGCTAGAGCTTTGGAGTACATGTGTTTACCGAGATATTAGGAGGGGCATTCTTTTTCCTACACAATTCAGATTATAGACGATTAAACATCCTAATAACTTTTTGTAGGTTTTGCCTTGTAAAAGCAATGATTTTTCTTTGTATTTAGAATGCATACCCTGCTTGATATAACTGAATCCACCTTTGAATATTTATTTATATAACTACAAACCACACAATTTCATGAAAAAACTTTGTGATGCCTGACTTGGCTTCCCCAATTGGAACTTTGCGGCAGGAAAGCTATAGGTCCTACAACCTATGCAGGAAAGCTATATGTCCTATAACATTGTGGGTATGATTAAAAAGGTGTGTCTTGTTAGTTTAATTGATGTTTAATACGACACGGCGATAACCCAATCGACTAAAAACGTGGAGGTTTAAGTGGCGGAATTTTCCCCTTCTTTTATGTAGCATCTTTATTTTGTTTATATACTGTGGTTGGTACATTTAGACATTATACCTGACGAGGTGGTTTCGCAACAGAAGTCTTTGTAATTCCAATCACCATCCTCCCCCCTGGTTCCTCTCGATAAAATGTCACTGAAAAGAAATACACTGCAGGTAATTAGCTATGATCATAAAGTAGCATTTTGTTAAAAAATAATCAACTATCAAATTTTGATAATGAGAACATGTTGGTATACAATGCCAATAATAATCATCCTTTTGAGGATCTTTCACCACTATGTATTATCATACCAGATATAATAGAAGTTACCTATATCGCCTGCTTGCAATTTTCTTGAGGCCATAAAATCTATGAGCCGATCTAAAACATATGTTTTCAAATTTCGTTGAGGCCAATAACGGAAGCCAACCTCCCATTCTTTGCTTTCCATATCCAAAATAATCATCCGTATTCCTCTGGGTTCAGAAACTGCTGGGAAAAATTTCTGCTCAATTGTGAATATTTATTAATGTCATTGAACCCTTGCATTTTTCCATACTCTAGAGAAAGTACAAGCCTATAAGGTTTTGTGAAAATGAGATTCGTATAAAACTAAATATATAAACGCAGTTTTGTTACCTCACCTCAGCATATCTCTTTGGAATTACTATACGGTATGACTTTAAATCACTAGTACTCAACATTTTTTCAAACAAAGGATTGAGAACAGCTTTGGAGCTAATATCCGGTTAAGGATTTTCAATATGTCACAATCATGTGTAACTGATGTAAATTAGCATTTGAAATTGATTTTAAAAAAACAACTGCACAAAAAAATTGATTAAAATTAGAGAGGGTGCATAACATTTTATATTTATCTCAACAAGTTACTTGTTTCTACTAATTTGATAATTTTGACCCAAAATAATCACAAATCACAACTCAATTTAGAAACTTCACCCAAAATGATCCGTTAAATGTGCATCTAAACAAACCTTTAATGGTAAATGGATTATTAAAACAATTTAAAGATTAGAGGATACGTCTCAGGGATGCATTGTATATCTGAATCAATACTAGGAGGCCTGTAGTGAGGTTCAAGCTGTACTGTCTTAGCAAGATCAGGGACATCTGGTTGATCCGTTTGAAATTCATGTGCATAGCGCTGATTTCGTGCCTATAACAAGCAAAATCTTACCGGCATTAGTACTTCACTTCTGGTAGTCTAAAGAATAGATTTTTCACTTTTAGTAAGTCGTTGCAGAAAATAGTGTTTTCAGTTTTGTGTATTTGGGTGTGCTTCTGAGGCTTAAAATTATAAGAACCACTTCTGATGGTGTTGGGTGTTTGCCAAATTCTGATTTTGAAGAAAGTAATAGATAATTAGTTCAGTTGCAACTAATATAAAACTCCCAAATTTAAAAAACAATAAAAATCAACATACGCAAAAATAAGGTACACAACCCCTGAAGTTGACTCTGGCATAACGGAACATAACTATTACATAAGAATATGCAAGCTAAAACTAAAAGCATACATAATTTATAAGAAACTTCATCTTACCAGAATAAAATTTTGCTTGGAACACTCTAGGCAGATAACGCCACCTAAATCCAGTAGAAAATATTGATTGAACGACACAACACATCCACAATGGACCAACTGCAAGTTGAGTCAAAACTAAACATGTTATGTATGTGCTAATTTTTGGTAAGAGTAACATGAACACATAAGCCAGGTATCTCGAAATTACACACCTTCCCACATGATTCACAGTCTCTCCAGCCGGCATCAGTTGAATGAAATGTTTCACAGAACCTACCCTCCTCATAAACACAACTGAATGGATAAAAACAAGTAGCACATAGGAAAATCTTCTTATAAAGTGACCGGAAGTAGATTCTACAAAACTCAGTAATTTACATATACATCACGTCTTAGTAAGCTTTAATACACAAAAATGAATGATTAACCTGCTCCTTTCTCTTTTGTTACTAATTCAAGATATTAGCACATGATTCGCTAGCGTCAACCAGTTTCGACAACTTATATTATAAAAGACATTAGAAACTTCAGGAAATCATGCACGAGTGAGGTTATATCTTTTCCAAGCCTCCAACATATTATGAACGAGCATACTATAAAGGTGTTTGGATGTGCGTTTCACTTAATGTTTGTGACCTAGCTTTGAGCGTTCACATAAAAGTTATTATGATTCTAACTTCTAATATTCTAAATATTTTACGTACCCAATTCGGAGAAGCACAGCAAAGTCAAGAATCTTAATTACTGAGACAAACATAAAATTACCAACTTATATCTTGTTCAAAGGGGGCTCAAGGGGTGTGCAAGTGGTGTTGTCGCACAGGGCCTCCTCTTTAAAGGGGCCACATTTTTCTTAGTCTTGTATATGAGTACGTAAGATATTAAACATATATGATGCGTGTGAATGTGATTCAAGTTTACATGAAATTTCTCTTTAATTAACAAGTGTAACGGGGCCTCCTTGTTGTTATTGCTCTTATCTATACTACTTATAATGGAGGGATGACCCTCTCTCCTAAATTTTTTTAAGATGTCATTAATGTGTTTTTTAAGCATTACAATTATTAATGCATAATGTACACAATAAATAGCTTTTACTAATTTATCTTCCACAACATTTTAATGCTTCATTCATTATTTCTTTTTGAATTAGTTTAGTTTTAATGCAAAAATGCACATATAAATGAATATGATTTTAAAATGCATGCAAAACTACAAAGTTCCAAAACTATTATTATATCGTAAGAGTGTTTCGAGAACCGATCTAAATAAATTTTGAATTATTTTAAATAAAATTAACCACAAAAGTAAAAAACGGGTTTTTTGTAAAAGTCGGGAATTTTTTTTTAAGACAAATGATGCAAAAGTGCTAAGTGCTAATTCAATGATTAATATATTAGTATATTAATTATTATACTTTTCATGGATAACTCTATATGATTGCTTAAACATGTAAGTTTTCTTTACATTATAAGCATTCTTTTATTTATATCTTCTATCTATGTGGGACAAGTGTTATAAACAATATTAATGATTCAAACATTTTCATAAATATATACTTTACAAGATGTATACATTATAAGCATTGATTTATCTATATCTTTTGTCTATATGGGACAAGTGTAATAAACAATATTAATGATACAAACATGTTCAAAAATATATATATATTTCATAAAAAAAATGTTTCTACTTACTTGTGACTACGGACCACTATCAACTAATTTGACCATAACCCCATAACATTATTGCCTACCGCAACGCAAAATCACGCCACTTTCAATTGTTTTTATATGAATTAGTTTGATATTATCCATAACTTTTTTTAAAGTTACTCAAACTCATTATGTTTTCGCTATTGGTAAAGTTATTGTAAGAGAAAACATAAAATTGAAAACATTTTTTGCCGAAATTTTATTACTTGATACCCGCCATCGCAACGCGCGGGTACCCTACTATAATATTCTAAAGGGTTGAAATATGCGACATGAAACTTTTGACTTCCGCAAATTTATCGTCACATAAAACGTTTCAGATTATGAAGCAAGGTTCATTGAAAAATTTTATTTCAAGGTACCCGCCGCCGCATCGCGCGGGTACCCTGCTAGTTTACTAATAATGTACCTATCTATAGCAATTGTTCAAGCCACAATAATTACTTAAGAGGGTGTTTGTAAGAACAACTGAGTTAAGTGATTATGTGCCTTTTCTAGTCGTTACACAAAAAGCAATCATTTTTCGCAAACGCAATCCCAAACACCCCATAATTGTACTAATTTCCTAACAATGTCGCTAAATATCAATCAAGAACAAACCATGCAGTTATGAAACTATAAAAACCTACAAAAATTACTTGATACCCAAAAATCATAACGATGACACAAATGAAACAATTAACATATGAAAATTGGAAAAAATGATAAGGCTTACTTACGCGCATCTAAAACAAAGATGAGCATGTTCACCATTACGTAATTTCCATCCATTTTTAAAGCATTTGGAAGATGAATCTTGACACTGAAAACAACTTGATTTTGAATTTGAAGATGAAGGAGCCATTGAAGAAGCTGAATGAGGTTTTGGGGTTTGTATGCAATGAAATTAAACCTATTTATTTATTTTACATAAATCACACATAAAAGGGCATGCATTTATTTCCATTTAACTGCAATTTTTTTTTATAAAAATAAGTATCTCTATTCGGATATATCAACCTTTAAATTTTTATTTTAAACAATTAGCTCTAAAATAAAAAGTTAATTCATGAAACTTATAAAATATTTTGAAGTTGTTAAAACAAAAATTACTATTAACAGCTTATAATTACAGTTAATAGCTAATTTATGAAACATTTTTTTAAAATAAAATAAAAAATACAGTTTGTAACTCATGTTAACAGTTTTGCAGTTTATATCTTACAATTAGTTTTACTAAACATACCCAAAAGCTTTTCGAACTCTAGTGATTTTATTTTTCATGATTATAAAAAAAGTTTTTCAAACTAACTTTAATTTTAAGTTAGTGTTTATCTAACAAAATAGCAACGAATTTGTTTCAAAATTTCATCTAAATACGTGAACTATAAAAAATATCATTAAATGCAACGATTTTTTATAAAGTGTTATAATATTCACATGTTGATGTGTTGTCACTTTTAAATAATGGCATGGGTCAGTTTAAAAATCTCATTTAATATCAATATGGTATGACAGATGGGACTTGAAAGAATCAATCAATAATATAATGAAATGAAAAAAGTTTAATGCAGAACAATAAATATCTAAAGATCAAAACACCTCATCTCAGTCGTTGATTTATCTTTCATCCTACGGTCCTCATTAAACATTTCATTCAATTTGAATTAAGACAAGGGCAGTTTTATAATTTTACAATTCCTACCGAACATCCCATCCTACTCACTCTCAGATAATCATTTACTCTCTCTCTCTCTCTCTCTCTCTCTCTCTCTCTCTCTCTCTCTCTCTCTCTCTCTCTCACCCAATAATAACCATATCTTTACTAAATATTTTAATTTTTTGTGGTTTGGTGAAGGGGATTTGCCGGCCATAGATCTACAATGCGCCATCGATGACATGGCGGTGGTTTCGTGACGCTGATTCGCCGGAAAATGAGGTGTGATTGTTTGATTCCCGAGAGATTTGTTTAACACGTGCACATGCCTCTCTCGAGTGTAAAATGAGCCATACTAGCGGAGATTTGCATTTATCATTGGTTAAATGCCCCGAGTGTACATAACGTGCTGAAACCCAATATGTTATAGATCCACTATTACCATTTACCTTCTTTCAATGATAAAATTTTTTATTGGGCATTTTTACATGGTATGCGTACCAGTTTCTTGAGAAAATGATATAATAATGTAATTGCTAATCTAGCTTTATTAATGTTGTTGTCTATGCTTGTTTACCATTGCAACTAGCGGCTAAGTGCTCATATAATAATTTAGTATGTGCTCATGTGTGGAGTTGAAGATTTTTGTTTCAAGTGGAGTTGAAGATGTTTTTGAAATTTTGTTTCATTATTTCAGTGTAAGTTTTCTTTTAGTGTTTAGATGAAACATAATCACATGTGATTTAGACATGCATCACATGTCATTTTGAGATTTTGACATGAAAATCGTATGTGCTTTTGATATGAATGACATGTACTTTTGACATGAATCACAAGTGATTTTTGAGATGAATCACAAGTGTCACACCCCCCAAAATATCGCAACGGAAAGATAACTGGGGCGGGATTGCATAACACAAAGTTACAAGTTATATTGAACTACCTCAACATAAGTCGTTTTAAAAAAAATACATTCGATGAAATAAGTTTTGACAATAATTAGTTTCAAATGTACAAGTTCCAAATGAAAAGTAGTTCAGAGTTCACATTGAATGTTATGATATTGTTGGAAAATCTTCATGATGAGATGCCCATGAGATGAAACTCTACGCATGATGCTCCAGTTGCGAACCATGCAACGCGTCTAAAGACCTGAAAAATGCGATTTGTCACAGTCTACCCCCGTTAAAGTAATCGCTTCCTGCGAATCAGTTCGAGTTGTCAGTCGGAGTGGTGTCAGGGAAGAGGTGTGGATACTTGCGACGAATTTGACTCTTACGTTTTGGGTTCTAACGAAATTTACGATCGGAAACTTACTTCGTTTAAGGTATTTGACTTTCCTAATGAGGGTTTCTAGTTGGTTCTTCCATAAGACGTAATTGATCATCAATATGAACTCCCTATAGTAGAGAAAATCATTGAGTCGTTGGCTAGACATTCCTTAAGGTTAGATACATGATGCATAGTATAAGCATACCTTTGTTTTTTGGAAAATCTTCAGGTTATATGCTATTGGTATGTCCTTTTTTGATAATTTGGTGTGACCTAATGAAACTAGGTATAAGATCAATACGTGAACGTCTCTAGCCTTAATTTCATGATAATTTACAAACCGTTAGTGCAGGCACCTCTAAATTTCCCCGAGCTTAATCTAACCTATGGTCTAAAATCCTATCGGCACAAAGTCCTGACTGTTTGGAGTAATTTAACATAAGGGCATGATGGTTGGTTTTCAAAATTTGTTCAAAATTTGTGCGTCTTCCTCCCTAGGAGTATGATAAAAATTTTCTTCCAAATTTTGATTTGAGTAAATGTTTGACCAAACACTATTTCAAGTAATATATTTTTCAATTGTTTGAAATTTATAGTTATTCAAGGTAATGCGACCTCAAATAAAAGGGTTTTCAAACATGGCGTGGATAAGAAAACTCAACAAAAATTGACGTTTAGACAAACCTTAACATACAAAAGTTTAGATAAAGGTTTGACCAAAAGAATTTAACTCATCAGAATAAGTATTCCATAAAAATATCGCTACGGGTCTTATAATCGATATAAACGTGTTTTTAAAGAAAGACCCTTAAAGTGAAAACATCAAGGAAGGAGGTGTAGTCGTGTATGTATGTTTGCATAAATTTTAAATTCCTAAGGATAGAGTCTAGTTTCCAATGTTTGATAGTGCTCGATGATTAATATCAAGCGGAGCTCATAGATATAAGTATTCAACCCACTTAGGCAGCACTAAGAGATATCGTGACTTGAATTGTTGTACTAGTGTCCTGAAATGAATAAATCAATCAGGTACTATGTCGAGAGATATTTATCTTGTCTACAAGTGAAAGTTGTGTATCAATAGTCGTTCGATATGTTAAGACCTTTTGGCATCTCGTTGTGGGAGTGGGGTCATATAAAAATGGATTTTTTTAGGCGGAGTAACCTAGAACTTCTAGAGGGCACAATGTCATAAGGGTGATTGAATGCCGATAATCTATTTCAACGCATTTACTGTTAATAAGGAAATCTCATCGTATGGAACGAATGGGGTAAATCGTACATTGATGAAACAATGTTAAAGCATGGGATATTGTTATAGTCTCGGACAGGGGTGATTAATTTACTTCTAAAGTTTTGTTTAGGGAGCACTGGTATTTTGTTAAATCTTATGGCCCAAACAACTAGTACTTCCGAGGAAATAGGAACGGATTAGATGACTATTCTAAGATAGCGGTTCAGATTACTCCGTATGGTCTTAAGACTTCCGTTGGGCTATAAGACAACCTGTATGTTTCTAGATCTTATTAAAATTTCACTGGTAACTGTTTACTTCCATCTAGAGGTCCTCCTCGTAAATGTTATGGAGGGTTGTTCCTAGAACGACTAGTGATGTAATTCGATTCATCGATTGAGTACAAGGTGTGGGGTAAAGGTGACTGTGACATGATAAGACTATAATGAAAGAGTACTGTGATGCAAGTGTATTGTGCATAAATGAGAATGTTTGTAATATGCAATGCTTATGTACTCACACAAAAAAATTGTGGCTCTCGAAAATTAAGTAGAAAATCAATTTGAACATAACCCTAATATAACTACTCCAGTATCGCAAAATTCATCTCTAAGCTGAACACAGATGATTAAACTATGTTCCACTGTCCCTAAGTTGAACATAGGTGATCAGACGCGAGGTTCAATGAATTTTGAAATACTCAGCTTAGTTATACTCATAATATGTTTGTTGCTTTTAAAAGTTGTTTTTGGTTTTCAGTTATAGTTTAGGCCTACTAATGCAAACTAGTTCGCTATAATCTTGGATCTGATACCAATATGTCACACCCCCAAAATGTCGCAGTAGAAAGGTAACCGGGGGCGTGACTTCATAGCACAAAGTTACAAGTTATATTGAACGACATCTACATGAGTCGTTTAAAAACATACGTTTGATCTCATCAATAAAGTTTTGACAATACAATGTTTCAAGAATTCTCAACCAAACATATAAAAGTAATACAATAAATCTTCAAAATGATGAGACCGCAAAATATGTGACTCTAGTAATGATGCTCCAGTTGCGAACCATGAAACGCGTCTAAAGACCTGAAAAATGCGATTTGTCACAACAAGTGATTTTATTCATTGTAATATCAAATATGCTAGAACATCAAACAAAAAATTATTCAAGTAAAATTCTAAAATCCGTATACACTTTTGCAGAAGTTCAAGTATATATATATATATATTAAATAAAGTATGAAATTCAAAAAGCATGTCTTTCAAAAAGTATGAAACACATGTGATTCTGTTTTAATCTAAAAAGGAGTAAATCACACGTGATTTACATTTTTCCTTAACAAACATAGAAAACATAGTCACACGTGATTAACTCCTTTCTAGATTAAAACAGAATCACATGTGTTTTAAAACAAACTCACGTGGGATTTGGAAAATCACATTTGATGTATAACTTTAAAAATCACACCTGACTTTTGAAAAATAAAAAGTCATAAGTGATTTTACAAATCATAAAAATAGCAAATCACAAATGATTTTCTGTGCGAAAATTCTACAAATCAGAAAAAATAACAAATCACGTGTGATTTGTCTGGGAGAAAATTTGAACAAATAAGTTCGTCGAAAGTATATATAAGTGCATATATATAGAAAGATTGTTTAATTATCGTCGCGACGGCGTAGTTTTCGTAGCCTTAAGATTACCGTTTGCAAGATATGTTGTTTTTTTTTTAAAAAAAGGTGTAAAATAGGTTTTTATATTAAATGAGATGGAATGACAATTTTACCCTTACTGTGTGATTGGATGTTTTGATCACAACCGTTGGATCAAAATAAAATCAAATGCCATGATTAGCTCTTTTGTTCTTTAAAGAAAATGTGTTTTGCAAGAATATCATATCATAATGAAATATGAAAAAAGATTTTTTTGACAACAAAACTGTGAAAAAGATTGTTAATGGAGCTTGGAAGTGGCCTGTGAATTAGTATGCAAGATTTCATGATTTGCACAACATAGCCACTGCAAACCTACTTAATGGTGTTAAAGACACGGTGTTTGGATTAATAATCAAAATGTAAGAAATGAGTTTAGTACAAAGCAAGCTTGGCTGAATAATGTAGATTGGTACCATGTGACATGGTTTAGTCAAGTTCAACTCAAACATACATTTTGCTTTGACTAGCCATTTAGGAGATATTGCTGACTCACGATCGAATGTATGTGTGGAATCCACAGCTTGCATTAAGGTGCTCTTTATGCAAGAATGGTATGGACTCTCAATCACATTTATTCTTCAATTGTAAGTGTGCTAACAATGTGGCTCATCAATGGAGATTGAGATAGGATATGGGCTTAAAGGCTATGGTATGAATATCTTTGTGATAATTAATGGTACATGTATGCGGTTAATAGATAGGGGGCTCATGTGGATGATGTCTAGCTTAGAGGGAATGGTGTGGTAGTAGACGGCGTTACGCCAAATCAGCACCACTTCAGCAATTCACATTTCACATTCACACACCAAAAATACCCCCTCAGTAGTGGCTAAGCCATTTGCATGTCATTTGCTAGTTTTTGGGCCTCAGTATACCCAATTTAAACACAAACTCAACAACAAAACCTAACCAAAAAAATGAAAATGACACATGATGAGTTCACTCACTTTGCAAATGGCACAAGGTGGAGGCGGTGTGATAACATGCAAATGGCGGCACCATTTTCCTTACTACATAGGAAATGATGAGCAAAAATGTGACCATACCCTTCCCTCTAATTAGTCAACTTTTTGACTTAGCTTATGAGGTATGGGAGGTTAACTGCAAGTTATGGTTACACATGGTAATTTGTTGGCTTAAGAAATGTATTTAACATAAGTCACTCAAGCTATGGATGAGTCTTGCATGTGTTACAACTAATGATCACTTTTGTGAGGAAAGGAGGTGGACTGCAGTTATTGAATCATTAGTTCTTCTGACATGGTGTGGGAAATGTAGTCAAGGGTAGGTAATTTGGTGAAATATAGTAGAAATTTATAAAATGTCTCAACTAGGATTAGCATAAGAATGTTTGTTTACTTAGAATTTTGGGTGTTTACGGCGTCTTTAAAATGTGTTTATGGCATGTCATCCCATTCTCAAGCTGCTTTTGATGTGTAAACTTGTACATACGATTTTTGTAGTAATAAATACTTCATCTTTTAACAAAAAAGAATTGACAAAACTAGTAGCAACCATTTAGAAATAACATATGATAGTTGCATTTAGTAGTAGCATGGCTTATAAAAGTGTTTACTAAAATAATTGTATAGGTAGTTACAAAAGTTTAAAATGATAAAAAGCTAAACGCTTATTGAAGTAACATTCATAAACTAGTGTTCAGAAAAAGAGAAAAAAAAACTATAAACACTTGTTGCTATAAGAGCTTTCAATTATAAACGATAATTGTCAACCATTGAACGCTCATAATCTTTCTCAGGTGCTTCTTACCAAGCTAAAAAAATCCACCTGCATATTTAGGCTAATCATTTTTTTCCTTAAATATTGGTTGAAAAGTTAAAAACAATTCCACCCAAATATTTCAACTAGTTAGATTTTATTTAAGAGATGAATGATGTAAACGATCGTACCTTGGCACTCTATCTAAGAGAGCACGATGCAAGCTCACCATAAGGCAAATTGGGTACCTATAACACAAGCCATTCATGTTATACAACAACGCCACTTGATATTATATGGAGCTTCACATGTTTGTAGGTTTTTTTTTTTTTTTTTTTGTGTGAAAGAGTGGTGATTTTTTGTGGCGTGTTATAGGAATGTTATTTGAATGGTGTTTTTAGTTTTGTGCTATATGAATGTTATTGGGTAAAAGTTTACATGGGGGAGTCTATAACATGTTATAGGTGTTATCTGCATCTAGTTCTCTTAGACCATATACAAAACAATTCTATGCAAACCTTATTTTCTCCATATTTAATGAATGGAGCATCAAAACTCATCTCCAATCTTGTTTCAAAATTTGAAGAAAATGTTGGAGCATAGCTCAAAATCCTACATATTTGAATGATCACTATTTATCATTCAAAAATATTAGAGTAAAATACACCGTTCGTCCCTAAACTTATACCTGCGCATCACGTTTAACCAAACTTGGGCGTTTTCATCGCTGGAGGTCCAAAACATGGGTTTTATACTCTAGAAAAGTCTCTTGACCAGGATTGCCAAAGTCAACATGAAATTTCTGGGTTTACATCGAGGGTATAATAGACCATTCACAATTTTAACATGCCATAGTAAAAATCTAGCCCAACCTTCAACCATATTAGTACCGGCAACACACAACATTGAACCCTAAATACAAGTAACTGATAACGCTCAGATTGTACATGTTTTCAGTAGCATTATGTGTGCTTTTGTATATGTTATTTGGTTATATTTGTATGATTTCAGTGCTTAATCGCATCAAAAGATGTTTGTCTAGTGTTTATAACCAAGTGTAGGGAAACGAAAGGAAAAGTAAAAGAATGTTCAACAAATGGAAGATGCCCATTTCAGTGAAGCATGTCAAGCACAAATCAGTATTTCAAGTACCATAGAAGACCAAGATGATTGAAGAACCAAGCTCTACAAGTCAGAATAAAGTAAAGGTCGATTTTCCGTCACTCAGGAAGACCAACCGAATCAGTTGCAACCACAACCGGATCAGTTGGATGAAGGCAAAAATTTGCCTATGACGCCAGTCCAACCGTTCGGTTGCCACCCGCAACCGATGCGGTTGGAACACTTGTAGAAGACCAACCGGATCGGTTGGTCATGTGACCAATCCGGTTGGAAGGACTGTTTCTGCCAAATCTTCATCATTAAGTTTCCCCTTTGTATCCAAACGATTCTAGGTCCTTCCCTTGGTGTATTCTAGTCCCTTCCTAACTCCTTGGAGGCCAAGTTCAGCAATTAATACCCTAGGCCTTGGAACTAGTATAAATAGAGACCTCTTGTGAGCATATGAGACACACACTTCAATACAACTCTCTCTACTCATCAAAAAAATCTCTTAAGCTCTCAAATTTGTCCTTAGAAGTCCAGGAAAATTTGGAGTTCCAGAAGTACCACATTTGGAGGCCAAAACCCCAAGGAGTCTACCCCAATACTTTGGGAATCATTACTTCACCATTTGTAATCTTATTCCAAGCATTGTAAGACTCTTATCATGTTTTCTAATATTTAAAGTTCTGAGTTTATGTTTATGTTTGCTATGAGTGGCTAGTTTCTTTATACACTTGCTTAAATGATATTGATTATCATATGATTAGTTAGTGATTGTGTTAACATGTTTTAATTCAATTTCAAGTTGATTCTAAGATCCAATTGTGCTAAAATTTCATAGTCACATTTGTTAATCAAGTTTGACTAGTTGATAGTAATCGCAGAGGTCGAAAGAACTTGTTGTTATTCAAGTAGTTATAATTATTTTGTCTATGGATGATTGTTTTTACCCATTATTCTTGATTAAACAAAGGAACTAAGGTGTGGTTGTAATAAGAACACTTTTTGATTATCAAGATGGGATTGATTGGAAACATCTAAAAGGTCGTAAGATTAGTTGTTGACAATCAATTGTAACCTTTTTTCTATAATCTGTTACCTTTTGTATTGACCATTTCTTAAGCAAATTTGATAAAGCAAATGGATGTTGTTGTGTTTAAGTTTGTGAAAATAAACTTATGAATCTTGAATTGATTGGTTAAACTTAATGCTTGTTTTTATGAACTAAAATCTTGACGAAGGTTTAACTTGTAAGAATGATAGATTAGTACACCAACTAATTATCATAACCAACATGTTAAGAGGTTAACACAATCATACTAATCAAGGATAAGAAACTAGTTTAAGCAAGTGTAGTTTTTAATCATCTGAATTTCATTATATCTATTTTCGTTGTTATATGCTTTTGGATTGCCTTAGTTGATTTAAACTTGTTAATCAGATTCACTTAAATCCCTGCGAACGATCCCGACTTACCTTTATAATCTTGCTATAACGGACGAGTGCACTTGCTCGTATGTGTTATTGGTAAAATTGGTAAATCGTCTTTTATAAATTTAAAACTTGTACACACGTAGCACATCAAGTTTTTGGCGCCGCTGCCTGGGATTTGATTGTGTTTCAGCAAGTTTTGAATCCACGTCAGTCAATCCATTCCAAATAAAAAATAAAAAAAAAATCAGAAAGCTTCAACCGGTCGGTCGTCTCACAACCTATCCGATTGCGCAAAAAGCCTACCAAATTGATCTAACCGATCGGTCACTCCACGCAACCGATCCGGTTACTCGTTTCTGTCCAGAAAACTGTGTTTTATGTTTGTCCGTGTGTTTAGATATTTCCTGGATTCTCTAGGTCATTGTATGAACACTCGTGCATCGGGAATAGAACCAATCTCACCTCTTACCAACCCCGAACGTTTGATTCGAAGAAGAAGAAGAACACCTTTCATACCCTTAGCCAATCGTGTACCTAGAGTACCAAACCCACCATTTAATAACCTTGTAGAAGCCAAAGTCGTTTACAACCCTTTCACCAATTTACCTTTTCCCATGGCGGACGCTTAACCCATGTGGGGAACCAACCGAGCCGTAGCACCAACCCCTGGAAGTGCTATTGTTGCTGTCAACCTTGGTGACAACTTCACCGTGAAGGGTCATCATCTTTCCATGATCAAAGACCTTTAATTCGATGGCCGTGCGCGGGCCAATCCGCATAAGCACATTTCCGAATTCATCAAAATTTGCGGCATGTTCCGTTATGGCGACACCGATGTCAATGCCATCAAACTCAAACTTTTTCCATCATCACTCGCCGGAGATGCTAAAGTATGGTACAATGAATTGACCCCAGGAATTATCAACACTTGGGAGGAGATGAGGCAAGCCTTTGTAAGCCGATTCTTTCCACCTGCCATGTTTGATCGATTAATAGGAGAAATTCGTGCTTTCACACAAAATCCCAACGAATCACTTGTCGAAGCTTGGCTTCGGATGAAAGATTTGCTTCGTAGTTGTCATGGACATGGATTATCCAAAGGAACCATTATCCAAATCTTTTACCATGGACTAGATGAAACCTGCCGGAGGAATTTTTCTCTATAAGACTCCTAACGATGCACACCAATTACTAGAAGATCGAGTACTTCTCAAACTCGATTGGTGTAAAGATTCCAAAACCAAACATCTTCGAAAAAACGTTGCTTTTGTCGAAAACATCAATACCTCAAAACTCATTGAGAAAATGGAAGCCTTAACCTCAAAAATCGACTCGCAATACAAAGATATCAAAGAATAAATGAAGGAAATGCGAGACGGATGCAACAATTGTGGAGGAAATCACCCATCGTCTGAGTGCGACGATAAACCCATGGGTGGACCTAACGAAGGAGAAGCGAATTGTGTCCAAGGAGGATATCGTAGTAATTATTACGGTCGAAATTCTGGAAATTGGCAAGACCACCGACCAAGGGATGACAACCATGATTCTCAACCTCGAACTGACAATCCGCCCCTGCAAAACTCCGAGAAAAAGATGGAAGAATCCGAATTCGAAAAAACCATTATAGAATTCGTGGCTGCTCAAAAATCTGCAAATGATTTCATCATAAATCAATTTTTCAATCTCAAAGCCAAAGTTGAGCAGGGACAGAAAAATCATCAAACATCTATCCAAGATCTTGAAAACAAATTTGGCAGATTATTTGACCAACATTCCTCTCGACCATCTGGTTCGTTACCAAGTAACACCTAATCCAACCCAAAACCATCAAATGATAAAACGTACCATCCACCACAAACAAGAAATGAGCATATCAATGCTGTCTTCACAAGAAGTGGTCTCTCGTACGATCCACCACCAACTCCTAATGAAAATACTCCTATTACCCAAGATAGTGAGGATGAAGCTGAGGAAACCAACCCAACTCAAACCACCAAAAAGAAAACCACCCCATCTGTCTAGGCGTACACACCAAAAATTCCATATCCTCAACGCCTTAAGCAAGAAAAAATGGAAGAGCGTTATAAGAAGTTCATTGAAATACTCAAAGAGGTTAGACTCAATGTTCCTCTCGTTGATGTCTTAGCCGGAATGCCAAATTACGAGAAATTCTTGAAAGAACTTCTTAATAACAAAAGTAAGCTAGAGCAAATATCAGCCACTTTCCTTAACGAATAATGCTCAACCATCGTTGAAAACAAAATCCCACCAAAGCTCAGAGATCCTGGGAGCTTTCTTATTCCATGTACTTTCGGGAATAATATTCAATGCGATGCTTTAGCCGACCTTGGCGCAAGTATCAATTTGATGCCTTATTCGTTGTATTCCAAATTATGCAACAACAGCCTTAAACCAACAAAAATGAGCATTCGATTAGCAAATCATTCTTATCAATATCCTGTTGGTATTGCCGAGAATATGCTTGTTCAAGTCGGTAAATTCATTTTTCCCGTGGACTTTGTAATCTTAGAAATGGAAGAAGATAGTAAAGTCCCACTCATCTTAGGAAGACCTTTCCTAAATACCGTTGATGCAATCATCAAAGTGAAAGGAAAAGAACTCAACCTTGGAGTTGGAGAAGATCGAATCACCTTTCTAATCGATAAAGCGATGCGCTATCCACGTTCCAGTTATGACACTTGTTTCAACATCGATGTTATCGATGAAGTCACTGACGAAGAATTGGATGCATTACTTAACGAATCTGATCCATTCATGACTACTTCTGAGAAAATCAATGAAACAGACTTTGACAAAGTGTTTGATGATTTCATGAAAGTAGAGTTCGAAAGAGATAACACGGAAAAGGAGGAAATGGAGGAAGAGAATTTTGAAGAAATAACTTTTGATGACGAAATGAGAATAAAATCTTCTCTCGAAGAACCACCAATAGATCTCTACTCAAACCTCTCCCTGATCATCTCGAATATGCTTACCTGGAGGAAAACTCACTTCTTCCATTAGTCATATCTTCATTACTCGAGGCCGATGAGAAAGAAAGTTTAGTTTCTGTCCTCAAAAATCATAAACAAGCTTTCGCTTGGAAAACATCTGACATCCCAGGAATTAGTCCCAATTTCTGCAAAAACAAAATCAATTTCGAAGATGGGATCAAACCTGTTGTGGAACGTCAACGTCGACTCAATCCTAACATGAAAGAAGTTGTCAAAAAGGAAATCATAAAACTTCTCGATGCTGGTATCATTTACCCAATCAAGGATAGTCCTTGGGTGAGTCCCGTTCACTGTGTTCCCAAGAAAGGAGGAATGACAGTTGTGACTAATGAACGGAATGAACTAGTCCATAATAGAACTGTCACTGGTTGGCGCGTTTGTATTGACTATCGGAAATTAAATAAATCCACAAAAAAAGATCATTGTCCACTCCCGTTCATGGATCAAATGCTTGAAAGACTAGCAGGAAATAAATTCTTTTGCTTCCTCGATGGATTTTCAGGATACTTTCAAATTCCAATCGATCCTAATGATCAAGAAAAGACCACTTTCACTTGTCCTTTTGGAACCTACGCATATCGCCGTATGCCTTTTGGTCTCTGTAATGCACCTGCAACTTTTCAAAGGTGTATGATAGCCATATTCCAAGACATGCTCGAAACCTCCATGGAAGTTTTCATGGATGACTTTTCAGTCTTCGGAAATTCATTTGAAGCCTGTCTTTCCAATCTTGATAAAATACTCGAAAGATGCGAAGCTGCACATCTTGTCCTTAACTGGGAAAAATGTCACTTCATGGTGACCGAAGGAATTGTGCTTGGCCACAAAATCTCCAGTGCAGGCACGGAAGTAGATAAAGCAAAAATCAACGTTATCACAAAACTTCCACCACCAACTAACGTTAAAGCTGTTAGAAGTTTTCTAGGACATGCCGGTTTCTACCGCCGCTTTATCAAAGATTTTTCAAAAATATCCCGTCCGATGACAAAACTTCTTGAGAAAGATTCTGTCTTTGACTTCAATGCTGATTGCATAAAAGCCTTCGAAACGTTGAAATCTCAACTGACTAGTGCTCCGATCATGGTTTCACCTAATTGGTCACTACCCTTCGAACTTATGTGTGATGCCAACGATTTTGCTGTCGGAGCCGTCCTAGGCCAACGAGAAGGAAAACACTTTCGGCCCATTTATTTTGCTAGCAAGACACTGAATAGTGCTCAGCAAAATTATACAGTCACGGAAAAGGAATTATTGGCCGTAGTTTTCACGTTCGAAAAATTCCGATCCTACCTCGTACTCTCAAAAACAGTCGTGTTTACCGATCACTCGGCACTCAAATATCTGTTCACCAAGCAAGATGCTAAACCGTGTCTAATCTGATGGATTCTGCTACTCCAAGAATTTGACATCGAAATCAAAGATAAGAAAGGAGCATAGAATCTAGCCGCTGATCATTTATCACGTCTTGAAAATCCAGATCTTGAGGAGTTAAAGGAAGAAGAAATCGATGATTACTTCCTTGATGAAACCCTCATGACCGTTGATGGAAATGACGATCCTTGGTTTGCTGACTTTGCGAACTATCTCGCTGGAGGAATTCTCAGAAAAGGTTTAACTCACGCTCAAAGGAGCAAATTCTTTTCGGAACTTAAATACTACTTTTGGGAAGAACCATATCTTTTCAAAATGTGTCCTGACAGAATGATCCGAAGATGTGTTTCTGGTTCCGAAACACGCAAGATTATTGACGAATGTTATCATGGTACAACTGGGGGACATTATGGTCCTTCCACCACAACTAAATTTTTTTTGATGTTGGATTCTATTGGCCAACAATATTCAAAGAAGCACATACAGTTGTTCAGAACTGTGATGCTTGCCAAAGAACCACCAACCTTTCACGCAGAGACGAAATGCCATTGATAAGCATTCAGGTGTGTGAAATATTCGATATTTGGGGAATCGATTTCATGGGACCATTCCCTAAATCCCACAAATACGAATACATTCTCGTTGCTATAGATTATGTGTCCAAATGGGCAGAAGCTGAAGCTTTACCAACAAACGATGCTCGCGTCGTCGTTAATTTTCTCAAAAAGCTTTTCGCTCGTTATGGAATCCCCAAAGCCTTGATAAGCGATTGAGGAACCCATTTCTGTAACCGACAAATGGATAAAACCATGAAAAGATATGGGGTTCACCATCGATTCGCGACAGCTTATCATCCACAAACTAGTGGCCAACAGAGCTCTTAAAAGAATACTCGAAAAAACAGTGAAGGACAATCCTTCAGTGTGGTCGAAGAAACTTGACGATGCTCTGTGGGCGTTTCGTACGGCTTACAAAACTCCTATTGGCACAACTCCTTACAGACTCCTGTATGGAAAAACTTGTCATTTGTCGTTCGTAGTTGAACATCGTGCTTACTAGGCTCTTAGAAACTGTAACACCGATCTCAAAATAGATGGAGAGAAGAGATTCTTGCAATTGCACGAACTCGACGAATTAAGTCTCTGAGCTTATGAAAATTCCAAACTGTATAAGGCAAGAACAAAAGCTTATCACGATAAAAAGCTGAGAATTCGAAAAGAATTTAAAGCCGGAGATAAAGTTCTGCCTTTCAACATGAAATTCAAATTCAAAGCTTCTAAATTACAACCAAGATGGTTTGGACCATATATCGTTAAACATGGATATCCATCCGGTTATGTCGAACTTTATGACAAACAGGGTGGAAGTTTCATTGTTAATGGGCACCGAATCAAACTATACTATGATAAGGAGCAAATGAATGAAATATCAGTTGAGACAGTTTCACCTGAAAATGAATTCAAAACCATCATCTTCGTAGCACCTTTTCCAGGAAGAATCCCACAAAGTGTTCCTTGGAAACCATCTGCTGAGTTCATATGGAGCGATATTGATGCTACTGGTGAATAATTCATGTATGTCCCGGAACTTTTCAAAATGTTCAAGGCTGCATCTGTGGCCAAGTAAATTCGGGAAGATTTGAGTCAGGCTGATGACTCGTTAATAAAACAAGTGCTTCTCGGGAGGCAACCCGTGTGTTTCAGAATTGATTTTCTGTGGTCACGCCCCAAAGTTTAAACCCTTGGTTGAACTTAAGTGTGGGGGAGTGCCACATCTTAATAAAACTCTTTTTGTTTGTATATAAGATTTTGTGCAGGTAATGATTACTCCAGTGGACGCTTGGATAAAGAAAAGAATAAGCTGACAAACTCATTGGAATATCTGGTTTTATCTCTAATTTCCCTATTTCTATACTTTGAAGTTCGTTTTTTACATTGAGGGCAATGTTTAACTTAAGTGTGGGGGGGGGTGAATAGGAAAATGAGAGTTGTTAAGCTTAAATTTAAAATTTTGTTTGCCCTTGTGATCTAGTTATTTTCACGCTTTTAGGATAATATATTAGAATAACTGAATCAAACCACTGGTAAAACTAGTAATATTTGAAACTTTGAGATGTGTTCTGATTAATATTGAAATCCATTCTGGGATCGATAAACATTTGCTAGCACAAATTATAGCCCTTACCACTAAAATTGTGAGGATTTGAGCCTGTTCTATATAAAGCATACATCTTTTATGCTTGAATCTTTTGCTATGAGTGTGCCGGTGATTTTATTTATTCTAGAACTTGTGCTTGTAAATCATTACCAGACCGCAGTGAGATCGCATTCGTGCGATATAAGTAAATGCGTGTGATAAAGAGGCACCTTAGGATTTAACCCAAATGGCCTTCCATTTTTCATATTATGCTATATTAGCTACCACATTGGTTAGTTAACCACCCATATGTACCCATTTGTAGCGCTCATCTTTAGCGCTAGATATCCCTAGTTACACCCTCTGAGCCTTCCTTTTCGTTTTTGATAAATCCAAAAAAATACAAAAAGATTTTACACTTTAAACCTTAGCCTAACCCTTGTCAATGTCTAAACAGTTGGTTGCTAGTCACCTTGAATGAGAAGATTGTTCAAATGATTATGAGTAACCGCACCTTGTTAGTTGTGTGAGCCATTATGAGTTTATGTTTAAAAAAAAATGAATGTATTAGCCAATGTGCTATGTTCGAAGAACAATTGTCATGGCAAATCAAAGCGAAGATTTGTGGAAATCCGAAGAAACGAAAATGAAGCTATAATCATTTATTGGTTTGTGGATTGTTTGGTAGCTAGCAACACGGGTATTAGACTTGATTCTATTTTTATTTTAACACCAATTTCATTAACATTCCCATGCCTTATCCATACCCTTAACCCTAAGCCTTAACATCATAACCCGAATAAAAGTCCTCTTTAGATGTTTTTGCTTGGTGCTCACGCCACGTCGGTGGAGTTTTGTTTCTTGTACAAGCTTATGGTAATAATCTAATCATGACTGAGCAATGAGTGTGATTTATCTTGTTCCTCCACTAAAAATTGAGTGATTGAGTGAATTATATTTCGTTCCTTTTTCGTGAGGTGTTTTGAAATGTTAATCATGCAAGAAAATTATTGGATATTTTCAAACATCTTGAAAGTTTCACCCTTAAAAGCGTAATTGATGAATCTTCTCTTATACTCGTACTTGGTAGATTTGCATCATATTTTTCGTAATCATAATTTTGTACCAGTGGATGTTTTTCCTAGATTTGCTTGTGGGCAAGCAAAGTTTAAGTGTGGGGAAATTTGATAACGCTCAGATTGTACATGTTCTCAATAGCGTTATGTGTGCTTTTGTATCAAGTTTGACTAGTTGATAGTAATCGTAGAGGTCGAAAGAACTTATTGTTATTCAACTAGTTATAATCATTTTGTCTATGGATGATTGTTTTTACCCATTATTCTTGATTAAACAAAGGAACTGAGGTGTGGTTGTAATAAGAACGCTTTTTGATTATCAAGTTGGATTGATTGGAAACATCTAAAAGGTTGTAAGATTAGTTGTTGACAATCAATTGTAACCATTTGTCTATAATCGGTTACCTTTTGTATTGACCATTTCTTAAGCAAATTTGATAAAGCAAATGAATGTTTTTGTGTTTAAGTTTGTGAAAATAAACTTATGAAACTTGAATTGATTTTTAATTGATTGGTTAAATTTAATGCTTGTTTTTATGAACTAAAATCTTGACGAAGGTTTAACTTGTAAGAACGATAGATTAGTACACCTACTAATTATCATAACCAACATGTTAAGAGGTTAACACAATCATACTAATCAAGGATAAGAAACTAGTTTAAGCAAGTGTAGTTTTTAATCATCTGAATTTCATTATATCTATTTTCGTTGTTATATGCTTTTGGATTGCCTTAGTTGATTTAAACTTGTTAACCAGATTCACTCAAATCCCTGCGAATGATCCCGACTTACCTTCATAATCTTGCTATAACGAACGAGTGCACTTGCTCATATGTGTTATTGATAAAATTGGTAAATCGTCTTTTATAAATTTAAAACTTGTACACACGTAGCACATCAGTAACACACATTCTATCCAAAGCAAAAAAAAACAATAATGGCACAAAACGATAATGGGAAGGCTTTGTTGAGTTCGTTGAGGAAAGAAGACTGCCCAAATGAAAAGGGTTTGGGTGTTAAGAAGGAGAAGGAAGAGGCTGACATCGTGTTATCAGAGGTTAACGATTTGGGAAAAAGGATTACAAATCTGGAAATTTTGTGTAAATATCTTAAGGAAAGGAAGGAAATGAAGGAAAAGTATGATAGGGAGAGTTGTGGGTCTAGCTAAGTGTATGTTTAGATGATAGGAAACTTTGTAGTAGTTGTGAACATGAAATCGATCAATAAAAATTGGGTTCTTATGTACGTAATAGTGTTTGGTTGTGCATTGTAAATGCTTGAAATCTTTGTGCATTTGTTAATAGGTTTGATTTACCCAAGTCATACCACAATAGTAAGTTACAATTTGTGGAATTTCATACATTTGTTTGACTTGGGTAAGTTAAAATCAAAGATCTTATAATTTGAGGCAATAGGCGTGTTCAGTCCCACTGTCAACACTAACACCATACCAATTTCTTCCTAAACAATACACTATTGTCAATACATTATGATTTAGTGCTAAACATTTGCATTTTCAACACATATTTATAAACCATTGCCTTTGGTTTTGCTGATACAAGGGGGTGTTTGGTTTGTTGATACAACTTTTGCTAATAAAAGGGGATGTTTGGTTTTGCTGATACAAGGGGATGTTTGGTTTTGCTAATAGTAATTAGAAACAATACACCCAATATCACAAATTCAAGAACAGATTAAATACATAAAAATTAGATGATATTTCATCATTAATATAGTTGGTTACAAGATCAGAAACAACTACATCAAACCATGACCAACAACCGAACAAAATATCCGAATTTACGTACCTCTTTTACCAACCTATATTTCCAAAACTAGCACCCAAAAGACCCCATTTATCTACCCTCATGAAATACCCAAAATTCAGTCATTATGCTCAGCCATTTTCTTGACATAACCTTCGCTGATAAGCTTCATCAGTTTGACCAAGAATCTGTATGAATTGAAAAAGTAGGTCTGTGTGCCTCGCCTGGATTTTCCTCAGCGCATCCAAAAAGTCAAGCGCTATTCCCTGAGGTCCCAAAGCTTCGTTCTCTTCAATCAGCTCCCTACGCTTGATGATTCCCCTCTTTAGATGATCAATGCACTGACGAACTAGGTTTTTCAAAAGCCCTTCTTGTGCAGCCTCTTCCCCAAACCACACTGCCATACGATCATTTAAGTTGGATGAACCAGCAATCTCCATGAGTTCATTCTAAATAGGGAAATCTTACATTGGAAATTGTGTGTGTGTGGAAAAAGTAGTGGATGGGTTTATCGGTTCGTGTGCACAAGTAAATAGCGTCTCAGGGTAGAGACGGTCAAGGGTCTAATAGTGACTTTTTTTTTCACACTCGGTCCCTGAATTTGTCTTAGTTGCCGTTGTCATACTTAAAACTCCCGGCCGATAATCATTTCTTATACACAATTGTTCCCTCAATTTGCCAAGTTACGTTTACTACAATTTAGTTGAAGATTAAACAACACAAAACCATTAGAAGTTTGACTTTGTTAACTCAAACTTCTAAAACATATCAATAAACTCCCTAACAAATATTGACTAATGGGTTTGCAATTTTGACTTTACAAAGTCAAAATGCAAATACAAAATAGCCATTCACCATTTTCAATGTTGACTAACTAAAGTAAACTGGAAATGCAGTTTTACTTTCTACAATCAAATTGAAATGCTAAATGGAAGTTTGACTTTCGAATGTCAAACTTGCATAACCTACAATAAGCACAAACAACAACATATGAACAAGCTAAATTTAAGCAAACCATATAAACAAATACCAAAATACAAAAACTATTTTGCAACATGAATTGTCATAGGGTATTCAACGCATACATAAACTACAACCACTAAAAGAAATCTACCACGGCTGTGGGGGAAGCTCGGTGGAGTTTCAATAGCTTCCTAGCCAACTCCCATTTTATCCTGATATTTTCATTCCCATCATGACTCCTATCGTTGAGCTTGATATTGATTGTCTTTACCGACCGGGAACACGCAAGTATAAACTTTATTAAAGTTAATTCATGCTCTGATCTAGGAAAAGCTCGAAACACCACAGTCTGTAGCTGCCCATGGCTGATTGTGTTTCTGTCTACAACATTGAATTTTTTTTCCAAATGTAGAACACTAAGCGTGTTTGCAGCCTGAAAAATCAAATAGTGTTGAGATACACAAACAAGGCAATTTATGAATGTTTATTTAATACATATACATTACAGTATTACACTTACTCTGGTATCCAACATTTTCAAATTTGGAGATCCACGAATCATTTCAATGATGAACGATACCATAACGCTATTCCCAAAATCGACATCGGACAGCTTAAGATTAATCAGGGATACAAAGGGCATAGGGACATTCATCCTAGAATTAGTTTCCCGTATCAACTACAACAAGTTTTAAAGATTAAATTTCATTACTATTACACATTTCTTTAACATTGTAAAATTATAAATGTAAAACTCAAACTGTTCTTACCATGCAATCATCAAAATCAAATGTAAGGGTCTCAAGATTTTGAAGTCTTGTCAGGTGAAAGATATCTAATGTTGTAATTGTCGTTACAACATTATAAAGACTGAATGAAAAATCTAACTTCTTCAAATTCCTAAGTTTTGCAATATCCCATAGTCACATCTCGTTTGTAGTAGGACTATTCATTTTAAGAGACTCAAGTGAGGGACAACCAACAATAAACTCCCAAACTGTACCGGTTAGAAAATTGACATGAATCAATTCTAAGCTCAAAAGATTTGGAAAGCCATGAAAATATTCCAAAGTAGCCATAGCACAAACATGAAGTTTCAGATGTTTCAACTCCATACGAGAGTAAAGTTGGGTTGGGAACGTAACTCGTTCACCATACCAGTTTCTAATAATCAGCTCCTAAATTCCATGCCGAGCCAAAAACAAAATCGAATCACGAATCTTTTCATAATGAAATTCGTCTATTCCAAGCATTGATCTTGGCTCTACAGAGAAGAAAAACTTTCTTATGGGACACATAAGCCGATTTAAGAGTCTAGTAACAAGCCTCCCATCAAACTCATATGTTAAATAATAAAAGAAATCCTCATCAACTATGACATCGGTGAGCAAAGTCCACTTAGACCTCCATTTTCTCGCTAAACTAGAGGTTCTCACCGCTTCTAACAAAGGAAACCGATTCAAAATGTTACTGATCACTATATCTGGCATGTTTCTAATACGATCGATCGACATGGTATTGTTGGAAGTTGGGTTGGTCTTTTGAGTTCTGGAAATGAGGATTTAGATTTGGATTTTGATTTTCAGTTGATCGTTTCTGGATAAGGGTGTTATTATGATTGGTAAAGTTGTTTGTTGGGTGGGTTTATTTGTTCGCGTGAAATTAAATGCTAATGTATCAGGGAAGAAATGGCTAGTAGCCATGATACGCGTACAACGCGCGTTCGGGGTCAAAGGAACTTCCTTTTCGTCGAGCAAGTTTTTCAACCCCCTAGGCAGTGAACCTAATCGTTGTAGTGTAGTATTAGGGTAAGCCTCGGGAATTGATATCGTTCTATAGGGGAATAGGAATGCTAGTGAGAAATTACTACGCTAAGGTTGGGGTTGAGGAAGATTATTTTTATCTTTTTTTTATATTTTTTAGAAAATTGAAATTACGAATCTCGGGGTATTGGATTTGGGGGGGTTGGTATTTCTACCGATTACTCTACTTATCTAATTAACTAAGCTAAGGTGAGTGTAGTCTATGTCTATTTTTGTATGCTCTTATGATGATTAAAAATGTGTTTACCTAGATGCTATTACTCCCTAGTTATCTCCTATTGATGGTCGAATTGTCACGTCCTTATTCTTAATGCGTTGTGTCTTCTAAGGTCGTAGGGTATGCATTTTTCGCTAACTCTTTGAGACTACCTTAAGGTTATTGCCTACGAAATCTCTAGGATTCATAAACTAACTCTAAGGTTACCTTTGGATGTTTAGCCTACAATAACTCTAGGTGATTATAAACTAATGTTCACAAAGATTACTCAAGCATTAAAAACACAACGAATGACCTATCGCAATACTAGGTCAATCACAATTAAGATAAGAGACAACCAATCAATATTCAATACCTAGGTTTCATAGATCTAAGCAAACACACAAGTAAATTAGCCGGACATGGAAAACATGCAAGCATACACACAAACAATTGAAGACATAATTGAATTAATGAAGTAAATCACTTATCTTGTTGTAAAATAAGGTATGGAACCCTAAGATACTGCCCAAGACAGCCAAAGTTCGGTTTAGGTTTTACTCCACAAAACTACCTCTCTAAAATACTGAAAATTCGAATTCTATATATAGAGTTACAATATAAGACGGCGTCACTCTTTATTTGTGACGCCGTCGGGTCGCCGCCATTAGGTTTTCGTCTTGGCCACATCAACTCTGTGACGGCGTCACCTTATGGTTGTGATTCCGTCGGCTTCATCTTCTGACGCCGTCGGGATCCAAATCTAGGCCGTCTGAGTTGTGACGCCCTACTCTTTAAAACCTGATGCCGTCAAGTGCAAATTAGCAATTTGGCTTCTGAGTCGTCTCGAAACGTGTTGTGACGGTGTCGCCATTTGGCTGTGACGCCGCTACCTTCTGTTCCAGCAGCTTGAGTGTCTTGATTCTTGACTTTGGCCATTTTCTTCATATATTCGCGCCTTTTCGTCCGAATAAGTGTCATTCCAGCAATTTGCCTTCAAGAGACCTAAAAAGTGAAAAGGAACGAAATTAAGTAGTAACGGATACAAAAGTGATCGATTAAGGGCTTAAATGACCCCTCAAAAGTGTACCTTTTAAGGGCTTAAATGACCCCTCAAAAGTGTACCTTTTAAGTCCTCATCAAATATCCCTACACTTGGTATTTGCTTGTCCTCAAGCAAATGTGCTTTTAGCCAATTAATTTATAAGTTAGGGGTCATGAAGCATTAGTTTAGAACAATTCACAACACGTATAAGCCCCACAAAATTCATAACAAGCACTGAAATTACATACTAGCACCTCACAAGTGGTGTTTAGATACTCTCATCTCTCGGGTGTATATGAAAAATATCAAGTTTGAAATGGAAGATAAACACTCATTAACCGGTCCTAGTACATAGATTACCATAGGCTTGAGACTAGATCAAACCTCCATCGCTTTTGGTGTAAGCACCTATAAAAAAATATCCAAGAGGTCTTTTAAAGGGTTGTAGCGTTAGGCTTACGGTAGGGAAACAAAGGGTTTGGTGGGATAGGCAATTTAGTGGTGGCAATTCAAAAATATTTATGTTACAAGCATGAGAAGAATGACGTTGCTAAGCCAAGACTCGATACCCTAAACTCTAGATAAATTGAAACAAACAAACATAAATTTAAAAATAGATGTAGGATGGTAGCCCGTTTTTTTTTTTTACACTCTATTTTTTTTCTCTTTTTTTTCTTTTTTTTTCGATTTTTTTTCGTACACTTTTACTCTACCATCCTCTACGATAACATCAAAATAATAAGGATTTATAGGCACATCCCTACACTTGAGTTTTTATTACTCTAACACTAATTTGACCCGAATTGAAAAGATTAAAACACTTGGAGTACATTATTACGTAAATAAAGGAAATTTGAATTTAACGTTTCTTCCCGTCATTTCATAAAATTTAACTTATCCCATGAGTCCCAATCGTCCCAAAACTGTGTACAAAAGATATGACTCGACTTAGCAACTTATGCAAGCAACTAGATAATTGAACTAAGGGTTTAGTATGATAACAATAATGCACTAAAAGTGAGTGCATACAAGGTAGGCTAAGGCGATTTAGGTGTACATTTGGGGGTGGATTGTAAACAATGCTCTTCATTGATATTTCGGAAAACCGAAACATCACGAGAACCGCGAAAAGGATAGGCTCTGAGGGGTTAACTAGGGGTATCGTGTACTAAAGATGAGTATAGTGCAAGGGTGTGGGGGAATTACTCAACCGATGTGGAATAAGTAATTATAATATGGGTATCAAACAAGGGTTATCCTAATGCCTCTTATCATTTAGTTATTCCTAACTACACAAGTGTAGTCTCACTAGCGATCTCGGAATGCATCACAAAACAAGTTCTAGAATCTATTATACTACCGGTACATACTCGAAGCATTAAAGAGGAATGCTTTAATTCCTACAAATCTAAGGGCGATCCTCACATTTTGGGTGGAATTTAAGTGGTAAAGGGTTTTGTGTTAGTCAGACTTTCTACTAAACTAGGATATAATGCTTGTGGAATGGATGTTTACAGACTTTCTGGAAAATTAAGACCTGGAAAATTCCAAAAATTTATAAGTAGCACAGAAAACGAGAAAAAGTTAGAAGTTGTTTCTACTCCTCCTGACGCCGTTAGGTTGCGACCCTGACGCCATCAGGTTATCCTGACAGAAACTGGTCTGCGATTTTCTGGAAAATTTATATCTTTAGAATCTGGAAAAATTTCCTGCATGACATCCATTATGACTCGATACAAGCATTTGACTCTAACAAACACCCATGTATATCTTTTTAATAATTGTAATTCTCATGTTCACATTCTTTTTGAAAACGTGTGTAATCCTCGCTACACTTATCCCTTTTGTAAAATACCTTTATACGTAATTAAGACGATGTTAAAGACAAAATAAAGCATTTTTACAAATTCAAACATGAGAATAAACAATCAATAAAATATATACGACACACAAACAAGCAAACAATTAAGCATGGGTTGCCTCCCACGAAGCGCTTTTCTTTATTTATAAGTCTTGTAGCTAGACTCGAAGTCGTGCCCCTACGTGACTTCATTATCGTCACCTTCTTCCTCATGACGGTCTCTATTGGGGTTTTCCATGGTATAGTAATGCCCTATTATGCATCTTTCTAAGAAGTCATCTTCTCCCCCAATCTGTTCTATATTCCGGTCCTAGTTTCAAGCAATCCTTATAGAACCCGAAAATCTTATTCATCACATAGTCAACTCCCTTCTCCTTATCTTCCTCATTCCTATAGTAGACCGATAGCTTAAGTTCTTTCTCATCATTGGATAATGATGAAAATTTCTCAATATTAAAGGGCATTTGGTAAGCTACATCATCGGTCTCATCCTTGAATCTCACTATTCCTAACTGTTAGGAATTAGAAATTCCAGGTATTAAAGAGTCGGTCACCTCAAGTATATGCAATCGTTAGAAAGCTCGTAGTCGTAGTTATTTCAAGCTAAGTAGTATTTAGTTAAGTATCACCGTGGAGGACGGACGGGTCTTTACCCACTGTATGCCTGATCCACAGCCCGTTGTGTGGCATTTTATGTAAGACTAAAAATACTCTCTACCTCCCAAGGTAGAGAGTTGGAGCTCATTATAATATTTCCTTTCTCTCACTATAGTTCCCAACTCTCTTCCTTTCTCTCACTAGAACTTTCTCTCTCTAACATACTTATACGCCTACTTTGATCATGGTTTAGAGTGTTTGTGAAATCCAATATCCTACAAATGGTATCAAGAGCCAGGTTTGATCACTCATCTTTCATTCTTTGTTTTGGTGGATTTCATAAGGTTTTTGGTGTATTAATGGTTTAGGAGAGTTTGACTCATTTGGACAAATTCTAGTGGTAAAGTTTGAATTTTGCTTGTACTTTTGTGTTAGGATCATCATATGTGGTTATGTTTTGAATTGGAAGGCTTAAATCATTGTGGTTTGGTTGTTTTGGATTGATAAAGTGGTTATTTGTGAAAGAAGGACTAAGCGAGTTGAGTCTCGGACTTGTGTTTCTTCAAAGCGAGTTGTTTTGTTATTTGCTGCGAGTTGGTACATGCGACTTAGCTGTTTAGCGAGTTGATATTTATGCGACTTGGGTTCTAAGCGAGTTGTTTCTTTAAGCGACTTGAGATCTAAAGCGACTTAGCTATTTAGCGAGTTGTAACGCTAGCGAGTTTCTTTAAGCGACTTAGTGTTCAAGCGAGTTAATTGTGTTGCGAGTTGATACTAAAGCGAGTTGGCTATTTAGCGACTTGATTCATTAAGCGAGTTGACTGTGTTGCGAGTTGATGCTGATGCGACTTGGCTATTAAGCGAGTTGATTACTTAAGCGAGTTGTTAATTATGCGAGTTGTGTGGTTAGGTACTTATTCATTTAGGCTTGTTACTTCTTGGTGATACATTCTTACTGTTGTTCTTTTGGTTTAGTAAAATCCCGTGAAAGAATCAATTTTCTGGTTTAATCAAAGAATAGTAAAATCCCGTAGAACTTGAAACATATCTACAAACGTTCCTACTATCATCTCCACTGTTGCTGAGGATGTTCAAGCAGCTGGTTCAGATACTCGTCCACCCATGCTTGACAGAACTGACTACGACTCTTGGGTTCAACGAATCAGATTGTACTGTCTTGGAAAAGAAAATGGAGTCAACATTCTCAAATCCATTGATGAAGGACCATATCGGGTTGAGACGAATAGAGACTTAATTGATACAGCTGAAGATGGAACAATGATCTATGGAATTGACAGACCAAAGACATATGATGAGCTTGATGATAAGGAGAAAAAGAGATTCGATGCTGATATCAGGGCTTCTAACATCGTACTTCAAGGTCTTCCAAAAGATATCTACAAGCTGATCAATCACAACGCCGAAGCAAAGGCAGTATGGGATAATGTCAAGATGCTTCTCTCAGGTTCTGAATTAACCATGGAAGACAGAGAATCACAACTCTATGATGAATTTGAACACTTCAAGATGAAACCGGATGAGAGTGTTTATGAGTACTATGTGAGATTCCACAAGCTTGTTAATGATATGAGGAACATCAGAATGATTATGCCTAACATTCAGCTGAACTCTAAATTTGTGAACAACATGAATCCCGAATGGCACAAGTTTGTCACTTCTGTGAAGCTCACTAAAGGACTGAAGAATACAAATTATGAGCAACTCTATGCCTTCCTTCTTCAAAATTAGAGACATGCCATGTTTGAAAAGAGGATTCTTGATCAGTTCAAAGGTCAGGGAGAAACAAGCTCAACAAATGATTCAACTGCTTTTTTTCACTAATGATGGGATTACCACCAATGCTTCTCAAGTTGTACCCACGGGAGATGATAATCACAAACTCATTTCTGATCCAAGGTTCAAGCAACCTGATGCAAATGCTGTCATGGAACATTTCATCACTCAACTGGCACTCATGGTTAAAGAGAACAGGACACTTTCACCTCACACTAACAAACTTCACACCTGCAATGAGATCCGAACCGCCTCCAATCTTCACAACCATGCTTTGATCAGAGATGGGAAAATTATGGGGCAGTCAGTTCAAGAAAGGCAGTTTGATCAAAGAAAGGGTGGAGCAGGTGGAGGTTATGTTGGTAATCAGAATCGAGGAAGGAATGGAAATCAAGGTCAAGCTAAGCCGATCAAATGCTACAACTGTGGTGGTGAGGGACACATTGCAAGGAACTGCACATCTCCAAAACGTCCACAGAATGCTGATTACTTCAGAGATAAGATGCTGCTTGTACAAGCTTAGGATAATGGTGCTGCTTTGGATGAAGATGAGTTGTTGTTTCTTGCTGAGGGCAATGCCAAGACCTATGATGATGATGTGGATGAGCAGCCAATTCAGGAGATAGGTCACAATCATCAGAATGCCTTTCAAGTCGCTGATTGTGATGCATACGACTCTGATGTGGATGATGGACCTACTGCACACACAATTTTTATGGCTAGCATTACTCCAATGGTTTCTCCCAAGGTCTCTTCTTCACCACAAGCTGGCCCATCCAATGACAAACTCATCTCAGAGGTATTAAAACTATATGATGATGCTGATGTGCAAAAGATGCATGACAAAGTACAATCATCTGAAACTATTGAATCAAATATTGAAAATATGGGTAATATCAATGTTGTCCAATATGATCAATATGTGAAACAAAGTGAAAGTGAAGTTGTACCAAGTGATGCATCTTCTGCAGTCAACAATGACTATGTTTTTGATGAATTCACTGCATATGCTTATGATGATTCTGTAATTTCTGAACTAAATGCCTATAAAGAACGTGTTGCTATTTATGAACAACGTGCAAAATTTGAGTTGACCACTCGTGAGCAGGAAATGGATGACCAAGTGCGTACAATCATTAGAAAAAGTAATTTTAGAGAAGAAGTATTAAAACAAGAGTTAAATTCCTTGCAAGAAAAGCTTTCTAAAACTGCTAAGCAAAAACAAGAACTTCAAGAAAATGTGAAAATGCTTAAGCAAGAATTTAATGCAAAGGAATCAAAACTCTTGAAAGATTTTTCTAATCTGAAAACTTTGAAAAACAAACTTGAAAACAAGTTGTACATACAAGGGAACACCATTCAGACTGCTCACATGATCACTAAGCATAGAGTCTTAAGCGATAAGCATAACATTCCCCTTGTTGAGGAACCAAATCCAGAGGTCATTAAAAAGGCTAGAAATGCTCATAAGGTTCTTTATGATGGCAATGAAATCCTTAAACCTAGACAGAAACCTAGTTGCGTTGAGTGCACTGAGGAAGATAAGAAATCAGATGAAGTCACTAGGGAAAAGATGAACAAGAAATTAGGTGATCCTAAATGTAAAGAGATGAAAATAAAGATCACACCCCATGATTATAAGAAGGAAAATTGGATTTCCTTGAACATGTTTAAGCCTCAGACATTGTTGACTCCCGAACAAGTTTTATGGAAAATGGATTTAGATAAGCAGAAAGCTGAAAATATTGTTGAAACAAACCCTCCCCTTTGGAAAATGCCTAGAGCGACTGTGTATCCTCCTAATACACCAATGCATCTTGTTCCTAGAACAATTGCCACTAAAAGCAAGACCTTAATTAGCCAATATGTTATCTTTCAACTATTTGTTGATTTTGAGAAAACTTGCAAGAAAAGGATCACACCCACTGGTATAACTGAAGGAGAAAGGGGTTTTGAGCAAACGAAAGAATGTTATTTAACTGAAGTCATGCCTTTCTTTAAACTGCTAAAAGATCATTTTGAAAGTCTCAAAAAGGGAATGAACTTAGACATTAAAGAAATGGAAAAGGAGTTTGATGTAATGATAGTTGAGGTTAGTGACTATGAGCGAGCACTAAAATATAATGAGATTGAGAGGAAGAACTTGCATACACTAAATGAGAACCTGATTTCTGAATGTATTGCTCAAGATGTGTTCTACACTGCTACTAACTGTTCTATTACTGCTTCTCGATTCCATGAACTGTCTGTTGCTTTGAAAGTCTCCCATGATCGTGTCATTGAGCTTGAAAAAACTAATTCTGAACTAAATGAGAAAATTGAACTGGATGATCACGACAATTTGGTTAAACATTTTTCTAAACTAGAAGTTGAGCATTTTAATTTACAACTAAAATATCAACATCTTAAAGAAAATGTCAAAACTTCAAATATCAAGACATCCTTAGATGCTCCAGAGTTTGATGCAGTTTTTCAAATTAACAAACGTGATGAACAGATTCAAGCTCATTGCAACACGATCAGAAAGTTGAAAGCCCAAATCTCTCAATTAAAGGGTCAAACGAACAATGTGACTGGTCCCCAAATGCCTCCTCCTTTAGATTCTCAGAATTCTCAAAACTTTCATCTTCAAAACTTAGTAAATGCTTTACAAAAGGAAAATGAGGTTTTTCTTGAAGAAAATGAAAAGGTTAAACGTCATTTCAATGAATTATTTGAATCTACAAAGGTCACTCGTAACAAAAATAACGAAACGGTAGCCTCGTTACAAAAAGAAATTGAGAATCTAAAGAGTCAGGTAAAAGGGAAGATGCCAATGACCAATGGGGAGAATGGTGTATCAAAGGTACATGTCTGTAATAAATATGCTTTGTCTGTGAAATATGTTCCTCCTCATCTTAGGAATAACAAACTTGCTATTCAAACATATTTCTCATACCTTAAGGACAGCCTAGAATGTCTCCGTGAGATTGTAGAAGAGGATAAGTTAGAGAAACCAGATGATAATGCAATTGGCCATGCATGCTTCTTTGCCAAACGATCTCAAGAACTTCTAGAATGCCTAATTACAATATGCCCTAAAACCTTAGGTGAGCAAGTCAATCCCTTGATACCGTGTTCTATGCCTAGTGCCAAGCATGCAAGTCATTCAATGCCAAATGTTATGAATGTGAACCCTAATGTGACTTCAAGTAGTTCAGATTTCAAATCTGTTAGTGCTAAGAATGTGAACTCGAGTGTGCCCTCTAGGTGTTCAAATCCCAGCTATTCAAGTGTTAAAAAAGTTAATCTTAGTGTGCCTGCATGTAGCTCAGATCCCAGCACATCTAAACAGGTGAAGCAAATAGTAGCCAAACCAACTAATGTTCCCATTCCCTCTACAGGAGTAATCAGTGACATTAAAGCAAGCAGGTCAAAGTCTCAAGACAATACAAGGAAGGACACGACCTCGCAAGCTAAGAATGTGCATTGGAAGAAAGTAGAAGACCTACCTAGGAACTTTAAGTTTGAGCCGAATAAAACGAATCGTGTTGATTCTAGTATTAGCCATATGCGTACTGTAATTAATTCGAATTCTGATACTATTTGCAAACCTTGTATTGATGTCTGCTTGAATTCTGTTTCTAATCATGAATGTGGTGTTAATGTTTTGCCTAATGATGTTAATTGTCCAGTTAATATTGTTAATGTTAAAAATCATGCTAAGAAGGCTAAAAGGCAAAAACGAAAGAAAGTTAGAAAACAGTGGAAACCCACAGGAAGAACATTTAGTAAGATAGGCTATCATTGGATACCTGTTGGTCATAAGACTAATCAGACAATGCCCACTAGAAAATGGATGCCTACTGGTAGAACTATTCCCTTAAGAAGTGAGCACACTTTGAATAGGGCTAATACAGACACTAGTACTACATCTATTCATAATGATTCCATTGCTTTAATTTCTGATATGAATGCTTCTATTTCTGATGTGGGTGTTCCAACCATTGTTACTAACCAAATGGAACCCATTCTTGCATGGGGATCCCAATTATCCAGTTATCCATTCTTGTCTGTGTTCAACTGCAGATCGTTCAAATCGTTCTGTGGTACCTGGACTCAGGCTGTTCCAAGCATATGACTGGCGACCGGTCGCGGCTCATGAACTTCGTGAGCAAATTCATCGGGACAGTTAGATTCGGGAATGATCATTTCGGTGCAATCATGGGTTATGGAGATTATGTTGTTGGCAAAAGTGTTATCTCCAGGGTTTACTATGTAGAAGGTCTTGGTCATAAATTGTTCTCTGTTGGTCAATTCTGCGATTCTGATCTAGAAGTAGCCTTCAGAAAACATACCTGCTTCGTTAGAGAACTTGATGGTAAGGAACTTTTAAGAGGTTCACGTGGTTCAAATCTATACACCATCTCTATCGAAGATATGATGAAGTCTTCTCCAATTTGCTTGCTGTCAAAGGCTTCTAAAACAAAGTCATGGTTATGGCATCGTCGTCTCAATCACTTGAACTTCGGCACCATCAATGATCTCACCAGAAAGGACTTAGTTGTAGGTTTACCTAGACTCAAGTATGAAAAGGATCATCTTTGTTCAGCATGTCAAGTGGGAAAAAGCAAGAAGTATGCCCATAAACCCAAACCTACTAACTCTGTCACAGAAGTTCTTCATACAATTCATATGGATTTATGTGGACCAATGAGAGTGCAGAATATCTTTGGGAAGAAATATGTGTTAGTTGTGGTTGATGATTACTCTAGATTCACCTGGGTCAAGTTCTTAAGGACAAAGGATGAAACTCCTGATATCATCATCAAACTCATCAAACAGCTGCAGGTTCGACTTAACAAAACCGTCAGAATTATCCGAACAGACAATGGAACTGAGTTTGTTAACAAACAACTTAGTGAATTTTATGAAAGCATTGGAATCAGCCATCAAAGAAGTGTTCCACGAACTCCTCAACAGAACGGTGTAGTTGAAAGACGAAATCGAACTCTTGTAGAAGCCGCTAGAACAATGCTGATTTACTCAAAGGTTCCAATGTTTCTCTGGGCTGAAGCTATTGCCACTGCATGCTACACACAAAATCGTTCCCTGATTCACACTGTTCATGGAAAAACTCCATATGAACTTGTCCACAACAGAAACCTAATCTCTCTTTCCTTCGTGTGTTTGGTGCATTGTGTTATCCAACTAATGAGGGTCAAGACTTAGGCAAACTTAGAGCTAAAGCAGACATTGGAGTTTTTGTAGGGTATTCACCAAACAAAAAGGGATACCGAATCTACAACAAAAGAACCCGAAATATCATGGAAACAATTCACGTTACGTTTGATGAGCTGACCGGTCAAATGGCTCCTGGACAATCCAGTTCAGGACCCGCACTTCAAAACAGTCCCATTGGTTCATCCCTTGTTCCAAACTCTTCTCAAGAAACTCCATATGTACCTCCATCTGAAGATGAATTAAAGAAATTGTTTGATCCTATGTTTGATGAACTTTATGATCCAAGTACTAATGAGGTGTCGATTCCTACAACAGAGGCTGCTCATATTCCTGTGAATGAAGTCAATCCCTCAGTCTCAATATCTTTATGTCAAGAAGCACCTGCTGCTGATCCTTCAGTCTCATCAACAAATCATCATTCTTCAAATGTACATCATGGAAATGTTTTTGGCATCAATGATGAAGTTAATCCCTTTGCTACTCCTGAAGATGCTCCATTTGAAAACATATTTGCTCCTGAATCTTCATCAGAACCATCTTCTTCAGGAGACATCGACTCTGCTACTTCAGTCCCTCAACAACTACCACATGAACACCTCAGAAAATGGAATCACGATCATCCATTAGACAACATCATTGGAAATCCTTCTCGTCCGGTATCCACTCGTAAACAGCTTGCTACTGATGCCTTATGGTGCTTCTTTAACTCTGTACTCTCAAAGATCGAACCTAAAGATGTTAAAACTGCTATGAATGAAGACAGCTGGTTCAATGCCATGCAAGATGAAATTCATGAGTTTGATCGATTAGGTGTATGGGAATTAGTACCAGCTCCAGATTGTGCTATGATCATTGCTCTTAAGTGGATCTTCAAAGTGAAGCTTGATGAGCATGGTGATGTTTTGAAAAATAAGGCTAGGTTAGTGGCTAAAGGTTATCGTCAAGAAGAAGGTATAGACTTTGAGGAATCTTTTGCTCCAGTTGCTCGTATCAAGGCGATCAGAATCTTCTTGGCTAATGCTGCTAGCAAGAACATGGTTGTTTATCAGATGGACGTGAAAACCGCATTTCTTAATGGAGATCTGAAAGAAGTGGTTTACGTCAGCCAGCCAGAGGGTTTTGTGAATTCAGAGCATCCTACTCATGTTTATCGCTTGAAAAAGGCCCTATATGGTTTGAAGCAAGCTCCTAGAGCATGGTATGATACGCTATCAAAGTTTCTTCTATCTACTGGATTCTGCAAAGGAGCAGTTGATCCTACTTTGTTCACCAGAAAGTCAGGCAAACACTTAATTCACGTTCAAATTTATGTTGATGATATTATTTTTGCCTCGAACGACCCAATGGAATGTGATCATTTTTCTAATGAAATGGGTTCAAAATTTCAAATGTCAATGATGGGACAAATGTCATTTTTCTTGGGATTACAAATTTCACAAAGTCCCGGAGGCATTTTCATAAATCAATCTAAATATGCAAATGAGATTTTAAAGAAATTTGGATTTGATTCTAGTGACCCTGTTGACACTCCCATGATTGAACGAACCAAGCTGGATGAGGACCACTCAGGGATCATGGTAGATCAAATGAAATATCGTAGTATGATTGGATCCCTGATGTACCTCACAGCTAGTAGACCAGACATCTTGTTCGCTGTGTGCATGTGTGCTAGATACCAGGCTAAGCCTACTAAAAAGCACCTTGAAGCGGTTAAACGGGTCTTTCGGTATCTCCAAGGAACCATCAATATGGGACTTTGGTACCCGAAGGACACCGGTATGTCTCTAACGACCTATGCAGATGCTGATCATGCAGGTTGTTAAGATACACGTCGAAGTACGTCTGGAGGTGCTCAATTTTTGGGTAATAAGCTTGTGAGCTGGTCTTCAAAGAAGCAAATGAGTACTTCTATTTCCTCTACAGAGGCTGAATACATAGCCATGTCATCTTGTTGTGCTCAAATCTTATGGATGAGATCTCAATTATCTGACTATGGCTTTGAATTCAACAAAATCCCTCTGTACTGTGACAATAAAAGTGCTATTGCTCTCTCATGCAACAACGTTCAACACTCAAGAGCAAAGCATATCGACATTCGACATCACTTCATCAGGGAACAAGTGGAAAAAGGTGTGGTGGAACTCTATTTTGTGAGGTCAGAATATCAGTTAGCAGACATCTTCACCAAAGCTCTTCCAAGAGAACGTTTTGAGTTTATTCTTCCACGTCTTGGCTTGAAAAGTCTTCAACTAGAAACACTCAAACGTCTTCTGGAGGAAGACGAGGAGTAAAGGTCTATCTTCATCTATCTCTTGTATATATCTATTCGAAAAACAAAATACAAAATTATAAAACCAGTCAAATCCATAAAAATCTGAAAAATTCGAAAAATCTTCAAAAAATATTGTCAATTTGTTATGCTTTTTCTCGGTTCGTCAATATCTACGGTCTTTATGCTGTCATTCAAAGAATGACACGGGACTTTAGATGTTGTTCGAATTCTTAAAAAAAAAAAAAAAAAAAAAAAAAAAAAAAAAAAAAATTATTTTTGGGGGAAAGAGAAACAATGGTTTATTGTCATTTCAGGCAGTAACCCGCTTTTTAAAGAAAGATCAGAGCCATTCTTTATCATGTTTTTCAAAATTCCATGCTTTGATTCTATAAACATTTATCTTCTGAAAACTAACTGCTTTGAAAAATAACTCAGTCTCTATTTTTGATAATCATCTGGACTTATTTGTCAAAATATCAATCTCTCAATCAACAACCTATGTCATTGATTGAGGGGGAGAATGATTTCAATTAAATTAAAAAGTTATTTGGCATTCAATTGTTTTCAAAAGATATACATGCATGTTTTATCAATGGAGTTTAAAGTTTTAAAATCCGATCCTTATCAGTTAAAATGCTTTCATAATCAAGTCACAATTCTCCTTAAAAGCTTTCAAAATAAATTTAAATCTATACGAGATCACAAATCTCAAATGATTTGATAATTGTGATCGGGGGAGAATGTGTGATTTAAATTGGATTTAAACTGATAATTCGGTAAATGGTTTTATAAGGATGTACATGCTATCCTTCCCACATGTGACAAACGATTTCAAATTTTCTATGCACATGTTGAGGGGGAGCATCTATCTTAAACCTATGATTTGAAACGTGATCACTTATCTCAATGTGCAGGTTCCCTCTAGTATGTGCAAAACTCTTTTCAAACCTAGAAGCACATATTGAGGGGGAGCAAAATCATGAAAACCTCATCCTTCCCCAAAATGCTTTATCTACCTGATTCGATTAGGGAAGTGATGTTGATATCTTTTAGAAAATGGTAATCAAAGAAGTTAATTCTTCCTCTTGCCCCCGTGTGCAAAACGATTTCAAACATTTGATGCACATGTTGAGGGGGAGCACTTGTTCTAAAAATATCAAAAACAATTCAGGTACAAAATGTTTTGATAATATATCACCAGTATCTGGATTGATTTTCAAATGGTTTTCAATTGGTTCCAAATGGCAGATGAACAATACCAAAAAGACCGACTTACTTTACGTTATGTACGGTGATATAAGGATGATAAGGTTAGGTATGTGTTCCCATGATCCGCCAGAACCGGAGGAATCTACCCAGGGACTATCCACTAGTTAGTGTATAGTTCTTAGGTATGATGATAAAAGGAGAAAAATGAGATATGGAAAGAGTGCGGACTGAGACTGAGCTAGTACTGGAATAAACCCAACAAGGTTCTAGTTATGAAGTCTCAGTAAGCACTGAAGGGGTTGAAGAATTAAAAAGAATTGAATAAGAAAAGGGTGAAAACAAATAGCCCTCCATATATTCAACCTTAGGGCAGAAACCGGGTTCAATTCATATGCTACTGATGGTAACATCGGTATTGAAGACAAGACGTCATGGACCCAGTGACGCACTGCACTTCAACTTTCCAAACCACTAAAGTTCCTCTTAAAAGGACTTGTTTCATTCTCACGGGGAACCGACATTATCTATCGACTTTCTCTTAGAGATTGTTGATATTAAAGAAGGAGACCCTCTCCATAGTCTCTGGCACAGGATCCAAATATGCACAAATTGAGTCTAGAGCCACGAGATCATCAATAAATCTCATTAGGATACTTTCAATGAAGACTCTCTGCTTCACACAATGTGGAAAGAGAGATTATATCTTGAGTCCTACGCATTATCCTTGTGGTATTGCCAGAACATCTGAGTGATGTGTAAACATATTCACAATGAAGATGGAAAGCCTTCTGGAGCCAACATCAAACAAGCTCCTGGTAGGTGGCATGTGAGATCTATTATATAGATCAACCATGTGACAACTGAACAGAAACAATGGGGCGATTCAATCTCTTGAATCAATCCTGGTTCAGGTTATGGATTGACGGATACCTTTGAAAAACCGGTCTTTGTGCTTAAAAACTCTTTTCTTTAGCAAATCGACCGTGTACGGATATTTCAAATCAAAAGGTGTTTTATGATTGATAATTGATGTTCATTAAAACCTTCGTTGTATTGCAAAAACAACTTCTATTGAGCAATACACGATTGTTTTTCAAATCTCTTTTCATCAATCAGTGGACTTAAATTCGCTGGTTCACTCACTCCGTGTTGTCTTCTTTGAGATGTTCCGGTTTGAGAACAGCTAGAGCAGCTGCGAAACCCTGTCAAGGAAATTCTTCGGAATTATACCTGATCACAGGCAGTACATGTACTGATCAACGGGGAACCATGGGCCGTGTACCTCAATTCATCGAAAGCGTTCAAAGACACTTTCGTGCGATTTATTGCTAACTGTTGTATGCAGGTACGTCCCATGTTTGCAGCTGATCAGAATGAAGCGGTCAATCCATAGCCGCATGCTCACTTAACACATTCATCTCAAAAGAAATCATGATTAGTACATCAATGACTCTGATATATTCAATCCATGCTTCTGCTACGCTGCTGCCAATATCATGAATCAACGAAAGCTTCCGCTACTCTGATGAGAAGATATCATGATCCAGAATGTGAGCATGTCGGTCCGAATGTCACAACATCACAATATTCCAACACCACAATGGATGTCTCAGAGATTTTTGTTAGCTGATGGTCTCAAAAGCTGGCTCAAATTTATTATCACGTGGATCAGTAAAAGACCTCCACCTGGAGTAACCAAACATGCAATGTGAAGAATCAATGACTACGAGCTTAGGAGCAAAGTACTACATCAAGAATGCAAGAACAATTGTTAATGTAATATCTGTTTGTATTCAATGTAATTTTAGTACATGATTGAGGTGACCTCCCTTATGGGGAGATTGTTAGGAATTAGAAATTCTATGTATTAAAGAGTCGGTCACCTCAAGTATATGCAATCGTTAGAAAGCTCGTAGTCGTAGTTATTTCAAGCTAAGCAGTATTTAGTTAAGTATCACCGTGGAGGACGGACGGGTCTTTACCCACTGTATGCCTGATCCACAGCCCGTTGTGTGGGGTTTTATGTAAGACTATAAATACTCTCTACCTCCCAAGGTAGAGAGTTGGAGCTCATAATAATATTTTCTTTCTCTCACTATAGTTCCCAACTCTCTTCCTTTCTCTCACTAGAACTTTCTCTCTCTAACATACTTATACGCCTACTTTGATCATGGTTTAGAGTGTTTGTGAAATCTAATATCCTACACTAACGTCGGATCATAAGTCATCCCGTTGTTTTCTATGAAAGGCTTTCCTAGAATAACGTGGGACAAGCTAGGATCTATAGCCGTACTAATATCATTCACAATTATGAAATCCGTAGGAAACATGAAACTACCTACATAGACGGGCAATCCCTTAATTCTACCAAGAAAATTGCAACTAACCCTAGGATTATCGGGATCTTGCCTAGTTGGGATAGGCTTCTTCATTACCCAATTATAGTAGGTGCTAGTCATGATATTTATTGGGGACTTGCAATCAATGTAGGCCTTTGCCACAAAAAGGTGTCCTATGCAACATGGTATGTTAAGATTCCAAGGGTTCCCAAACTTGATCCTAGGGCTTCTCCTAACATACATGTGACGGAGGTCGCGCACTAAGTGTGGTGGCAAGAGAGCTCTTCTTTCGTAGGAAACTTATTGAAATAGTCATTGCCTACTTCATCTACTTCCTCGATTGTTTCATTCCTAGGAGTTTCACTAACCTCAAGTACCGTCTCATGGTTCGCTTCGTCATTTGTCCTATTAGGTTTCACTAAAGTGATGGTATTGACGAATTGAACGTGCTTAGCTAACTTACTTAGGTCCTTAATCTCTACACCGGAAACTTCGGGAGTTGAGATAGTAGTAACCTTCCTATCATTCTTGGTCATGGCTTTCAAAAGGTTATCTATCTTCCTATCCATCTCGGCTTGTTGTTGGTTAAAGCGGTCCGAGAGCTTAGCTATTTGAGCTTCTTAGGATATAACTATGTGTTGCAACATCCCTTCTATGTTTTGTTGGCTAGGGCCGTAAGATGGGGGCCATGAGAAATCATTAGATGTGAATTCTTTGGTTTTTCCCCAATAGAAGTCGGGCTTGCCCTTCCATGCTTCTCGGGCGTCATTGAAAGTCCTAGGTCCGTGTGTTGTAGGGAATCTTCCTCCCGTTCCATTGGTACGCGAGGATGCATAATCAACGAAAGCTTGTTCGGGGAGTCTTGTGCAAGTGCGAGTGTCATGAGGACCACTACATAGCTCACACAAGGAAGAAACTTTGTTCACTTGGCGTGAAGACTTAGGATTTTCGTAGGAGCTCATTAAGAATTTGACTTGATCTTCAAGCTCGAGCATCCTACGGTCGGAAGGTTGTGAGTCAATGGGAGGCAAGGAGATTGCCTTTACGGTTTAGGAAACTCACGGGGGTCATTCCAACTTTCGTTGTCATAGAGGGTAAGGTCCTCTATCATACCCCATAATTCTTCCGCGGTGAGATCACTAAGTTTACCACCGGCTTCTTGGTCAATTGATCGCTTAGTTGGGAAATTGACATGATCATAAAAGAGTTGGACTTGAAGCCAAAGATCAATGCCGTGATGAGGGACTCTATGGAGTAAGTCCTTGAATCGAGTCCATGCTTCGTAGAGAGATTCACCTTGACATTGTTGGAACATCAAGATTTCATTCCTAAGCTTAGTAGTTCTCCCCGGTGAGAAAAATTGGGCAAGGAAACGAGTAGTGAGATCATCCTAACTTGAGATGGAGCCGGCGGGAAGTCGCTTAAGCCAATTACTAGCTTGGTACCGTAGAGAGAATTGGAAGAGACGCAAGCGCGTGGTCTCCCGAGTAGTAGCATCGAGGTCGATGGAATCGACGATTTTAAAGAAATCCTTAAGATGCTAATTAGGATCTTCGGAACGAAGTCCATAGAATGCACATCCGTTTTCCACCAACCGGATGGTGTCGGACTGAAGGGTCGTAGTTTAGGCTTGGTCGGGAAGCTCAATGGTGTTTCTATATCCTAGGTGGCTTGGTCTTGAGTATTCACCAAGAGTGCGGCCTCTTGGCGGGTCATTTGGTGGTGGGTTGATGAGTGGTGGTTGATTATCACCTTCCATGATGAAAAGTGATTGGGTTACGAACAAAGGTCACGAAGAAGGGGGATAGACTACGAGGAAGCTAAAAATGATAAAAAATCTTACTTGATAAGAATCAAGTAAGGAAACCTAAACGAGGTGGAAATCTAACTAGCTATTCTATTCCCCGGCAACGGCGCCAAAAACTTGATACGCTTACAACGCGCGTTCGGGGTCTAAGGAACTTCCTTTTCGTCGAGCAAGTTTTTCAACACCATAGGCAGTGAACCTAATCGTTGTAGTGTAGTATTAGGGTAAGCCTCGGGAATTGATATCGTTCTATAGGGGAATAGGAATGCTAATGAGAAATTACTACGCTAAGGTTGGGGTTGAGGAAGATTATTTTTTATCTTTTTTTTATATTTTTTAGAAAATTAAAATTACGAATCTCGGGGTATTGGATTTGGGGGGGTTGGTATTTCTACCGATTACTCTACTATCTAATTATCTAATTAACTAAGCTAAGGTGAGTGTAGTTTATGTCTATTGTTGTATGCTCTTATGATGATTAAAAATGTGTTTACCTAGATGCTTATAACCACCGGTAAATTTCACCTTGTATTAATTTAATATAATATTCGAACGAAAGAATACTTATTCATTTTCTACGTCTAATTTTTTTTTAAATTAAACATTATCAGTATACCTGATCACAACAACTAACTAGTGTGACATAACTCACATCCTCAATAAGCGTGCTCTCACGCGGAACGACACCAACTTGTCTTATGTTTATTTCAAATAAACATTCTCATATGTTATGTATAAAAGTTTTCAACTTTTATTTACCACATTACGTTATTTTGTTAACGTACGATTATTAAATGTTCAAGCTAAACGTTTGCCATTTAATAGAATTTCACGAAATTCTAATTTATTATAATTATGATTTTACGTAATTAAATCATAAACCCCAAAGTACAATACTTTAAAGCGAGTGTACAAGTATTTAAAGTACGGAAACTTAACTTTATATTACGAATCCTATATTATATCCTTTAAAGCACACTTTACAAGAATTTAATACATAAACATTAAACTTGGTTTATACATAACTGTAATTGGTAGTTAACCAATAATTATTCCAAGTTAAATAATTCACGCTGCTTTGAATTATTACTATATGAACATTTTCGTTCACCTGAGTCCATTTAACGAGAAGTTATCTCGTAAAACGTGAAAACTACATATAACGCGTAATCGACACCGCATTAGTTATGGTTTAATCCTGATAATTATTTTTCGGAGCCGATAATATTATTATATACTATTTAAATAATAACGCTTCCAAAAGTTTATTTCTCGCAATTATCAAACAAAGGTATCGCGTTTACACTATTAGCTCAGCGGGACACGGAATACATTAAGAAGAAGAAGAGTAATAAAATCTCTCCCTTATCCTTATCCTTCTACATAACCGCCTCCCCCTAGTATGGATAATCAGATATCTCATTTTTTTTCTCTTTAAACATTCCACCTCTATCTCAAAACTCACAGCCACCCTCCCAAATCTCTCCTATATCTCTCCTACCGACACCACACCGCCTCACCACTGGCCACACCGTCTCACCGCCTTACAGCCACCATCACAAGGAGAAGAATATGGGTCGTTTAAGACGGGTGAGGGCGAGGGTTTCCTCGAGTCGTGTTCAATCCGCCACCACCACCTCTTTCATTTTCGGTTTGGTATGTTGAAAACATAACCTCCTTCGTATTTATTCATCTAACTGATTAGATAAACGTTTATAAGGTTTCGTGGACTTAAAAACTAGATTAAACAAGTTTTAAAAACAGATTCGTGTGGTTAAAAATCAAATTAAAGTGAAGTTGTTGAGTCAGCTTCGGGTCAAGTACAACCCGATTAGAGTTCTGGGTCGAAACCCGTGAGTCACGTGTTTGTGTTTGGATTTGCTTATTATTTGCTTATTGCAGAAGTGGTATTAAAAAGGGAACCATAAGGGTGGTATCTGTTTGTGGTCAGTTATCAGTCAGAAGGAAAGACACCCACAAGGGTGCACGTGTTTGTTTTTCTGGCTCGGTTCACCACAACACCCGATTAGGGTGTTGATTGGTTGTGTTCGACTCACAAGAGACAACACCCGAGAGGTGTATATTTGGTCTTGAATTTATTTATTATTTCTTTTGAATCTATTTGGCTTTGATTTGAATTTGTTTAGCTTTGTTGGTCTGTTGTTTGTTATGGTATTCACGACCCAAGGGGCGTTTGTTGTTGGTCCGGTTCATACGTGAACACCACAAGAGTGGTTACGTTTGTTGGCCTTGTGTGTCATGACTTGATGAGACCATAAGGGTGGTCCTTGTTTACTTGGCCTCGACCACACCCACAAGGGTGTTTGGTTGTTCTGCTCGACCCACCATTGAGAGCTACCAAGGGTACGCTTGGTTTGGTTTGTTCTTGGTGAAAGCAACCCGACCAGGGGTGTTTGTTTTGCTCTCGGTCAAAAGAGAGAACCCGAAGTGGGTTTGTGTTTGTTGTTTTAGTTAACTAAGGGTGCACTTGGGTTGTTTATTTAGCCCACAGCAGCCACCCATAAGGGTGCATCTGGTTTGTTTGTATCGACCCACACCACAGCCCCCGAAGGGTGCGCTTGGTGGTGTTGTCGACAGCCCACACAATCTATAGAGAAGGGCACGTTTGACTTATTTATTTCAGCTCACCGAGAGCCCAAGAGGGTGCGAGTATTTTGTTTATTTCTCTCGGCTCAAAGCCACCATGAGGGTGTGTTTGTTTAGCTCGCTTGAAACTGCTTAACATGCATATTTGAAAACTGCTTATGCTGCTCTTCTCTTTTAAAGCATGGCATTACACATAGTTTGGGCTCAACAGCCCAACATGGGTGAGTTTGGTTGGTATTAGTTTAGGCCGAAGCCCATGGTTGGAGTTGGGTTGGATTCTGTGATTTTAAATCTTGTTTGAAGTTATATGTTTAAGTTGTATATTTTTATGTTTATTGGTATGTTTTGATTTTTACGGGGATTGATAACTTAAGTGCGGAATATACATTTAACGGATAATGGACAAACATATTGGATTATAACTTAAATTATTTGGAAAAATATCGGACTTTGACATTGGACAAATTGATATATATTTGACATTGGACAAACCTATTTGACTTATGACGGACTAAAAATAATAGACTTTGGACAAACTAGACTTATATTGGACTATATTGGATATCGTTTGGACATATTAGACTCGTGACAGACTTATGATATCGGACGTATACTGAACTAAACATTGAACACATTAGACTTGTATTAGATTTAAACTGGATAATTAATAATTTTAATTTATATTTGAAAGTGTTGGGAAAATTGAATTTTCTTTAAAGTCTTTTGACTTGGTATCGTTCTATAGAGGAATGGGTCATGACGAAAACTCTTTTATTATAAACTCGTCAAGTGACGAATTGTACAATCTAATTTGTATAACGTATACTGTTTGAATTATATATTCAAACTTATCTCTACGTATAAAACATTTTGTTTTATACAATCTATCTGAATATTATGGGATAAATACCGAAACCTATGACATGAATTGCTTTCTTGACATTTTTCTTCGTCGCCATGATAACGCTCAGATTGTGCATGTTTCTAGTAGCGTTATGTGTACTTTTATATCTGTTATTTGGTTATATTTGCGTGATTATAGTACTTAAACGCATCAAAAGATGTTTGTCTAGTGTTTATAACCAAGTGCAGGGAAATGGAGGAAAATGAAGAAATGTTCAGCTAAACGAAGATTCCCGTTTCAATAAGACTAAATCAGTATCTCAAGGACCTTTGAAGACCTTAGTGATTGAAGAACCGAGTTCTACAAGACATAGTAAAGAAAGATCAAGTTTTCGTATCTCAGAAGATCCAACCGGATCCGGTTACAGCCGTAACCGGATCGGTTGGAAAACGGCCAGAATAAATGTTTTAACCATCGCCAGCCGATCGGTCGCAACCCGTAACCGGATCGGTTGGTTAGTTGTTATTGAAGACCATCCGGATCGGTTGGTCGTATGACCGATCCGGTTGGTGAAGCTGCAGTTGCCAAATCTTCATCACTAAGCTTCCCCTTTGCATCCAAACTACTCTAGGTCCTTCTCTTGGTGTATTCTAGTCCCTTCCTTACTCCTTGGAGGCCAAGTTCAGCATTTAATACCCCAGGCCTTGGAATTAGTATAGATAGAGGCTAATTGTGAGCATTAGAGACACACCCTAATATACAAATCTCTCTACTCATCAAACAAAGCCTTAAGCTCTCAAAATTCGTCCTTAGAAATCCAGAGAAGTTTGGAGTTCCAGAAGTTCACCATTTGGAGGCCAAATCACCAAGAAGTCTACCTTAATCCTTTGGGAATCATTACTTCATCATTTGTAATCTTATTCCAAGCATTGTAAGACTTTTAATCATGTTTTCTAATGTTCAAAGTTCTGAGTTTATGTTCATGTTTGCTATGAGTGGCTAGTTTCTTTATGCACTTGCTTAAATGATGTTGATTATCATATGATTAGTTAGTGGTTGTGTTAACATGTTTTAATTCAATTTCAAGTTGATTCTAAGATCCAATTGTGCTAAAGTTTCATAGTGACATTTGTTAATCAAGTTTGGCTAATTGTTAATAATCGTTGGGGTCGAAAGAACTTCGTGTTATTCAACTAGTCATAATCATTTTGTCTATGGATGATTGTTTTTACCCATTATTCTTGATTATACAAAGGAACTAAGGTGTGGTTGTAATAGAAACGCTTTTTGATTATCAAATTGGATTGGTTGGAAACATCTAAATGGTCGTAAGATTAGTTGTTGAGAATCAATTGTAGCCTTTTGTCTATGATCGGTTACCTTTTGTATTGACCATTTCTTAAGCAATTTGATGAACAAGTGGATGTTTTTGCGTTTAAGTTTATGTATGTAGACTTATGAAACTTGAATTGATCTTGAATTGATTGGTTAAACTTAATGCTTGTTTTTATAAACCAAAATCTTGACGAAGGTTTAACTTGTAAGAACAATAGATTAGTACACCAACTAATTATCATAACCAACATGTTAAGAGGTTAACACAATCACATTAATCTATGATATGAAACTAGTTTAAGCAAGTGTAGTTTTTAATCATCTGAATTTCATTATATCTATTTGCTTTGTTATATGTTTTGGATAGACTCCGTTAATTCAAACTTGTGTTTAGATTCACTCAAATCCCTGCGAACGATCCTGACTTACCTTCATAATCTTGCTATAACGGACGAGTATACTTGCTCGTATGTGTTATTGGTAATATTGGTAATTCACCTTTTATAAATTTAAAACTTGCTCACACCGAACGCATCAAGTTTTTGGCGCCGCTGCCGGGGATTTGATTGTGTTTCAACAAGTTTTTGAATTTCCCAAAGTCGATTCAACCCAAAAAAAATATATATATATATATCTCAGAAACCTTAACCGGATCCTGTTGCTCCTCAACCGAATCGGTTACGAGTTTGTCCATCATTCAACTAGTCTAACCGATCGGTCTCATCCCGCAACCGATCCGGCTACCTTCTCTGACCTATAAAAACTGTTTTCGTTGTTTGTCCGTGTGTTTAGATATTTCCTGGAATCTCTAGGACATTGTATGAACACTCGAGCAGCGGGAATAGAACCAATTACACCTCTTACCAACCCCGAACGATTGATTCGAAGAAGAAGGAGAACACGTTTCATACCATTAGAAAATCGTGTACCAAGAGTACCGAACCCACCATTTGATAACCTCATTGAAGCCAAAGTTGTTTTCAACCCTTTCACCAATTTACCTTTTCCCATGGCGGACGATCAACCTATGTGGGGAACCAACCGAACCGTAGCACCAACCCCCGAAAGTGCTATTGTTGCTATTAACCTTGGTGACAACTTCACCGTGAAGGGACATCACCTTTCTATGATCAAAGACCGACAATTCGATGGCCGTGCGCGGGCCGGGCCGCATAAGCACATTGCCGAATTCATCGAAATTTGCGGCATGTTTCGTTATGGCGACACCGATGTCAATGCCATCAAACTCAAACTTTTCCCATCATCACTCGCCGGAGATGCTAAAGTATGGTACAATGAATTAACCCCAGGAATCATCAATACTTGGGAGGAGATGAGGCAAGCTTTTGTAAGCCGATTCTTTCCACCTACCATGTTTGATCGATTAATGGGAGAAATTCGTGCTTTCAACCAAAACCCAAACGAATCACTTGTCGAAGCTTGGCTTCGAATGAAAGATTTGTTTCGTAGTTGTCATGGACATGGACTATCAAAAGGAACCATCATCCAAATCTTTTACCATGGACTCGATGAAATCTCTCAAGGAATCCTTGATGCTGGAGGAATTTTTCTCTATAAGACTCCCAACGGTGCACATCAATTGCTCGAGGATCGAGTACTTCTCAAACTTGATTGGTCCAAAGATTCCAAAACCAAACCTCTCCGAAAAACCGTTGCTTTTGTCGAAAACACCGATACCTCAAAACTCATGGAGAAGATGGAAGCGTTAACCTCAAAAATCAATTCGCAATATAAAGATATCAAAGATGAAATGAAGGAAATGCGAGACGGATGCAACAATTGTGGAGGAAATCACCCATCGTCCGAGTGCGACGATAAAACTATGGGTGGACCGAAGGAAGGAGAAGCGAGTTATGCTCAAGGAGGATACCGTGGAGGAGGATATCGTAGTAATTATTACGGTTGAAATTCTAGAAATTGGCAAGATCGCCGACCAAGGGATGACAACCGTGATTCTTAACCACAAACTGACGATCCACCACCAAAAAATTCTGACAAAAAGACAGAAGAAACCGAATTCGAAAAAACCATGAGAGAATTCATGGCTGGTCAAAAATCTGCAAATGATTTTATCAAAAATCAATTTTTCAATCTCAAAGCCAAAGTTGAGCAAGGACAGAAAAATCATCAAGCATATATCCAAGATCTTGAAAACAAGCTTGGCAGACTTTCTGACCAACATTCCTCTAGACCATCTGGTTCATTGCCAAGTAACACTCAATCCAACCCAAAACCATCAAATGATAAGACGTATCGTCCACCACAAACAAGAAATGAACATATCAATGCTGTCTTCACAAGAAGTGGTCTCTCGTACGATCCACCACCTAATCCTAATGCTCCTGTCACCATTGATAGTGAGGATGAAAACGAGGAACCAAACACAACTCAAACCACCATAAAGAAAAACATTCCATCCGTCAAGGCGTATACACCAAAAATTCCTTATCCTCAACGCCTAAAGAAGGAAAAGATGGAAGAGCTTTATAAGAAGTTTATCGAAATAATCAAAGAGGTTAGACTCAATGTTCCTCTCGTTGATGTTATAGCCGGAATGCCCAATTACGAGAAATTTCTGAAAGAACTTCTTAATAACAAAAGCAAGCTTGAGCAAATATCAGCAGCTTTTCTTAACGAAGAATGCTCAGCTATAGTTCAAAACAAAATCCCACCAAAGCTCGGAGATCCTGGGAGCTTTCTTATTCCATGTACTTTCGGAAATAATGTTAAATGCGATGCTTTGGCCGATCTTGGCGCAAGTATCAATTTGATGCCTTATTCACTCTATTCCAAGTTGTGCAACAACAGCCTGAAACCAACAAAAATGAGTATCCGATTGGCAAATCATTCCTATCAATATCCTGTGGGAATCACCGAGAATATGCTTGTTCAAGTCGGTAAATTCATTTTTCCGGTGGACTTTGTGATCTTGGAAATGGAAGAAGATAGTAAAGTTCCACTTATTCTAGGAAGACCTTTCCTAAATACCGCTGATGCAATCATCAAAGTAAAAGGAAAAGAACTCAACCTTGGAGTTGGGGAAGATCGAATCACTTTTCTAATCGTTAAAGCAATGCGCTACCCACATTCCAGTGATGACACTTGTTTTAACGTCGATATTATTGATGAAGTCACTGATGAGGAATTAGATGCATTACTGAACGAATCCGATCCATTCATGACTACTTCTGAAAAAATCAATGAAACAGATTTTGATAAAGAATTTGATGATTTCATGAAAGTAGAATTCGAATGAGAGAACTCAGAAGAAGAAGAAATAGAGGAAGAGGAAGAAAATTTCGAAGAAATAACTTTCAATGACAAGATGCGAATTAAATCCTCTGTCGAAGAACCACCCACAGATCTTGAACTCAAACCTCTCCCAGATCATCTTGAATATGCTTATTTGGAGGAAAACTCTTTTCTTCCAGTAGTCATATCTTCATTGCTCGAGGATAGTGAGAAAGAAAGTTTAGTTTCTGTCCTCAAAAATCACAAACAAGCTTTTGCTTGGAAAACATCTGACATCCCAGGAATTAGTCCCAATTTTTGCAAACACAAAATCAATTTTGAAGAAGGGATTAAACCTGTGGTAGAACGTCAACGTCGACTCAATCCCAACATGAAAGAAGTTGTTAAAAAGGAAATCATAAAACTTCTCGATGCTGGAATCATTTACCCAAATGAGGATAGCCCTTGGATAAGCCCTGTACACTGTGTTCCCAAGAAAGGAGGAATGACGGTTATAACTAATGAGCGAAATGAACTAGTTCCTACTAGAACTGTCACTGGATGGCGCGTTTGTATTGACTATCGTAAGTTAAACAAAGCCACCAGAAAGGATCACTTTCCGCTCCCATTCATGGATCAAATGCTTGAAAGACTAGCAGGAAATAAATTCTTTTGTTTCCTCGACGGATTTTTAGGATATTTCCAAATTCCCATCGATCCTAACGATCAAGAAAAGACCACCTTCACTTGTCCTTTTGGAACCTACGCATATCGGCGTATGCCTTTTGGTCTTTGCAATGCACCTGCGACTTTTCAAAGGTGTATGATCGCCATATTTCAAGACATGCTAGAAACCTCCATGGAAGTTTTCATGGATGATTTTTCAGTCTTTGGAGACTCATTTGAAGCTTGTCTTTCAAATCTCGATAAAATGCTCGAAAGATGCGAAGCTGCACATCTTGTTCTCAACTGGGAGAAATGCCACTTTATGGTAACCGAAGGAATTGTGCTTGGCCACAAAATCTCCAGTGCCGGAATGGAAGTAGACAAGGCAAAGGTCGATGTAATCTCAAAACTTCCACCACCAACTAACGTCAAAGCCGTTAGAAGTTTTTTAGGACATGCTGGTTTTTACCGCCGATTCATCAAAGATTTTTCCAAAATATCTCGTCCAATGACGAAACTTCTTGAGAAAGAATCTATCTTTGACTTCAATGCTGATTGCATAAAAGCTTTCGAAACACTGAAATCTCAACTTACTAGTGCTCCGATCATGGTCTCACCTAATTGGTCACTACCCTTCGAACTTATGTGCGACGCAAGCGATTTTGCTGTTGGAGCTGTCTTAGGCCAACGCGAAGGAAAACACTTTCGGCCTATATATTTTGCTAGCAAGACACTAAATAGTGCCCATCAAAATTATACCGTCACCGAAAAAGAATTACTGGCCGTCGTTTTCGCATTCGACAAATTCCGATCATACCTCGTGCTCTAAAAAACAGTCGTTTTTACCGATCATTCAGCACTCAAGTATCTGTTCACCAAGCAAGACGCTAAACCATGTCTTATTCGATGGATTTTACTACTCTAAGAATTTGACATCGAAATCAAAGATAAGAAAGGAGCAGAGAATCTTGCTGCTGATCACTTATCTCGTCTAGAAAATCCCAATCTTGAGGAATTAAAAGAAGAAGAAATCGATGATTATTTTCCCGATGAAACTCTCATGACCATCAATGAAACTGACGATCCTTGGTTTGCTGACTTTGCGAATTACCTCGCCGGAGGAATTCTCAGAAAAGGTCTAACTCATGCTCAAAGAAGCAAATTCTTTTCGGAACTCAAATACTACTTTTGGGAAGAGCCATATCTTTTCAAAATGTGTCCCGATGGGATGATCCGAAGATGTGTTTCTGGTTCCGAAACCCGAAAAATTCTCGACGAATGTCATCATGGCCCAACTGGGGGACATTATGGTCCTTCCACCACAGCTAAGAAAGTTTTTGATGCTGGATTCTATTGGCCAACAATATTCAAAGAAGCACACACACTTGTTCAAAATTGTGACGCTTGTCAAAGAACCACCAATCTCTCTCGGAGAGATGAAATGCCATTAACAAGCATTCAAGTGTGTGAAATATTCGACATTTGGGGAATAGATTTCATGGGACCTTTCCCTAAATCCAACAAATTTGAATACATTCTCGTTGCTATAGATTATGTGTCCAAATGGGCAGAAGCTGAAGCTTTACCAACAAACGATGCTCGTGTCGTCGTTAATTTCCTCAAAAAGCTTTTCGCTCGTTATGGAATTCCTAAGGCACTCATAAGCGATCGAGGAACTCATTTCTGCAATCAACAAATGGAGAAAACCATGAAAAGATATGGAGTTCATCATCGATTTGCGACTGCCTATCATCCACAAACCAGTGGTCAAGTTGAAAATACCAACAGAGCTCTCAAAAGAATACTAGAAAAAACAGTGAAGGACAATCCTTCATTGTGGGCAAGAAAACTTGACGATGCTCTGTGGGCATTTCGTACAGCTTATAAAACTCCAATTGGCACAACTCCTTACAGACTCTTGTATGGGAAGACTTGTCATTTTCCGTTCGAAGTTGAACATCGTGCTTATTGGGCGCTCAGACATTGTAACACCGATCTCAAAATAGCTAGAGAGAAAAGATTCCTGCAATTGCACGAACTCGATGAATTAAGACTCCAAGCTTATGGAAACTCAAAACTGTACAAAGCCAGAACAAAAGCTTATCACGATAAAAAGTTGCGAATTCGAAAAGAATTCAAAGCCGGAGATAAAGTTCTGCTTTTTAACATGAAATTCAAATTCAAAGCTTCTAAGTTACAACCAAAATGGTTTGGACCATATTTCGTTAAACATGGATATCCATCTGGGTATGTCAAACTCTATGACAAACAAGGTGGAAGTTTCATTGTTAATGGACACCGAATCAAGTTATATTACGACAAGGAGCAAACGAAAGAAGTTTCAGTTGCGACAGTTTCCTGGCGACACCATGAGAATGAATTCGAAACTATCACCTTTGTAGCACCATTTCCAGGAAGAATTCCACAAACTGTTCCTTGGAAACCATCTGCTGAGTTCGTCTGGGACGATATTGAAGCTACTGGTGAAGAATTCATGTATATCCCCGAACTTTTCAAAATGTTCAAAGCTGCCCTTGCAGCTAAATAAATTCGAGAAGGTTCGAGTCAGGCTGATGACTCGGTAATAAAACAAGCGCTTCTCGGGAGGCAACCCGTGTGTTTTGATTTTCTATGGTCACTCCCCAAAGTTTTAACCTTTGGTTGAACTTAAGTGTGGGGGGTGCCATCCTTTTAATAAAACCTTTTGTTTGTTTATAAGATTGTGTGCAGGTGATGATTTCTCAAGTGAAGGCCGGGAATGAAGAAAGAATTTTAAGTTGATAAACTCGTTGACATATCTGGTTTCATCTCTATTTTCCCTATTTCTATACTTTGAAGTTCGTTTTTCATTGAGGAACATGTCTAACTTAAGTGTGGGGGGTGAATAGGAAAAATTAGAGTTTTCATGCTTAAATTTAAAATTTTGTTTGCCCTTGTGATCTAGTTGTTTTCACACTTTTAGGATTATCTATTAGAATAATTGGATCATTCCACTGGTAAAATTGGTAATATTTGAAACTTCGAGATGTGTTCCGATTACTATTGCAATCCATTCTGGGATCGATAAACATTTGCTAGCACATATTATACCCTTTCCACTAAATTGTGAGGATTTGAGCCTATTTCTTATTAGCATACATCTTTTATTCTTAGATCTTTTGTTATGAGTGTGCCGGTGATTTTATTTATTCTAGAACTTGTGCTTGTAAATCATTACCAGACCGCAGTGAGATTGCATTCGTGCGATATAAGTGAATTTGTGTGATAAAGAGGCACCTTAGGATTTAACCCAAATGGCCTTCCATTTTACATCTAATTATATATTAGCTAGCCTCATTGGTTAGTTAACCTCCCACATGGACCCATTTGTAGTGCTCATTTTTAGCACTAGATACCCCTAGTTACACCCTCTGAGCCATCCTTTTCATTTTTGCTTCACCCAGAAAATACAAAAAGATTTTACACTTTAAACCTTAGCCTATCCCATATCAATGTCTAACAGTTGGTTGTTAGTCGCCTGGAAAGTGAAGATTGTTCAAATGATTATGAGTACCACATACTATGTGATTGATTGAGCCATGCGTTATGTTATGTTCAAAAAAAAATTGTGTTGAAAGTATGGAAATAATAGCCAATGTGCTATGATCGAAGAACAATTGTCATGGCAAAGCAAAAAGCTGTGGAAAACGGAAAAGAAGAAATTGAAGCTATAATCGTTTATTTGGTTCGTGGAATGTTTGGTAGCTAGCAACTTGGGTATTAGACTTGATTTCATTTTTATTTTTACACCAATTTCATAAACATTCCCATGCCTTATCCATACCCTTAACCCTTAGCCATATCATTATAACCCGAATAAAAGCCCTCTTTAGATGTTTTTACTTGGTGCTCACGCCACGTCGGTGGAGTTTTGTTTCTTGTACAAGCTTATGGTAATAATCTAATCATGACTGAGCAATGAGTGTGATTTATCTTGTTACTCCACAAAATGAGTGATTGAGTGAATTATATTTCGTTCCTTTTTCGTGAGGTGTTTTGAAATGTTAATCATGCAAGAAAATCATTGGATATTGTCAAACATCTTGATGTTTCACATTTATAAAGCATAATTGATGAATCCTCTCTCGTATTTATACTTGGTTGATTTGCATCACATTTTTCATAATCACGATCTTGTACCAGTGGATGTTTTTTTCCTAGATTTGCTTGAGGGCAAGCAAAGTTTAAGTGTGGGGGAATTTGATAACGCTCAGATTGTGCATATTTTTAGTAGCGTTATGTGTACTTTTATATCTGTTATTTGGTTATATTTGCGTGATTATAGTACTTAAACGCATCAAAAGATGTTTGTCTAGTGTTTATAACCAAGTGCAGGGAAACGGAGGAAAATGAAGAAATGTTCAGCTAAACGAAGATTCCCGTTTCAATAAGACTAAATCAGTATCTCAAGGACCTTTGAAGACCTTAGTGATTGAAGAACCGAGTTCTACAAGACATAGTAAAGAAAGATCAAGTTTTCGTATCTCAGAAGATCCAACCGGATCCGGTTACAGCCGTAACCGGATCGGTTGGAAAACGGCCAGAATAAATGTTTTAACCATCGCCAGCCGATCGGTCGCAACCCGTAACCGGATCGGTTTGTTAGTTGTTATTGAAGACCATCCGGATCGGTTGGTCGTATGACCGATCCGGTTGGTGAAGCTGCAGTTGCCAAATCTTCATCACTAAGCTTCCCCTTTGCATCCAAACGACTCTAGGTCCTTCTCTTGGTGTATTCTAGTCCCTTCCTTACTCTTTGGAGGCCAAGTTCAGCATTTAATACCCCAGGCATTGGAATTAGTATAGATAGAGGCTAATTGTGAGCATTAGAGACACACCCTAATATACAAATCTCTCTACACATCAAACAAAGCCTTAAGCTCTCAAAATTCGTCCTTAGAAATCCAGAGAAGTTTGGAGTTCCAGAAGTTCATCATTTGGAGGCCAAATCACCAAGAAGTCTACCTTAATCCTTTGGGAATCATTACTTCATCATTTGTAATCTTATTCTAAGCATTGTAAGACTTTTAATCATGTTTTCTAATGTTCAAAGTTCTGAGTTTATGTTCATGTTTGCTATGAGTGGCTAGTTTCTTTATGCACTTGCTTAAATGATGTTGATTATCATATGATTAGTTAGTGGTTGTGTTAACATGTTTTAATTCAATTTCAAGTTGATTCTAAGATCCAATTGTGCTAAAGTTTCATAGTGACATTTGTTAATCAAGTTTGGCTAATTGTTAATAATCGTTGGGGTCGAAAGAACTTCGTGTTATTCAACTAGTCATAATCATTTTGTCTATGGATGATTGTTTTTACCCATTATTCTTGATTATACAAAGGAACTAAGGTGTGGTTGTAATAGAAACGCTTTTTGATTATCAAATTGGATTGGTTGGAAACATCTAAATGGTCATAAGATTAGTTGTTGAGAATCAATTGTAGCCTTTTGTCTATGATCGGTTACCTTTTGTATTGACCATTTCTTAAGCAATTTGATGAACAAGTGGATGTTTTTGTGTTTAAGTTTATGTATGTAGACTTATGAAACTTGAATTGATCTTGAATTGATTGGTTAAACTTAATGCTTGTTTTTATAAACCAAAATCTTGACGAAGGTTTAACTTGTAAGAACAATAGATTAGTACACCAACTAATTATCATAACCAACATGTTAAGAGGTTAACACAATCACATTAATCTATGATATGAAACTAGTTTAAGCAAGTGTAGTTTTTAATCATCTGAATTTCATTATATCTATTTGCTTTGTTATATGTTTTGGATAGACTCCGTTAATTCAAACTTGTGTTTAGATTCACTCAAATCCCTGCGAACGATCCTGACTTACCTTCATAATCTTGCTATAACGGACGAGTATACTTGCTCGTATGTGTTATTGGTAATATTGGTAATTCACCTTTTATAAATTTAAAACTTGCTCACACCGAACGCATCACGCCACTTTCTTGACTTTTGCTTGAAGTTATCTTCTCAACTTGAATTCTCTTGTCAATATTTCGTAGCTTATTTTCTTAACATTACGTATTGTCTATTCTTTACATTATAATATATATGTGATATATATATATATTATACTTTGGCGTGAGTTGTATTTCGAGTCTATAATTTCCTACTACCACACGAATGATGAAACTAAACTTTTATACAAACATTGATACGAAACTTCCACGAAAACTAAAACATATTATCTTTTGAAACTAATACGCATCGATTACTATTCGTGTATCATATTATGAGACAAACTTATATCTATTAGGTTATGCCGATTCCGTATCGTTGTGCTATACTTCATTATAATGTTCTGTCGTACTCCTTGACACCGTTGCATTACTTATGTCACTACACTCTAAGGTGAGTTCATAGCCCCAACTCTTGTTTAATTGTTTTATACTATTTTTGGGGGAGATACATGCTCAACTACTTGCTTTTACTCTCACAAGTACTCTAAACTCTTACATATTACTGCTTTATGCGTTTATGCTGCAAACACGAACACAAGTATTTTTATGTATGCTATCTTGATCGTTATTGCCTAAGACACACTTTTGCCACTGAAAGTCCCTCATATCATGAACCATTAATCACTTGCGAGTGAACGCGAATATCGTGAATAGATCTATTGGCAGTTGACGACCCATTTGAGCTAGCCGGATAGGTAGCCTTGGTGCTAGCCGGATTGATAGCCAAATGCACGTTATTTGAAGAACAACTAGGAAGTTGGCAAACTCCTAGCACGAGGGCACTGTGACTTGCATCATTATTATGATGTCTGTTACTTATATCATTTTTATGATATCACACACTGTTAAGGTTTGCGTTCATGAGACTTAGAGCAATAACACGGTACTGTAATCATGATACGGTACTGCAACTACTGAACTTATGGGTGCTAACAACATGGCCCACTGTTTCTGTTATGGGCGTATACCAACGTAGCCCACTGTTTCTCAAACTTGAAACTTGTGTTCAACTGATTATTATACAAACACTATGAATTCACTCAGCTTTAACCCGGTTAGGGTAAACAAACGAACTACTTTTGTGTTGACCCGGTTAGGGCAAACAAACGAACTACTTTCGTGATTGACCCGGTTAGGGTAAAACAAACAAACTATCTTTTGTGATTGACCCGATTAGGGCCAACGAACGAATTACTTTTGTGATTGACCCGGTTAGGGCAAGCAAACGAACTATGGGTGTATAACTACGTAACCCACTACTTATTTTTTTTTAATATTTGTATTTATTCCAAATATTCACCCAAACTTGATACTATTGAAATCAACTATTCTTACTCATATTATATTTTAGCAATGGGTTGTGAACACACAGGTTGCAAGTTTTGTATGGGCGGGATTTGCAACTGAGTGGATTTACAATGCCTTTGCTGTGTGAACATTCTTTATGGGCTTTCAACTTATTTACAACTAACTCTATGAACTCACCAACCTTTGTGTTGACACTTTTAGCATGTTTATCTCAGGTCCATAATGAACGAGGCTGGCATGGAGGAGCACGGATACTCAAGAAGGCTATAAATTTTATTATCATTCGAAACCTTATTTAATAAACTACAAAACTACTGGGACCTCATTTTGTAAACTCTGATATTCGAATGATAAATCTTTTAAAACGATTCAAATAGAGATCGTTTTCTATTATTATAACTGTTTGTGCCATGAAATAACACCCAGTTTGAATTTCGCTGCGTATCACGAAATTAGGGGTGTTACAATGCTATTACTCCCTAGTTATCTCCTATTGATGGTTGAATTGTCACGTCCTTATTCTTAACGCGTTGTGTCTTCTAAGGTTGTAGGGTATGCGTTTTTCCCTAACTCTTTGAGATTACCTTAAGGTTATTGCCTACGAAATCTCTAGGATTCATAAACTAACTCCAAGGTTACCTTTGGATGTTTAGCCTGCAATAACTCTAGGTAATTATAAACTAATGTTCACAAAGATTACTCAAGCATTAAAAACACAACGAATGACCTATCGCAATACTAGGTTAATCACAATTAAGATAAGAGACAACCAATCAATATTCAATACCTAGGTTTCATAGATTTAAGCAAACACACAAGTATATTAGCCGGAAATGGAAAACATGCAAGCATACACACAAACAATTGAAGACATAATTGAATTAATGAAGTAAATCACTTATCTTGTTGTAAAATAGGGTATGGAACCCTAAAATACTGCCCAAGACAGCCAAAGTTCGGTTTAGGTTTTACTCCACAAAACTACCTCTCTAAAATACTGAAAATTCGAATTCTGTATATAGAGTTACAATATGCGACGGCGTCACTCTTTATTTGTGACGCCGTCGGGTCGCCGCCATTAGGTTTTCGTCTTGGCCACGTCAACTCTGTGACGGCGTCACCTTATGGTTGTGACGCCGTCGACTTCATCTTCTGACGCCGTCGGGATCCAAATCTAGGCCGTCTGAGTTGTGACGCCCTACTCTTTAAAATTTGATGCCGTCAAGTGCAAATTAGCAATTTGGCTTCTGAGTCGTCTCGAAACGTGTTGTGACGGCGTCGCCATTTGGCTGTGACGCCATCACCTTCTGTTCCAGCAGCTTGAGTGTCTTGATTCTTGACTTTGGCCATTTTCTTCATATATTCGCGCCTTTTCGTCCGAATAAGTGTCATTCCAGCAATTTGCCTACAAGAGACCTAAAAAGTGAAAAGGAACGAAATTAAGTAGTAACGGATACAAAAGTGATCGATTAAGGGCTTAAATGACCCCTCAAAAGTGTACCTTTTAAATCCTTATCAAGCCATAATCACATTTGGTCCCTGGGTTGAGGGTTGGGTTTGATTTTAACAATGGCATGTTAAAATTGTGAATGGTCTATTATACCATCGATGTAAACCCAGAAAATTCATGTTGACTTTGGCAATACTGGTCAAGGGACTTGTCTACAGTATAAAACCCATGTTTTGGACCTCCAGCGATGAAAACGCCCAAGTTTGGTTAAACGTGATGCGTGTGTACAAGTTTAGGGACGAACGGTGTATTTTACTCTATTTAGTTGATATTTTTCAATAAACTCAATATAAATGTGTGTTTGGCAAAAAATAACAGTGAACAGTAGGAGTGAGCAAGGTCGGATTCGAGTTTAATGTAGTTGTAGGTAGGGTTGTCATAAAACCTGACCCGAACCCGAATATGACTATTCGGGTCAGGTTAATCGGGTTCAAAATTATATTTGAGTCAACCCGAAAGACCCGAGTTCTAAACAAGGTCGGATTCGAGTTTAATATATGTGTCTTACTCGGGTTCGGGTTAACTCGAGTGTCCCGAGTTTGATTTTTTTTTTTTTCTTTTTTTTTTTACTATATACTTCACAGGCTAAAATGGAAATGATTTTAAAGGTATATATGCCAATGTTATTTGTATGAAAGTTATTCAACCGTCCAAAAGTGTCCAAATTAATATTTTAACAAAAAATATTGTTGTAAGTTACATGCTTATTAATTTGTAATTCACCAAAACCTATTACAAATTTGCTAATTGACCAAAATTGTATAATTTTTACCTTTCAAGTTTAAACACCAAAATTATTTAATTTTTAAACAACCTAGATTCGAACTCGAATTGACTCGAACCCGAGTTCTAAACAAGGTCAAGTTCGAATATGTTTTTTTAGTCTTGACCCGACCGGATCAACCCGATTCACACCCCTAGCTGTAGGTGTAATCATAACGTGTAAAACAACATTTAAACGCTCAGCGCTCCTAAATACAATATAACGGAGCGTCATTTTGGAAAATAAATAAAGCTACTTGGTGTTTGTCAAACGAGCACTAAAGATTACAACGCTCAACGCTCTTAAATGCTCCGCGTCAAACACACCCTAAATATGTTTAAATGTTTAAAGTTGACGTTCGAAGGACATAGTTAGAGATAAATTGTTTTTTTTGAAGATGAATGTAACTAAAAGATGGTCTTTCTTCATCTTTCAATTTGATGATTTATTTAGGTTAGTATATTCTTTGCTCCACATTTTTTGCTGCAACTAAAATGTAATTATAATGCGTACGCCATTATATAAACACCTTGTATCCTAATATATCTTTCTAACCTTTATACAAATATACATATAGTTTTTCATTATTTGGTTTTTAGTTAAAATTTAGAAAAGATGGTGAATGTCGTGGTAAAGGAGTCGACAATTGTGAGGCCAGCTGAGGAGACACCGAATACAAAGCTATGGAACTCTAACCTCGACTTGTTGGTAGAGAAGTTTCATACACAAATGTTGTTTTTCTATAGGTCCAAAGGCGCTGCTAGCAACTTCTTTGATGTCAAAGTGATGAAAGAGGCCTTAAGTAAGGTGTTAGTTCCATTTTACCCCGTGGCAGGGCAATTAAAGAAAGACCAAGATGGCCGGATTGAGATTGATTGTCAGGGACAAGGCGTCTTGTTTGTGGAGGCTGAATCTGATGGCGTACTCGATGATTTTGGTGATTTTGCGCCCAGGTGGATTTTTTGAAGCTTATTCCATTGGACTTTGTTGATCACTCTTTGGGAATTGGATCGTATCCTCTATTGCTGGTGCAGGTATGTATTAAACAAAGGACTCGGCTCTTTTACTAATAAATGGACAGGTTTATGAGCAGGTAACTTACTTCAAATGTGGGGGAGTTTCGCTAGGAGTTGGGTTAGACCATCATCTTGCAGATGGGCAATCTATGATGCACTTTATTAACTCATGGTCTGAAATGGCTCGTGGTCTTGATCTCACTCTCCCACCTTTCATAGACCGGACCATCCTCCGTGCTCGATATGAACCACAACTTGTTTTCAAACACATCGAATTCCAACCGCTTCCATCAACAAATTTGTCACCACTCGACTCCCCACTAGATGAAAATTTGGTCACTTCTATTTTCAAATTTACACTAGACCAACTCAACGCACTTAAAGCAAAATCTATGGAAGATGGAAACACAATCAACTTCAGCAAGTTTGAAATCCTCGCAGGCAATATATGGAGGTCGGTGTGTAAAGCCTGTGGGCTGCAGGATTATCAGGACTCGGCGCTCTACATCCCCATTGATGGGCCTTCAGCCCCCTTTGCCACCAGGCTATTTTGGGAATGTTGTCTTTTTTGCCACTCCCATAGCGGCAGCCGGCGAACTTCAATCAAACCCAACTTTGTACGCTCCAAATAAGATCCACGACGCAATAACACATATGAACAACGATTATCTAAAGTCAGCAATCGACTATTTGGAACTACAACCCGACAAGAACACTATGATCCATAGGTTCGAGTATGAATTTTCAAATATTGTGATAAATAGTTGGACTAGGCTCCGAATCAACGAGGCTGATTTTGGATGGGGCCAACCTATATTCATGGGGCCAAATTTAGTACCACTTAGTGGTGCCTGCCTTCTGTTGCCAACAAGCTCCATCAACGAAGGGAGCTTGTCGGTTATTGTTTCGCTGCAAGCTCAACACTTAAAGCTCTTTACAAAATTCCTATTCGATATATAAAAGGTTGCATACATTTCTATATGTTACATGTACAATAACCATCATATCTTTTAAACAAAATTACCAAGACCAGCACAACTCCTAGTGATTTTCAATTGTCGACACAAACATATCCCTTTACTAAAAGCTACTAAGCGAGCAAAATGGTACTTCCTCGCTACACCTTGCTCGTCCCTCTTCTCAACACATGAATTCTTCCAAACCAAAAGCAACACATGGGTGCTAGAAGACAACAAAGATAGAGAGCAAACTAGCTTTGCTCACCCTCTTTCTCTCTGAACCAAAAACACAAACAGTACTTATGAACCATGTTGTGCTTTGGCTACATTATGTCTTTTGGATAAAAATGTATTCATTGATAAAAAAGGAGATGCTATATGATTATCGAATTACTCTGTTAGCAAGTATGCTGATTTCATGAGTCGTGAACACTTAACAGTAGCTAAAACTTTTACTGAATACTATAGATGTAAGCATATTAGTCATGATACTGTTGTTTTTCCTATTAGTAGTTCTTTACAACGATAACAACTGGCAACAGAATCCATTTCAATCGATATGGCTGTTCAAGCAACTAGCAATGCACTAATTGTCTACTAGGTTCCACCGAGACTAGATTATACATGTGACAATGCATTCCATTTAAAAAAGCCAATACTTTTAAAAGTTTATTTTCATAATCAGTTGAATAAGTCATTAGTCCAACTTTTTGAACCATGTTGTGCTTTGGCTACTAATGTAGAGAGCAACCTAGCTTTGCTCATGGTGGTTTATCACCTATGGTGGGTGCTAGAAGACAAGCAAGCTAGCGAGCAAGCTAGCGTTGCTCTCCCCTCTTTCTCGTTGAGTTCATGGGTGCTAGAAGACAACGAGAGTCCTATGATCAGTCCACGGTGGTTATCACCCATGGTGGATGCTAGAAGACAAGCAAGCTAGCGAGCAAGCTAGCTTTGCTCTCCCCTCTTTCTCGTTGAGTTCATGGGTGCTAGAAGACAACGAGAGTCCCCATGATTAGTCCATGGTGGTTATCACCCATGGTGGTTGCTAGAAGACAAGCAAGCTAGCGAGCAAGCTAGCTTTGCTCTCCCCTCGTTCTCGCTGATTTCATTTTGTGTAGACATAAGCTGTTTTGGTCTTTTACTAACCTTACCTAGTACTGTATATGTTATTTTAGGATATACTTTTATCATTTTTGGAAAAGAAAACAAAACAAGTGTACTCACTATCCATCAATAAAAACTACCTATTTTTCTGCCTTGATTTAAGATGAACTACCATCTAGACAATGAGAGTACATGGTTGCTTTTGTTTACCTTTTTTCCTATCACAGGCATTAAATGTAGATATGGATTGAAATGAGCTTTGACTTAATTTCATGTTGAGTACAAAGTTGCATGCTTTGCTTTTGTTTAAAACAAAGATAATAAAAGATACGTTTTTGATATTACTAACTAGTAAAAGTACATCTGCAAACTCTCTTTAGCTATAAACACATATCTATATTTATATAAACATTAATTTAACATATCTACCATATTAACTACTCAACATATCTACATTTTAAATAGTGTATGCATGCTAGCAAACCTAACTTACTCGCCCACATTTTAGTATTTACACTAGCATGAATCAAGAACCCTACCATTATTGTATTCTTGGTCCACCATTATGTTCCATACGAGCAATTTCAAAGAAAACCAAACATTTGCTCCCCATGTTTTAGGCTTTCCATCAATTTGGGTTACTTTCGATTATTCAAATTCCTCGTATTAGTTGTTATAGTTAAATATGGATAACAACCCTCTTCAATATTGCCCGATATGTTTTTTTTTATACAATCGTGTTATATGTTCTATTAAAATTATTATATATGTTTGTTTAAGTTTTTTTTTTTTGTTGTACTCTTTATTAAATTGTATTATTATATTTTTAATGTAGATTTACGATGCCAAAGTGACAATAAAAAATGCCATGCCTTTCATACATCAATTACGTCATCTGTTGTCAGGGAATTCAAAATAGTGTTAAATAATTTAGTAACAATATAATTTACAAAATACCTTAATTCTTCATCATCACTTATTTAATAGACTTGATTCCCAGGTTGGATCATGTACGAAAGACGGATCACCCCGGAAACATTTAGACCAAACTTATTGCAAACATACTCTCTGAAACTTTTGTAGCTAATTCTTTTTGCCAATAGAACATTACTACAACGACCACAATAAACAAAACATACTGGAAATTTCCCTTGAGAAAAACTCATTTTTTTATTAAGGCTTCTCTTTTTAGTAGAAGTTATGTTTTTTTTAACTTGTATCCCCTACACTATGTGACTATTTATATAATAGTGTCTACCCCCCACTATAAAAAAGTTTAAATCCAAGCATATATATCCAAAACAACCATGAAAAGCATCCCATCCAAACACTATACAGAAATACCTTCTCATTTCAGCTTCATTTTACTCCATGGTAGTATTAATAGCAACAGAAAAAAGAACCACATAAAGTCTATAGTGTTGTCCATTTCATACGCAAATTTACACCCATGTAGCACTCTATAGAAATTAAGATGATATACTTGTAACATTTACGCCTTCCTTGTTCCCATGCTTTTAAATATAATATATATATATATATATATATATATATGTTACTTTTGTGACAACTTGGAATATTGAGAATTGATGTGCTACATAGTACTTTTATCAACTTTGAAATATATAATATTCCAAGTTGATAAAAGTACTATGTAGTACATCAATTCTCAGTATTCCAAGTTGTCACAAAAGTAACATATATATATTATATATTTAAAAGCATGAGAACAAGGAAGGCGTAAATGTTACAAGTATATCATCTTAATTTCTATAGATAGCTACATGGGTGTAAATTTGCGTATGAAATGGACAACACTATAGACTTTATGTGGTTCTTTTGTCTGTTGCCATTAATACTACCATGGAGTAAAATGAAGCTGAAATGAGAAGGTGTTTTCTGTATAGTGTTCTGGATGTGATGCTTTTCATGGTTGTTTTGGATATATATGCTTGAATTTAAACGTTTTTATAATGGGAGATAGACACTATTATATAAATAGTCACATAGTGTAGGGGATACAAGTTAAAAATAAATAAAAATAAATAAATAACTTCTACTAAAAAGAGAAGCCTTAATAAAAAAATGAGTTTTTCTCAAGATAAATTTCTAGTATGTTTTGTTTATTGTGGTCGTTGTAGTAATGTTCTATTGGCAAAAAGAACTAGCTACAAAAGTTTCAGAGAGTATGTTTGCAATAAGTTTGGTCTAAATGTTTCCGGGGTGATCCGTCTTTCGTACATGATCCAACCTGGGAATCAAGTCTATTAAATAAGCGATGATTAAGAATTAAGGTATTTTGTAAATTATATTGTTACTAAATTATTTAACACTATTTTGAATTCCCTGACAACAGATGACGTAATTGATGTATGAAAGGCATGGCATTTTTTATTGTCACTTTGGCATCGTAAATCTACATTAAAAATATAATAATACAATTTAATAAAGAGTACAACCAAAAAAAATAACTTAAACAAACATATATAATAATTTTAATAGAACATATAACACGATTGTATAAAAAAAACATATCGGGCAATATTGAAGAGGGTTGTTATCCATATTTAACTATAACAACTAATACGAGGAATTTGAATAATCGAAAGTAACCCAAATTGATGGAAAGCCTAAAACATGGGGAGCAAATGTTTGGTTTTCTTTGAAATTGCTCGTATGGAACATAATGATGGACCAAGAATACAACAATGGTGGGGTTCTTGATTCATGCTAGTGTAAATACTAAAATGTGGGCGAGTAAGTTAGGTTTGCTAGCATGCATACACTATTTAAAAAGTAGATATGCTGAGTAGTTAATATAGTAGATATGTTAAATTAATGTATATATAAATATAGATGTGTTTATAGTTAAAGAGAGTTTGCAGATGTACTTTTACTAGTTAGTAATATCAAAAACGTATCTTTTATTATCTTTGTTTTAAACAAAAGCAAAGCATGCAACTTTGTACTCCGTATGAAATTATGTCAAAGCTCATTTCAATCCATATCTACATTTAATGCCTATGATAGGAAAAAAGGTAAACAAAAGCAACCATGTACTCTCATTGTCTAGATGGTAGTTCATCTTAAATCAAGGCAGAATAATAGGTAGTTTTTATTGATGGATAGTGAGTACACTTGTTTTGTTTTCTTTTCCAAAACTGATAAAAGTATATCCTAAAATAACATATACTAGGGAAGGTTAGTAAAAGGCCAAAACAGCTAATGTCTACACAAAATGAAATCAGCGAGAACGAGGGGAGAGCAAAGCTAGCTTGCTTGTCTTCTAGCAACCACCATGGACTAATCATGGGGACTCTCGTTGTCTTCTAGCACCCATGAACTCAACGAGAAAGAGGGGAGAGCAAAGCTAGCTTGCTCGCTAGCTTGCTTGTCTTCTAGCATCCACCATGGGTGATAACCACCGTGGACTGATCATAGGACTCTCGTTGTCTTCTAGCACCCATGAACTCAACGAGAAAGAGGGAGAGCAACGCTAGCTTGCTCGCTAGCTTGCTTGTCTTCTAGCACCCACCATGGGTGATAAACCACCATGAGCAAAGCTAGGTTGCTCTCTACATTAGTAGCCAAAGCACAACATGGTTCAAAAAGTTGGACTAATGACTTATTCAACTGATTATGAAAATCAACTTTTAAAAGTATTGGCTTTTTTAAATGGAATGCATTGTCACATTTATAATCTAGTCTCAGTGGAACCTAGTAGACAATTAGTGCATTGCTAGTTGCTTGAACAGCCATATCGATAGAAATGGATTCTGTTGCCAGTTGGTATCGTTGTAAAGAACTACTAATAGGAAAAACAACAGTATCTTGACTACTATGCTTACATCTATAGTATTTCAGTAAAAGTTTTAGCTACTGTTAAGTGTTCACGACTCATGAAATCAGCATACTTGCTAACTGAGTAATTTCGATAATCATATAGCATCTCCTTTTTTATCAATGAATACATTTTTATCCATAAGACATAAAGTAGCCAGAGCACAACATGGTTCATAAGTACTGTTTGTGTTTTTGGTTCAGAGAGAAAGAGGGCGAGCAAAGCTAGTTTGCTCTCTATCTTTGTTGTCTTCTAGCACCCATGTGTTGCTTTTGGTTTGGAAGAATTCATGTGTTGAGAAGAGCGACGAGCAAGGTGTAGCGAGGAAGTACCATTTTGCTCGCTTAGTAGCTTTTAGTAAAGGGATATATTTGTGTCGACAATTGAAAATCACTAGGAGTTGTGTTGGTCTTGGTAATTTTGTTAAATAATAATACCATTACTGTTGACAAGAAATATAAGATAAAAGAAAGATGCATAAAAAAAGGTCGCCGGCAACCTGCTAATATGCTACATTTGATTAAGAAAACAATGCATTAGAAATATGTGGCCGGCAACCTGCTAATATGCTACATTTGATTAATAACACAATGCTTTAGAAAAAATACTACTACTACTCCCTCAGTCTCAAAATTATTAGAGTAAATTACACCGTTCGTCCTTATGGTTTGCGTTGACCGCAGGGTTTCGTCTTTTGACCAAAAAAGTTGCACCGTTCGTCCTTAAGTGTGAAACGTTATGCACCGTTCGTCCTTTGACCAAACGACGTTAAGTTTGACCGTTAAAAACCCATCATGTGACTTGCACATGAGGGTAAATTCGTCATTTCAAGACCATAAGGACGAACGGTGCAATTTACTCTTTTTATAAACCCAAAAATTCATTAAAATTTAATTTCACACTACATAAAATCTTTGCAGATCTTAAACAAGCCGATCTTCACTAATCTACATAAGAATACTAAACTAAAAAGAAAAGAAAAATGGCAAGAAATCAATTTACTTAATTAACTGTATGATCATCCACATTTTTGAACAAATTGAAAGCTTTAGCATTCATCTCTCTTTCAAACTTCCAAATATAATTTAAACCAACTAAGAGCTCAGAAATTGCAGCTTCGGTCTTCTCCTGTTTAGCGAAAAATAATGTTTGGACAAGAAGAACGTTCGTTTTTGCTACTCGATTTTGATGTTCAAAGCTTCTTTCACTTTGCCATTTGATCATATTATGTGCTAATGGTGACAACCAACCCAATATCTTCCCTAGAGCTTCTCTCCATTCTCCTGCAAGAACCGGATCACTCGCTCTAAATCCAATACCTTTCAATCGTCCCCTTAATGATGATCTTATGCTATTAGGCAACATTGAGTAAAGATCATCTCTTGCATCAAGACCAACTAATTGAGGTGATCTTATCATCTTTTCCATCACAATGATCAAGTTAGCATAATGCAAAGATAAACCGGCATATCCTAAAGGTACGGTATATGTACTGGATCTGTTAGCCATTGTTCAAACAAAAATGGATATAGCCATTGTTCACAAGAATCGCAAGCGTTCAGTCAAAACCTCCAAAACCTCCAAATTCCGATCACCTCAATAAAACACCCAACAATCCAAAACCTCCAAATGTCTTGCCGAGACCATATGGGTCTCGGCCTAGCCTTTCCCATCGCCTACGCAACACCAACGACCCAACACGAGGGTCTTTCCCTTTCGACAACAACAATAACCAAACCATTTTCAACATCAAGACTATCAATCAAACCTCCGACACCATGAGTTCATCCGAAACCAAAACAAACACGAATAATAACGACAATAAGAGGGAGTGGTTTTGGGGCGCGTGATGTAGTAGATCAAAAAGAGGGAGTGGTGGGGATTCTTTTGGAGTAGGCGGTGAGAGGTGGGTGCCGGCGGTGGTGTGTTTTTAAACTTGTTTTCACTAAGACCCGATTCACAAATCCTTTTTATCACAACCAATTCACACAAATAAGTGTGAATTGTTATTTTTAACAAAACCTTTTACACCAACTCGTTTAACAAACTTACCAAACAGAAAAGACGAAAGGAAATGATGATGGTGACGAGTCGCGTACAAACACACGGACAATAACTCTTCAAACGACTCCAAAACATTCGGGTCTTCAAAAATTCGAGATGAAATGATGGTGGGTGATGGTGGTTACATGGTGGCGACGAGGCGTGAGGTGGCCAGTGGTGGAAGGGTGGCGGCCGGTGATGAGGTGAGAGAGAAAGAGATGAATTCGGTTTAGGGTTAGGGTATAAATGAGAGAAATGGTGAGGATAGACAAGAAAGTGACTTAAGAGAAGAAGATAGTGAGGGTATTTTAGTATTTTTACCCGAGTTTAACAGTCAAACTTAACGTCGTTTGGTCAAGGGACGAACGGCGCATAACGTTTCACACTTAAGGACGAACGGTGCAACTTTGTTGGTCAAAGGACGAAACCCTGCGGTCAACGCAAACCACAAGAACGAACGGTGTAATTTACTCAAATTATTATCTTGGAAATTTTTTAACCAATCAAATATCATCATCACCCACTAAACTCTCTTTTGATTAGGTGAGACAAAAAGAGGACTATTATTTTGAGACTCCCAAAATAGAAACGGAGACTATAATTTTGAAACGGAGTGAGTACTTTTTAAGCTTTTGTTGCATATAGCCAACCAGGCAACCAATCTAGCCAATTTTTAACTTAGCAACACATCATATTTCTCATTCTTGAGCTAGTGAGAGGCTCTACCTTCGTACAAGATAATTAGATCATTAGTGAAAACTGAAGTAAACCAGCCAATCCACAAAAACATGAACAAAAATGATACACTCTGGATTTATATAACAGTAGAAGTAACTAACTGTCAACACCTATGTATTGCAAATCTATTACTCAGATACTCGTGCAGCTGTCCCGTCAGGTCAGTCGTACAAGTTTTTTGCAGACTTGGTTCTCAATGTCTTGCTTTCATTCTTCTCAACCTTCGTAGCAGACTTTTCGCTTTTAGACACAGCTTTTGCTATGGCTTTTTGCTTCCTTACGTTTTTTGTGCGCTTCATTTGTACTCCCTTCTTTATCTTCCTAGAGACACAAAGAAAACTGTTAGAAAAAAAAAGGCTAATAAGGGCCAGCGGAAACATTTACTCACACCTTCAAACAATCACACACCAGTAGAGTCTAGAGTCAGCAGAAAGAAAGAATTGGAGACAGTATTCTCATAGTCAGCAATTGGCCAACATATGACTGTCATTTACTAGGATTTTATGATATCTTGTACACGTAAACCACCCATTCTCACGGTGGTTGGACACAAAAGGTGCAGCTGTGGCCAGCCACAGCATCTAGGCTATAAGCGGCATACAACCATAGCACAAAAATTGTAATATGAAGAGAGGGAAAAAAAACTGTTGGTATCTTGGTAAGAAAATAGTCATAATGAGATACGGAGTATATTATACCAGATAACCCTAATTAACGTTCCTGTATTAGCAGCAGACAATTGATGATTGGATCACACATTCATGCCTCACAGCCGAAACACCTCACCCGAATAAGGATGGGCCTCACTTAAGCATCCTCCACATGAATGTTAAGGATTTAAGACTAGAAGCTATTCTTCCTATTCTTATATCAGACAGAATGCAAGAGCAATCACGAATATAAAGTTGAAGAATCTAGCAAGTTTAACTGGAAATTTACCCCTACAATTAGTTTTTAAAACAACTTTTATCTCATTTGTTACATAAATTAAGTTATGAATTCACAGTACAATCATATCAATACAATAGAAATTTCATTTAAAAATAATATCACATTTAACCTCGTAAGTTAGATAGCAATTTAAATAAAAAAAAATTACTTTTTCCATCGCAAAAGTGAAGATTTAGTTATTTGTTCATGTTTTAAGTTATAGAGTCTTGCCAAGTCTTTTTAGATGTAAAACGCTATAAGGTTTCCAATTTTCACTTTTTATTTAGATTGTAACAAAGTATGTGTAGGTTAAGTGTAGACTTATCTCGAAACATATTGATCTTCATTTTATTATTACTCATTCCCATCGACTAGAATGGGAGATACATGAATTATTTATTTGTAATGAATGAGATAAATATTGCTTTGTAATCTAGAAAAAAAAAATTAAAGCAATATCTAGAGCTTATAAAAAACTACCAAAATTTAAAGTATAAAAGATTATAAACCAAATAACAAAAAGAGAGAAAAAAATAGGATGAATTTGGAAGTTAGAAGTGCCACATGAGTGCTTGGAGGGAGGGACAAATTGAGGGTTTTGCGGGCTAAACGTTCTAGTTGAAAAGATATGAAAGATTCATATTTTTAGCCATATTTTGTCAGATTTTCACTACAAGTTGAAGTTTGGGGCTTAGACTAGAGCCTTGAGGTGGCAATTTCAACCCAAGTAAAGTAGGAGCGGCATGTGGATGTGGCAATGTTATAGAACTCAGTGAAGTGTTATCACTGCACATGTTCCAAGAAAATGCTATAAAATCAATCACACAATTATATAATTACTAAATAACTTCTTAAACTTATATATCTTAACTATCATTTGCTAACTGATTCTTCATTTCATGGTCTTGGAAAAATCATTGTGATCTATGGAGCCTCATGTAACTTTAATTTTAGACTTTTAGTAAGGTTTAACAACTAAGTGACTAACAACAAGCTCATTCTTAAGAAAATAAACAGCAACCGAGCCGATCCTAGTTTATAAAATAACCCAAAAACAAGCTCGTTGTTAATCAAGTGTCATACTTATGACATTTAGCATTTTTCATACACTATGTGAGAAATCATCACATAGGTTTCAACTTGAAGATTTAATGGCATTATTGACTACTAGCATAACCAAGAGCGGACCTACGTCTATAAATGACCAGGTTCACAATTTTTTCTACTATAATACAAGGGACTAACTACACAAAACATATGCCACTTAACCGGGGGACGTGTTGACAAAATTCTACACTAAAAGAAAAAACATAAACCCCCGGAAACCTGACCGCCCAGTATAAAACACGTGCCAGTTCAGTACTAGTTAGATCATAAACCATCCTATCAGAAAACTTCAAACTTTAGTCTAGTAACTAGTTATTATCACTACCTAAACATAAAGTTAAGCTAATAAAATAAATAGTAACCTGATGTTTTGAGACCGGCCCGTTACGACAGTTTCTGATGTATCCATAGCTGTAGCTACATATACCAAATAAAATAAACACATTAGTTTCATTTAAGGATATAAAACTGTGAAGAGGTTAATATAAAGACGTACCTTGAGGTGAAACGATGTTAGCATCGTCAGTGAGCATGGCGGATGAGGAAGCATTCTTTTTCTTACTTCTGTTCCTGTTTTTCGGCATGGTTGTTTTTTTGGTTGAATTGAGGGATTGAAAGTGTGAAAGAAGTGTTGAGCCCTAGTTTTTGATGGGGTTGGGAAAATGGGATGCGTAATGAGTAGCTAATGGACTGGGCCTGTTAGTTGGGCTCTTAAGATTAAATGGCTTTGTAACTTCAACAACAACAAAAAAAAGTGTTGTTGACGGGCTGAGCACCGTCCGAAAACAGAACCGGACCAAAAATCAATTTGGCCAGAACACCGGATCAATAACTTAATTTGGTCCGGTCTAGTCGGTCGAATTCGGTCTGGTTTCTTGATCAGTCCGGTTCGAAGTTACAAATTGTTGTTTTTATTTTGAAAAAATAAAATATGAATCTTAGGTAGCATGGCAACATGACTAGCAATTGATGTTTAGAAAGCAAAAAAAACTGAAGGACAAGTTATTAACAGCGTTAAGTAGATTATCTTTTTTACTCAGATTGGGTGTGAGAATCATGTTGAGTAGTCACGGAACTAAGGTGGGTTCTACGGGGTTTAGGGACACCTAGGGTTGTGAACGAACCGGACGAATACGAACGGAGCATTGTTCATGTTCGTTCATTTTCGTTCATTTAACTTTAACCTGACAAATAAACGAACATGTACGCTTAAATTGACAAAATTTCTTGTTCGTGTTCGTTTATTAAAAAAATGAATTGTTCATGTTCGTTTATGTTCGTTCATTAAGACACTAAACGAACGCTAAACGGACATAAACGGTCGAACATAAATAAACACATACAAACAAACATAAACTTTATTAAATTATGCATCTAATATTGTTTACAAGTGTTTTTTTTTAGACAAACTAATTTTAAAATTATACAATTAAAAAATATGATATACAAACATAAATAAATAAATTAACATAAACGAACGTTAACGAACGCATAATCGGACGTTCACGGACATAAATAAACGGACGTGACTTTTGTTCATGTTCGGTTATTTAACTAAACGATCGTAAAATATTGTTCATGTTCGTTCATTTAATAAATAAACGAACATAAACGAACTTTTTACCGAACGGTTCATGAAATGTTCAATGAACGTTCAATTCGTTTACAGCCCTAGGGATACCTATAGATTTTTTCGACGTAGTGTTAATTTTTGTAAAAACCTTTGATTCTTTGTAAATGCACAGGTTTAAAAAATTATGTTTTCGATCTTATTAAGGCTTCCTTAAATAATCCTGGTCTATTTATGTCATGAATTCGTTATGGATTGAGTATGGTCTTTTATAAAAAATTAAGTATAAAAAAATGATGAGTATGGTCTTAGGTCCATGTTTTATTTGTATCTATCGACTATCGTTACTCTTATCGATAATATCCAATTATCCAACATCAAGTCATACAATGATGAAAATCTTCTATAACATGTTATAATCGTGAGTCGTGACACTATTATCACTAATAACTTCTCTTCTTGTCGCCAATCATCAACAAATTCCTAGACCAAAAAATGTTAAAGAAAGATATGCAACCAATATCTTGGTTTTACATGGTTATTATTTTCTAATTGGAACCATCTTTTTGGACATGTTTTAACACTTTTCATTTGTTATGTCATTATTTTGAAAAGAAGTATGTCAATTTAGTAACCTAACCTCGTCTATTTCGGTCCGAACCACATGACCCCATGGGCATGATGAGTGTGGTGTGGCTCGATAGCTCAACCCCACAATGATTAAAGTATTAGGTAAAGGTTTGTTAACCTTTTGCCATTGTTCCATTGCACATTTGCACCCGATCCCTATTGCCATGTTACGTAATTATCCATTTACTTTGTCTATTTTTGCATTTTATTTTTTGACGCCAATAATAAAATTACAACTAATTATGTGGTAGTTTTTATAATCAGGGAAATTCCTATCTTGAAAAAGTTTTTAAAAAAGCCGTAGCTAAACTTTTTTACAGCATCTATCCATAGGTTTCATTATTAGACCAAGGATTAAATGAGAAGAATCTTTAAAATAAAAAGAATGAAAATAAGAAAAATGATAAAGTAACTATAACTACACATTAGAGATGCATCAATTTGAATTAGATGCATCTCTAATCTTTTAGATGCATCATAATATATTTTCTAACTAAAAATTATATCTATATACATATGTTAGATGCATTTCATCAAGTTAGACGAACCTTATGCATTTTTCATCATCTGCGAGACAAATTTATTGCTAGTACTACTTTGCATGGGTTTCACTTCAAAATTACTTTCGAAACTAATTGTGATGCATCTAAATGAATAGAAATGCATCTAATTGCGAGTCGATGCATCTCAAATATGCGGGGTTATAGTTATTTCTCATTTTTCTCATTTTAAGTTTTTTTCTCTGGATCCTTACCCTTCATTATTAACCTAAAAGAAATCAATCATGTAACAACATAATTAAAAGGACATGAGTATAAAATTTGAACCTATTTCATCTCCTTTACACTATATCCACACAACCAAATCGTTAGTCTACCATCGCAAAATCGGTTTAGAACATTTTCTCTAGGATCAAATTAGTTGTGGTTGACATTATTGAATTATATTTTATTTTCACTACATATAAAGAGAAAAAGAATTTACTTAAAAACTATTAAAATGAGAACAGCTAAATTACTCTTAATATACCATTACTTTTTTTCTCAAAATTTAAAAGACCTTTTTTGTTTAATGAAAACTTTATTAATTTATATGAGTTTCTATAATTATGTTGCAATGGTTGACTAATTTCTAAAATTATACCCCTGCTATCTCTTATATCTTACTATTAAAATGTTTGACTCAATTCATACACGAAATATTTAACAACAATTTTGCAAGTATAACTGATTATCGCTTTAAATTTTCGTTGTTATACCCGAATAATCGTCTAGCCCTTATATAAATAGTGGATAATTTTGTCTTATACTTTTAAGAGGTATAACTACTTATGAACTTTACAACACTTCAATTACAAAATGAAATTTATAATCGTCCAACATAATTAATTTGGACATAATTACAATTATCACAAATAGGGGTTGTAAACAAGTCGAGCTTTTGTCGAGAAACTCGCGCTCGAACTCAGCTCGAGCTCGTTCGAGTCGAGTTTCATCAAGCCTAGAGCTCGAGCTCGAAACAAGAGCTCGAAATGCATAACGATTCGAGCTAGAGCTTATATACGCTTGGCTCGAGTTATTATCGAGCTTTTCGAGTTTTTATGTAATATATATCTACTTAAATATATTATGCATACTTTAAGGGTTTATATATAAATTTGTGATTGTATCAAACTATTCGAACCGAATTCATATTTATCTTGTATTTCAATTTTATTTGATTTTACAAAATTTATTTGGTTAAAAAATGAGTTTTTATGAGGGAAGATCGAGCTCAGTTCAAACCTTATTTAAACATTTTCAAGTCGAGTTCAAGCTTCCCTCATGAAAGCTCGTCAAGCTATCTAGCTGAGCTCGAGTCGAACAAAATATTGTCGAGCCGAATCGAACTATGCCAAAGCACAACTCGTTTATACCTCTAGTTACAACATTTAAAAAAAACATATGTATTATTTATGCAAATTAAATTGTGCATTATGATCATGATCATTCTTAGAATAAAAATCATTTAAAAGCGGTAAATTCATTTGGTGATGATGCACGTACAGATTGTAAATGTGGTAGTATTTGTTTATGTTTGTTGATATAAGATGGCGAACTTAACTCTTAACGAAAAAATGAATCATTATGACTTATATATATTTTTTTTCATCTCGGTATCACAAACAACAACTGACATATCATCGCACTTACCATCTATTATCATCACCAATCACAATTGACTTTTCCTATCTGATACCGCTACATTATCTTGGACATCTATTTAACAATCAAATTCCTAGCGACTAAGATCATATAATTTTTTTTTTTATTTTTTTTTTTTAAGTTTGACTTAATGTTACTACTAATGTTTTAAAACCCGGTTTTTAAGTTGACCCGGTTGACTGGCCGGTTCACCGGGTCACCGGTTCAACCGGTTCGACCACCGGGTCAAACCGGTTTTCTATTAAATAAAAAATTTTATTATTAAACTTACCAAACATCTATAAAACATGCAACAGTAAATGCCAAACATATATTAAACATGAAAAACCTTTGTTTTGGTTATAATATTGACTAGTATTCCCTTTTTTTCCACAATGATTCTTGTTTCTTGCCGAGAGTTAGGATCAAATAAGAAGAATAATAAAAATAAGAAGGATAGGAAGTAACCACAACCACTCATTCTAGATGCACTTACAAAAATGAATGCATCTTCATTCAAATTTTCCTTCCCATATTAAAATGTGTGTCTAGAATTACTTCTTACCCTTCTCATTTTAATTATTCTTCTTATTAGATCCCTTCCCTTCTTGCCGATATTCTTTTGAGGCACTAGTAAATGTGTCCATTATATCTTTAGTTAGCTCTCCACTGTATTGCAGCCATAGTCATCAATGTAAATGCATACAAGGCTCATACACATATTCTCTGGTTATACCACTTCTGTGGGCGTTTTAGTTCTTGAATTCAAGCTATTCATAGCATATCACTTTGAATACAAAAAATAGAAGTATAGGAGTTTGTTGTCATACTGTATTTTAAAACAAATGCTTGACCCGGCCGGATTTATCAAACCGGGTCAACCCGGGTTAAGAGAAAACCGGCGGTTCAATCCGGTTCTTAAACAAGCAAAAACCCGGTCACATCCGGCCCGGTCATCGATCCGGTTCCCGGTTCAACCGGTTGAACCGGCCGGGTCGACCCGGGTTTTAAAACATTGGTTACTACTATATAAAGTATTTTGGACTTTCTTTAAAATGAAGTCTTAAAAAAATAAGTCTACATATTTACTATAAGAGGAAGACTGAAAACTAAATACATCATATTATTCAATTCACATAATTTTCAGACGTACAAGACAAGAAGCATAGTGTACACCACTTTAATGCACATAATAAAAAACAGAACACCTCATTAATGCTATTTAATATAGTCAATAAATATAATTAATACAATTATTAAAACACCTCTTACATAAGAAATTCAAATTATCAAGCATATTATACAACCAAATTAAATACAATTCATGCATTAAATGTCAATAATACAAATAATAAAGCACATTATACAAATATTCAATCTCGAACTGGCAACGGGCCAAATGGCTTGAGCCCGAACGGGCACAGGCTAAACGAAATTCTTGATATCTGTAAATTTATTGTCAAAAATAACATTAAAAAAAAATGTCGGTCGTCTTAGTGTGCTTAAAAGGTCACATGAAAAGCATTTGTTCGCTATAAAGATAGTCATCGGGTACCCTTCTAGTAGATTGTTATACTTCTAAACTTTTTCATGCAATGTCCTTTCTCATTTGTAATAGGCATGACAATATACTTTCCTCTTCTTTCATTTTGGTACAAGAAAAAGACTCTCATGCATGTTGAAACACCCTAAATTATACTATATTGCATTTATTGGGAGGCTTTGCTACAGTCCACTTTTGCTACAGTTGTTAAGAACAGTGCCCGGTTTGGGGGGCTTTTTTGCCCGTGTTTTTTAGCGGGGCTCCATTTGCTTAACCTGCCCATTCTATTCATCTCTACTCACATTCTTCCTTTTCATCTAAGATCCACCTGGGTATTTTTTCGGGGAGAAACTCCCGCGTGCCTTGATCAGCTTAGACACCTTTGCGTGTTCGTATGCTGATTGGTGAGAGGGGTACAATGATTCGTACGATGGGAACAATATTTTTGTCCATTTTGTGGATCTCCGTGGGCCACATGGTTTTGCTACAGCGGTGCCTTTCTTTTGGTCCATATATCTGGTGTGTTTGGTGAATCTGACTGTGGCGTTACCAATTTCAATTATTGATTATGGAAAACCCTAGCTGCATATTTGCTGATTTTGGGCAAACAATTAAAGGTCTGAATTTTTTTTTACTTTGATGAGCCCTTATTTTACTTCATCTTTATGCTGGCTATGGTATTGTGTGTTTAGTTTCGGTGCTAGGTTATTTTAGGTTTACCTAAGGTTTGGTGTTTTGACGGTGAGGTTACCGAATTTATTTATTGATTATGGAAAACCCTAGCTGCATATTTGCTAATTTTGGGCAAACATTTAGAGGTCTGAAATTTTGTTTGCTTTGTTTACGGCTTATTTTATTTTAGCTTTGTGGTGGTTATGGTATTGTGTGTTTAGTTTCGGTTCTGGGTTATTTTAGGTTTAGTTAGCCGAGGGTTTAAGTTTTTTTAAAAATATAAATTTTCTGTATCAGTTTATTTACCATGCAATTACGGCCTGCTTTGATAGTTCGTGCTGATTTAGTCCGTGTAAAAAAAAAAAAAAAAAAAAAAAAAAAAAAAAGAAAAAAAAAACTCTATGTTGGTCGGTTTGGATGTCATGAGTTATGGTTAGCCGCTTTCTGGCCGCCAGATTTTTATTAAATAGTGTATGTTCTAAAAAGATTTTGCGGGTTTGCAATGCTTTCAGGTGCTCCTATTGCGGAGTCTGTTTACCGAGGTTGCACCGGTTTTAAGCAGCGTTGCTAACAAATCAAACATTTGTTGAGTGGTTGACGGCTGCAACCCTTTTTTTAGGCTGTGATGAATTGGGTTTTATTCCGTAAATGTGAGATCGCCCGTATCTTGGCAGGGTGCCAGCCAGCTGTTGCAGCCATGGCGGGTGTATCCTCTTTGCTTGAATATTCGTTGCTAACAAATCAAGCATTTTTGTCATATTTAACTTCGCCGGTAAACATGTTATTGCCTGTGGGTTGGGTTTGCTGAAAAGCGTGGTTTGGCAGGGTAACCATTTGGTTGCAGCCATGCTGTTTTTTAGTGCAGCCGCCATTTGAGTAAACAAAGCTGACCGACTGTGAGCAGGGATGAATTCTACGGGTTTTTCTGGTGGTTTCCGTTTTTGTCGTTCGTCCAATGCTGAGTGGTTGACGGCTGCAACCCTTTTTTTAGGCTGTGATGAATTGGGTTTTATTCCGTAAATGTGAGATCGCCCGTATCTTGGCAGGGTGACAACCAACTGTTGCAGCCATGGCGGGTGTATCCTCTTTGCTTGAATATTTGCCCATCTGAGCCATGTGTCTAGCAAAAGTCTCACACATGGCTGAAAAAGCGAGCCCAACAAATGTAAAAGTATATAATATACAAGTGACCTTTGGCATGTCATGAATCTGGTGCGTGAGTGTGCTTTAGCAATCCCTGTCTATTGGCGTGGCACCCATATCCACATTGCGGCTGCAGCCATGACAGGCTGCTGATGCCACTACGATGGGCGCGTGTTGTTGTCAATACATGCCTCCACTTATGTTTGGATCATTATAATGTCGAATACTTTTCTGGAGATATACCTGGTTGGATCTAAAAGGTATGACCATAATGGAAAATATGCTCAGTAAGTTTGTTTTTCCCCGCTGCTCTTTTGCACGCGCGTTTGTTAAACATGATTTTCGTAGGGTATGCGTTTATCCCTAACTCTTTGAAACTACCAAAGGTTATTGCCTACAAAATCTCTAGGATTTATAAACTTAACACTAAGGTACTCTTTGAATGGTTTAGCCTACAATGACTCTAGGTACTATAAGCTAAGGTTCACAAAGATTAATCAAGCATTAACTACACAACGGATGATCTATCGCAATACTAGATCATTAACAATTAAGATAAGAAACAACCAATCAATATTCAATAATTAAGTTTCATATTCCCTAAGCAAACACACAAGTAAATTAGCCGGACATGGGAAACATGCAAGCATACACACAATTAATTGAAGACATAATTGAATTAATGAAGTAAAACACTTATCTTGATGTAAGATAGGGTATGGAACCCTAAAATATTGTACAAGACAGCCTTGGTTCGGTTTAGGTTTTTACTCCAAAAGACTACACTCTGAAAACTAAAAAATTCGGATTCTATATATAAGATTACAAGTGCGACGGCGTCACCCTTTGATTTGTGACGCCGTCGGGTCGCCGTTATTAGGGTTTCGTCTTTGCCACGTTAGTCTTGCGACGGCGTCACCTTATGCTTGTGACGCCGTCCCCTTCAGTCTCTGACGTCGTCTGGATCAAATCTAGGTCGTCTGAGTTGCGACGCCCTACTCTTTTAAAACCTGAAGCCGTCACTTGTAAATGAGCAATTTGGCTACTGAGCCGTCACAAAAGTTGTCCGACGGCGTCGCAGATAACACCTGACGCCGTCACCTTCAGTTCCAGCAGCCTGAGTGTCTCGAATCTTGACTTTGGCCATTTTCTTCGTATATTCGCGCCTTTTCGTCCGAGTAAGTGTCATTCCAGCATTTTGCCTTCAAGATACCTAAAAAGTGAAAAGAAACGATATTAAGTAATAACGGATACAAAAGTGATAAAATAAAGGCTTAAATGATCCCTCAAAAAGGTACATTGTAGGACCTTACAAATATCAACCTTATCACTTTAACAAGCAAACCCAACACACGTAACAACAGTTACGCGTAGAACACGAACAAACCAAACACAAACTTATGCGTAAAAGAAAGAAATGATAAAGATGAGATGGTGACTTGAATGATATATAAATCCGTGTATGTTATGAGTATAAGATATGCAAACAATAAGTTGTATATTCCTTGAGAGAGAAAATACACACACACACACACTTTCAAGCACACCCCTCAAATGACCATTTGAGGGGTATTTATAGTACAAGAGGCATAAAACCCGAAAGGCTTTAGCTTGGGCTTTCTTTGGGCTTTCGTGGACTTGGATTGGATTACACTTAATAAAAGGCTAGCTTAACATAACTATTAGCCATTTAGCTTAGCCCAATCCACGAGCCCGTTGACTATTCTATCACGATATCTAACACACGTTACAAAGTTCCTAATCGTGAATGACCATCACTTCTAATAAAACTATTAAGGCTAACAATCTCCCCCTAAGGGGTGGTCATTCAAATGATGCTCCACTTTATTAGGTCTTTACTTTTCTCGAGCAAGAACTTTGCGTGTAGATATAGAATAGTCTTGATTCTTTGTTCCTTCATGCTTTGTGATCAGATAATGTGGTTGTCTGCCATTGTCAACTTCGATGGTTAGGTGTCTCCACGTCTTTCTCCACCATGCTCACACTTCTATTTGTCTTTTGGTTACCAATGATGTAGTTCTCGAGTCTTTAAACTTTGTAGATTCTTTGACATTGACGAAGAATCATCTTTGACTTTGAGTTGTCTTTGATTTTGATGAGAACTTTCATGTGTTGTTGGTATGAGCATGTGGCGAGTCTGCACGATCCATCCGCTCCGGAGCTTCCATAAGAAGAAAACATAAAACATGTTAGTAATAAGCGGATTCCGGCACTTACAAGTTTGAATTTCGAGGGTGTTAACAGCATAGTGTGAAAACACATCTCTAATTCTCACAGAGGCCGTTCCTGAACTGGAGTCCCACAAGTGAGATAACGCGATATACCGAAGTACATCTACAGTTCATATGAGTCGCTGAGGTACACCGAAGCATTACCTCACGACTGTAGACCGTTTGAGACACACTAAGCGTAATCCACGGAGAATTACCGAAGTGACCTGTTGTCAGGGCTGCTTGATGTTGACCCTGGCAGGAGTTTCCATTCAATCACTGAAGATCACAGATGTGAAACTTCTCATAAATGTTCTGGCAGATTGCTAAGATCTGCGTAGGACTCTAGAATATATCACTTGTGTCCTTATTGATGAACAACAAGCGATGTCATGTCACGTGTTCCTATGAGATCTTTTGATGAATCTCGTGGCTCTAGACTCAATAGTGCTTTTTGGTTTTCCTGAGCGGAGACTAGGGAGAGGGTCTCCTTCTTCAATACCAACAATCTCTAAGAGAAAGTCGATAGATTATGTAGGGTTCCCAGTGAGAATGAAACAAATCCTTTTAAGAGGAATTGAGTGGCTAGAAGGTTTAGTGCAGTGCGTCACTGGGTCCATGACGTCTTGGTCTTCAATACCAGTGTCATCTAGTGACAACCAGTAGCAGATGAATTGAACCCGGTTTCTGCCCTAAGTTTGAATGTGGAGGGCTATTTCTTTTCACCCTTTTTCATTATATCCCCTTCTTTCTCCTTTCTCACATTACTCTTTTTTTCAATCATACCTAAGGACTTCTAATACTAACTATTTGTGATGTCCTTGGGTAGATCCCTCCGGCTCTGGCGGATCATAGGACGAATTTCCTATCCTTAGTCACCTTATAACTCCATGACTGTCCTATTGTTGCCATAAAACCGTTTTTCATTGAAAATATCTCAGAGTGTTTATGATAGAAAACATGTTTGAAACACTCTGTGAGTTTTGTATTTTCAGAAACACTCCCCCTTCACATGTGCTCATAAGTTTTGACAGAAATCTGCACATATAGGGTAGAGTTCACACTTTTTGAATTGATCGACTTTAAATGAACAAGACCGATTCGAGACACGTTTACATCACTAGAGAACTAGCTTGAAATTATTACCCGTCCTGGTCAAGTCCGAAGAAAGTTTCTCGAGATGGTACATGATTCCTCGTTAATTCATTGGTTCCATCTGAGTCGAGCTCATTATGAGATTCAAACCACGATCATTAAACATTTTTGATCACATTTTAATCACGTCTCCTCCCCCTCAAAAATAGCATAAGTGTGATATTTTTTATATCAACGGATTAAACAACATTTTAGAATCTTTTGGGGAGACAAACGGATTTGATTTAAGCATGAATTTGGAACATTTTGTTTTTATACTCCCCCTTTAATAAAGCATATTCAATTAAAGGGTTTTAGAGGGAGTTATCTTGAGCACAAAATATTTTGAAAGATTTTGAAAATCTTTTTGAACAATCTTGAAAAGGTGCTCAAGATGATGATGATTTCTCGCCATTTTTAAATGTAGTGCACTGAAGCGTACACTAGTGATTGTCATTAAAAACACGAGTTTTGATTTGAAATAATCAAAAGTCATCATTTCGGTCCGGGTTTCGTACTGATGTATACGAAAGCCATTTTATGAAGAAATTTTGAGAAACGACATGTTTTAGAAAACAATTTAAAGAACTCTCGCTCAAGCATCTGTACATGCCCGTATCATTGTTGAATGACATTTCTAGATACGTACAGAATATCGATTATACAAGAGACATGTCGTAGAAGAATATTTTTGGATTTTTTGATTTTCTATTGTTTTTGTATTTTTGAAAGTTTTATATTTTTATATTTTGCTTTTGTTGGTTTTTCAAATTTTGTATTTTGTTTTTCAAAAATATTTACAGCGAAGCTTTTTGGAAAATCATTTTCAAGAAGAATCGAGAAGACGTTCTAACTCCTCAGGGGTTAGGCTTCGCATTCCAATTCGTCGAACTAAATACTCAAACCTTTCTTTTGGAAGGGCTTTAGTTAATAGATCGGCGAGTTGGTAATCAGTCTTCACGAAGAATAATTCAACAATACCATTTTCGACGTACTCTTTGATGAAGTGATAGCGGACACGGATATGCTTAGTCTTTGAGTGATGAACAGGATTGCATGATATGGCTATGGCACTTTTCGAGTCACAATACATAGGTATTTTATTGAAAGTAAAGCCATAATCTGTGAGTTGTGTTCTCATCCATAGAACTTGAGCACAACACGCAGATAGAGACACATACTCAGCTTAAGCGGTTGAAAGTGCAGTGCAATCTTGTTTCTTTGAAGACCAGCTTACTAGCTTTTCACCCAAAAATTGTGCTCCTCCTGATGTACTTTTTGCTGTAACTTGATCACCTGCGTGGTCCGCATCTGAAAAGGCAATTAGATCAAATCCGGATTCCTTCGGATACCAAAGTACCATGTGAATGGATGTCTTCAGGTACCGAAAGATCCGTTTAACCTCTTTGAGGTGCAGTTCGGTAGGCTTAGCCTGAAACCGTGCTAATAAGCAAACAGCAAAATGAATATCTGGTCGACTAGCAGTGAGATACATGAGAGAACCAATCATGCTCCGATATTTCTTCGGATCAATAGGTTTCCCAAACAAATCGGCTCCAATTTTTTGTGAAGTTACCATTGGTGTTCCGACCGAGTCACAATTATCCATACCATGATTTTTCAAAATCTCAGTTGTGTATTTAGCTTGATTTATAAAAATTCCACGAGGGGACTGATGTATTTGTAAACCAAGAAAGAATTTTAGTTCCCCCATCATGGACATTTCAAATTTGCTTTTCATGAGATTTTCAAAATGTTTTGAAAGATTCGGATTAGTGGACCCAAAGATGATGTCGTCCACATAAATCTGAACAATCAAAATGTCGTTTTTGCATTTTTGAGTAAACAAGGTAGGATCAACTGTTCCTTTGGTGAAATTGTTTTGGATAAGGAAAGAGGACAGTTCGTCATACCACGCTCTCGGAGCTTGTTTCAAACCATAGATTGCCTTTTTGAGTTTGTAGACGTAGTCTGGATGTTCCATGTCTATGAAGCCTTCTGGCTGACTCACGTACACTTCTTCTTTCAGAGTTCCATTCAAGAACGTTGTCTTAATGTCCATCTGATAAACCGTGATGTTTTTGTGAGCTGCATAGGCTAAGAATATCCTGACTGCTTCAAGTCTAGCTACCGGCGCGAATGACTCTTCAAAGTCTATCCCTTCCTCTTGTCTGTATCCTTTGGCCACAAGACGAGCTTTGTTGCGAATTACAGTCATCTCTTCATCCCTTTTGTTCTTCCATAACCATTTGAGATCAATGACGCGAATGTCAATTGGTCTTGGAACCATTTCCCAAGAGTCATGAAGACGGTATTGGAGAAGTTCCTCCTGCATCGCTTCTATCCATGCTGGTTCTGCCATTGCCTCGCGAATGTTCTTTGGCTCTATATTGCTAATTGAGCAAAGGTAAATGCATAAGTCGCAATCGGTGGCAAGTTGACGTCTCGTCTGAATTGGCCTTGAAGGTTCACCAATAACTTGTTCAATTGGGTGGTCTTTTGTCCACTTCAGAGTAGAAGGATACCGTTGGTTATACGTATGCGAGTTAGATGGTTCTCGTAAGCATGAAGATGATTCAGCTGATTCCGTAGCAAACGGGTTTTCAAATAAGTCTTCATCTAACGTTGCATCGTTATGGTTTTGGTTTTGCTCATCAACTGTTGGTAGAACGGGTGCAATAACTGTAGTAGATGTAGATGATGTAGATGGAGTTGGTGCATTGGTTTCGACCGTTGTAGATGCATCTTCTGTTGGTGGTGGAGGATGATTTTGAGTGGGTGCAGCGGAATGATGGTTTGATGCATTTGTCAAAGTTCCACCATAGTATTCATCGAACATTAACTCGAAGAAATTCTCCCATTCTTGTTCTTTAGGATTTTCAAACGAAGTTGATTGAGTTCTTTGAGGTACGAGTCCTGAACTGATGTGTCCAGAAGTCTGTCGGTTTAGTGCGGGTTCTAGAGCGAGTCTCTCAGAAGCCATTTGTGAAAGTTCATCAAACTTCACATTCATCGTCTCCATGATCCTCCTAGTTCTCCTGTTATACACCCTGAATGCCCTCGAGTTATCTGAATATCCAATGAAGATTCCAATATAACCTTTTGCTTTCAGTTTTCCAAGATCTTCTATGTCATTCGTAGGATAGCATAAAGCGCCAAACACGTGAAAGTAAGAGATATCTGGTTTTCTGTTGTTCACAATCTCATATGGGGTTTTATTGAATCTTGGATGGATGAGGGATCGGTTCTGAGTGAAACAAGCAGTGGCAACAGCATCAGCCCATAGAAATAACGGTGCACAAGAATAAATTAGCATTGTGCGAGCAGCTTCCACAAGAGTTCTATTTCTTCTTTCAACTACCCCATTCTGCTGTGGAGTTCTAACAGCTGATGTCTGATGAGTAATTCCAACATCTTCAAAATAAGCTCTTAACTCCTGATTAGTGAATTTTGTGCCGTTGTCTGTTCTTACAACCCTTACTGGAGTTTGAAGAAGTACTTGAATACGTTTCAAAAAGGTGATGATGATGCCTGGTGCTTCGTCTTTTGATCTCAGAAACTTAACCCATGTATATCTCGAATAATCATCGACGATAACAAGAATATACTTTTTCCCATTAAAGCTTTCAACTCTCATTGGGCCACATAAGTCCATGTGCAACATATGCAACTTTGCTTCCGAACTAGGTACGGATTTGGGTTTATATGATGCTCTTTTGCTTTTTCCTTGTTCGCATGATAGACATAAGTGATCCTTGGTGTATTTGAACTTTGGAAGTCCGTTGACGATGTTGTCTTTGGCAAGATTGTTGATGGTGTCAAAATTGAGATGGGATAACCTTCTGTGCCACAACCAGGACTGAGTTCCAGATGCGCGTGTCATAAGACATATTGGTGATGAAGAGGCCATTTTGTTGATGTCGATAGCATACAAGTTTGTATCACGATTCCCAGTTAGGAGATCAGTGCCATCCAAGTTTCTAACGAAACAAGCATTTTTCCTAAAAGCAACCTCTAAATCTGCATCACAGAACTGCCCGACTGAGAACAAATTGTGTCCCAACCCTTGGACATAGTAAACCCGAGTGATCAAATAATTTCCAAAAGGTAGATCTCCATAACCCATGATAGCGGCTACATGATCATTTCTGAAACGTACGGTTCCCATGAATTTCCAGACGAAATTGATCAGCAGCTTCAGATTCCCGGTCATGTGCTTGGAGCAACCCGAGTCGACGATCCAAAGACAAATTTCGATAACCTGCCAGTTACAGAAAAAGAATATTGTGGAAACCGTTTTGATTTTGGTTCCTTTGGGTTAGGGGTAAGATCCTGATCACACTCAGAGAGGTTTTCTACAGGGAAGTCTGGTTTTTCACTCATTGTACCATTCTGGAGTGTGAAAGTTCTACCTGTGGGTTTCCAAATATCATCCCTAAAGTATACACGTTGGTTCCTGTCAGTAGTGTAAAGCCTAAGTTTTGCAACTAGTCTTCCTACTTGTTTAGCGTAATTACTTTTTGGGACGTTCTTCTTAACAGGCTTATCATTCACATTCTTAGAAACACAATCATCTTGAACATTTAAAGATTTCTTGCAAGTTAAACAAAGAGATTCAACACATTCATTAGACTTAGCAAGTTTCATAGGTTCAGTACATTCAGATGAAATGTCTTTCTTATTCAAAAGCTGTAAATTCCTAGGGTGTTCTTCTACTTTATTCTCTTTATTCAAGCTACTACTCCAAGAGGCAGTCGAGACTTTATTGTTCCTTGTATTGCTCTTAGGCTTTAGTCTGCTGCTCCTAGAGGTGCTTTCTAGTCCTGTAGAAGGTAAGGACACGCATTAGGATTCACATTGTTATGAAGGGAGGTGGTTTCAGCTATTCTAGTCTCTTTAGATGTGGAGGCAGACGCATTAGTGGTACTCATCTTAAAAAGGCCAGGTGCTAAAACTTTTGGTTTCTCGATAACCGCTTTTCCCTTATCAACATTTTATTTAGGTAGGGCAGGTGGAGTGACTGGTTTTGATGAAACATTTTTCTCATTGACTTTTGGAGGAGGCAAAGAAACAGACATTTTTGGTTTGGAAACCGGTTTGGGAACATTTGCTTTCTCCGCAGTCAATGGTTTTGTAAACTTAGTATCCACTGCCTTTCCTTTTTGACTTTCCAGCTGAGCCCTCAAAATATCATTTTTCGCTTTCATGTCATTGTAGGCACGCTCATACGACAATTTGTCATACTTGCATTCCTCAGTTTTTCGATCAAGTTGTTTAAAATATGAGATATTTTTTTTTTCAAGTTTCATAAGAGCTTTTTCATATTTTGAAACAATTTCGGAGGTCTCAGACTGGAGTCTTTCATGATCTTCAACAGAATATGTTTGCAAAATGATGGACATAATATCAGTAGTCAGAACATCTTCGAAGAGTGAATCATTTAGATTTTCCAAAACTTTGATGTGTTCAACACTTTCATTAGCTTGCTTTACCATGGATTTATGGTCCTTGACAAAGTCAGCTGTTTCTTTCAAAAAGGCTTGTTCAAAATGGATTACCCTGGAGTTGATGTTATTCAGCTGAGGGGCAATTTGAGTTTCAAAAAACTTTTTCTGTTCATTATCAAAACTATTAAACCAGATATTTGTTGTAATGTTGGTTTTAGTTTTAACAGTCTCTTGAAGATCCGCAATTCTAGTTTTCACATTTTCTAAAATACTTCTCGCATCACTTGTGTTAAAAGGATTGTTTGAAGACATTTGTTCAATGTTCGAAAGAGATTTTGAGACTTCTACTGGTTTTGAAACAGATTTTGAAACTGGTGTTGACTGTTTGTATGAAACACTTTGTGTGGTGGAAAACTTTGATTGTCCTTTTTGAGAAACAAAAGGAAGAACATTAATTTGGTTCCATTTGTTATAATCAATCGGTTTGATTTCCGGATGTTTTTGTTTCATTTTAGATCTACTCTCCTCAGATAGTTCTAACGTTTCAAGAGAATCATGCACAATTATAGGTTCATGCAATGGTTTTCCATTGTTCAACACATTCCGTTCTATCTGAGCTTTCTTGAGAAAACAAGGAGGTGAGTTACCAAGAGCCATTTTTTGCTAAGTATGAAAAATCGGATTTACTTGATTAGAAAGCATCTTGATTGTCTTAGCGGAATGACCCGTTGTAAGAAGTAAATTGTCCAATTTTTTGATCGTTTCAGTTTTATCCAGAATCTCATCAAGAAGAGAATCTTCTCGTTTTGCAAAATCAGTTATCAACTTCTTCTTCTCTTTTTCAAGATCAGAATATGTTGCTTTTTGTTTTGAAAGTTGGTCATTTAGTTCAGAAATTTCCTTGTTTAAAGATTTTATTTTCAAGTTCAAATTCACATCAACTGTGTCATACTTGAGTTGCAATTGTTTTTCTCTTAAAACAGAATCTCGATAACCAATTTCTAATTCGGACATTTTGTTTGTATGAAATTCATAGGCTTTGGCGTGCTCCTTGTAACTCTCAAGCTCAGCGGTCAATTTCTTATTCGCGGCCTTAACTTCGCGATTGACCTTACTCACTTTCTCAATTTCAATGCCACAGTTATTGATTAATGATTCAAAATAAGCACGTGTTTCCTCATCAGTCTCAGTATTTTGTGCCACACAGCCTCCACTAGGATCCACATCTGGAGTTTCAGAGTTAGTATTGCTACAACTCGGATTGTCCATGTATGTATCATAAGTAGGTGCTGGCGTCACAGAATGCTGTTCGTCATGAGTAAACACATCAAATATGACATTGTTATAGCATGGATCAATGATTGGTACCTCAGATACTGCGTTGGCGTCATAGACAGGAGGTGTGTCAGATTCAGTGTCGTACTTAGTCTCCTGAAGATTAGCCATGAAGATGCAGTTCGCATTGATTTCCTCGAGGTCTTCTAAATCATCCATAATAGCCATAAAGTCATGTTCCTCAGCACTCAACTGAAATCCAGCGCGTTCCTTTTGTACCAACAGGACAGTTTTCTGAAGATACTCAAGATTGTTCTTGTGCGGCTTAGTAGGACAATTCCTTGCCATGTGACCCATTCCTTGACAGTTATAACACTTAATCTGATTACCCTGATTCACATTTCCATGATTCCCAACGACTGGAGCTGCAACATTCCGATTCTGATTACCCACTGCTCTATTCCCAACATTCTGTCTCATCTGATTACCCTGATATGGAACCGGCTGATTACCCATACGAAATCCAGTAGCATATCCCTGCTGATTCCCAATAACTCCAACCATTTGACCTTGATTACCCATATTCACACCCGGCTGTGCAATTTGCCTGTTGCGAGTGTTTGACGAAATCCTTTGGTTGTTGTTAGTTGGTGTGGAATAGCGAATTTTGAGTGCGTTACCCAAGAAAGAGTATATTTGTTGCAAGGTCGCTTCTGGGTCAGTTTCAGGATCAGGGATTCCTTGTTCCTGGTGTTGTTGATCTGGATAGAATTGTTGTTGTGGTTGTGGAATGTATTTCTGCAAGTTGTTGTTGTTGGAAGATGATGAAGCTTGTTGTTGTGTATTCACTGAAGGTTGAGTCTTTGCAATGAGTGCCAATGGATCATGATTCTTTGCCAATCTTTCTTGCCTGACTTCATTCGCTTTAGCTTGGTTTTGTTTCGGAAAATCATTCAGTTGATCAAAGTTCACCTGATGTAAGTCTTTTGTTTGGTTGACAATAGTGACATATCGTCCCCATTCTTCTGGAAGATTGTTCAGGAACTTGATGTTTTGAACGATAGTTCTGGGTGTCAGCTTGTTTCTGATTAGCTCATTCATCAAAGTGCAAAACCTTCCATAGTAGGATTCAATGGATTTGCCTGGTGTAGAAGTAAACTTTTCCCATTCAGTTAGCAACTTGTTCTCCATGTCTTGATGACCAATTTCTGTTCCATGACAAAGTCGTCTAACACGTTCCCACATATCGAAAGCAGTTTCACAACTGTCTACCGCAGCAAAGATGTCTATTGGTAAACCCAGTTGGATAATATGAATTGCCATGTCATCTGCTTCGACTTGTTTCTGATCCTCTGCAGTGTATTCAGATTCGTATTGAAGACGAGAAGATGGTGCGACGGGAGGTGTTGCATCTGCATTTCCAGGTACATTAACTTGTCGAGGCTGGAAGGGTCCATCCTGAATGGATTTAATCATGAGTTTCCCATTAGGTTTGGTCTTGATGTAGCGGAGCATTCGACTTATCCATTGAAGATAACCACCTTTTGCCAACATAGGAGGTCGGTTTTCGGCACCGGCTGCATGAATGTCTTGTTGAGTTGCCATTGATGAAGGTATGATCTGATAAAGTTGATGTAGGATCGATTCAACGATAAAGGAGTTGTGGTTGATGAAGATTAAGCTTGGTTGAGGTGTTTCTGAAAGTCGTACTCGTAAACTCGGTTCTTAAAAATTTTCGCCCAAAATTTGAAAGTCACTATAAAAATCAATTCTAAGGACGTATGAAAATTTTGAGTTATGACAATTTTGACGCCAAATTTGACCCGAAAAATTTGAATTTAGGCCCAAAAATTTGAATTTTTGACCAAAATTTTCACAGTTAAACCAAAATTTGAATTTTGCGTAAAAATTGAACGTTTAGTCTCCTAAAAAATTTAAATTTTACTCAATGCGTAGAAAGAGAGCTTAGGCGTAGAAACAGAAAGTTACGAGTAGACGAGGCTTAGGCGTAGGATCTTATGCGTCGGATCTTATGCGTAGGATCTTATGCGTAGGATGCTTAGGCGTAGGAATCCTTAGGCGTAGGAAATTCTTATGCGTAGAACCCAACTTACGCGTAGCAAGAGTGCTTACGCGTAGGAATAGCTTACGCGTAGGAATGGCTTACGCGTAGAATCCAAAAATCCTTTACACTATCACAGTGTAAAAGATATCCAAAAGTCGAAGTGTTCCACAAACTTATCCAAGTGAGGGAAGCACTGAGTCACCGTTATAGCTCGAAGAAACTTCACCAAAAAGTTACGAGTAGAAAACTAGGGTTTTGACTTTTTGACTTCTACTCGTAAGAAATTTCCAACGATTCAAACAATTTCGCTTGCACAGATATCCTTAAAAACACTCGAATAACCCAAAAATGTTGACCTTTTTCACCCAAAGTGCTTAGAAAAGTTACGAGTAGAAATGACCAATGAACCAAAACGTGTTCAAAACTTAACCAAAACGCGTAAAGCTTCGAACTTTTTGCAAAAAACTGAAACTTTAGCACCAAATAAACCTTAAACCACAAGAATCTTGAATTTTTAAGTGCAAAAATTAAAGCTTTATGCGTGAATCTTTGAGAACGAAACTACGCGTATACTACACAAACAAAAACTTCAACCAAACACTCCTAAACCATTGTTAGGCGATTGATACTAATTGTAGGACCTTACAAATATCAACCTTATCACTTTAACAAGCAAACCCAACACACGTAACAACAGTTACGTGTAGAACACGAACAAACCAAACACAAACTTATGCGTAAAATAAAGAAATGATAAAGATGAGATGGTGACTTGAATGATATATAAATCCGTGTATGTTATGAGTATAAGATATGCAAACAATAAGTTGTATATTCCTTGAGAGAGAAAATACACACACACACACACACTTTCAAGCACACCCCTCAAATGACCATTTGAGGGGTATTTATAGTACAAGAGGCATAAAACCCTAAAGGCTTTAGCTTGGGCTTTCTTTGGGCTTTCGTGGACTTGGATTGGATTACACTTAATAAAAGGCTAGCTTAACATAATTATTAGCCATTTAGCTTAGCCCAATCCACGAGCCCGTTGACTATTCTATCACGATATCTAACACACGTTACAAAGTTCCTAATCGTGAATGACCATCACTTCTAATAAAACTATTAAGGCTAACAATCTCCCCCTAAGGGGTGGTCATTCAAATGATGCTCCACTTGATTAGGTCTTTACTTTTCTCGAGCAAGAACTTTGCGTGTAGATATAGAATAGTCTTGATTCTTTGTTCCTTCATGCTTTGTGATCAGATAATGTGGTTGTCTGCCGTTGTCAACTTCGATGGTTAGGTGTCTCCACGTCTTTCTCCACCATGCTCACACTTCTATTTGTCTTTTGGTTACCAATGATGTAGTTCTCGAGTCTTTAAACTTTGTAGATTCTTTGACATTGACGAAGAATCATATTTGACTTTGAGTTGCCTTTGATTTTGATGAGAACTTTCATGTGTTGTTGGTATGAGCATGTGGCGAGTCTGCACGATCCATCCGCTCCGGAGCTTCCATAAGAAGAAAACATAAAACATGTTAGTAATAAGCGGATTCCGGCACTTATAAGTTTGAATTTCGAGGGTGTTAACAGCATAGTGTGAAAACACGTCTCTAATTCTCACAGAGGCCGTTCCTGAACTGGAGTCCCACAAGTGAGATAACGCGATATACCGAAGTACATCTACAGTTCAGATGAGTCGCTGAAGTACACCGAAGCATCACTTCACGACTGTAGACCGTTTGAGACACACTAAGCGTAATCCACGGGGAGTTACCGAAGTGACCTGCTGTCAGGGCTGCTTGATGTTGACCCTGGCAGGAGTTTCCATTCAATCACTGAAGAATCACAGACGTGAACCTTATCACTAAATGCATTTTTGTGTATAACCTGGTGACGTTGCTGTCATTAATCACTAGATGCATTTTTATGCTGCCTTTTGCTATATGGCTATAACCAGAATTCATGAAATTGTGTGATGCTTGCTTATGGATTTCAATGCATGTTTTGCTAAACGCACCTATAATCTTTTGCATGTCATAACGAACGGCGTATGTTCTACTGCATTGAGAATAAGGTTGGCTCTTTTTTGCATGGTACTTGATGCTTCATTTTTATAGGCCAGTTACCTAATATCAGCTTCTAAGAATAGCGTTGTTTATGTGGCAGCGCATGAATGACTCTATCCCAGTTTCTCGCCATCACTTGACGAGTGAGTGGCATCAATTTACAAGTTAAATTGAACAAAAGCAGGGGGCCAGAGATATGCTAAAGTAGGCGCTGTTGCAATTTGCACCACTAACAAATACGCACGGTACTTACAAATTTATGCAGCCATGTTAATATTCGTGTTGCACTTAGATTTGTGGCATCTAAGTTAAACCATTATATTTGTAAAATCTGATTTACAATTCTAGATTTGTCTTCAGGTTTTGGTTTCTTTTCGTCGCAACTTTATACACCAACTGGTAATCATCTAGGAAAGGCCAACATTGCTGACATTGCAATCCAGGTAATCACTAGCACCATTCACATGTGGTGGCTGTTTTTTAATAAAATAAAAATCGAGAGTTCACTGTTTTTTTCTTGAGGCATAGGCTGCACATCTGTGCATATTCCACTGTCAAAATATCCTGATGCAAAAAACTGAAATCTAAAATCTATGATCTCTGGTTTAGCCACATGGACAGACTATATATTGTCTGCTTTAATCAAGTATGCAGCTTTTGAAAGTTAGAAATTGCCTGCACATATTCCACTCATAAACCAGGTTTTCATTTAAAATTCCAGTTATAAAAAAACATTCAACAACATCATTTGCAATTTAGTGTGGGCTTAGCTGTTCAGAAATGAAACCATTGTAATGCTTGGATGCTATTGTAATGACTACGCATTATTGTCATGCCACAATACTTACGGGGATGAAATAACATTATAATTTCTGCGGCCAACATTTATATGTGGTGTTTTTTTTTTATGAAATCTAAAGCTTTGGTTCACTGTTTTTTCTTTCAAACATGGCATGCACAGCTGTGCATATTCCAATATTAGTACCTGCTTATACAGAAAAATCAAATGAAACATGCATGGCCTCTACTTTAATGACATGAATAGTGTATGCATATGTATGCACTAATTTAATCATGTGGTCAACTTTTTAAACATGCATATTAGCTGCACATGTTTCAATCATAAAGCACATCGTCATTTGAAATTCTATCTAAAAAAGCAGCTCCAAAAAACATTGATTCGCCAAACAGTAATTTAAACAAACCACGACATGGATTCTGGGAGCAAAAAAGGTTTTTATTTTTTATCTGAATCCTGATATAAGGCAAACGCAACATTACCAGATGCACTTACTTTTTCATTTCTTAAATATGCAGCTACCGAGGACATTTCAACCGCTGAATCAACCTCACCAGCCGCAGACCTTTCGATGGAATGGAGCAGCTACTTTCCGCATGGTTATTATGGTTCAGGATCTAAAAAGGAAGACATTAGGAAGATTAAGGCTGCAAAAAAAATGCTCAACGAAATGTTGATGCCATGGCCGAAACTGCAAGCCAGAATAATTCGAAAGGAAAAAAGGACAACAAATTTACTGCCACTCAAATCTGATTTGTCTTGGTTGTTTCTCGATGGCTTAGATGCCTTTAAATAAAACTGTGACAAGAAAATACATATCGTATTGTAACTGTAACTTCCAAATGTTGTTTTGCATATCATTCCGGATGTGCTTTATCCAACTGTTGTTCCGTTTCGTGGGTTGCAAAGCTGCACTTACACATTGTGTTTGGTACGATAATTAACAGCCCTGTTTATGCCTTTCTAGATGCAAGAATTTGCGCAAAAACATTGTCCTCTTTTATGTGAAGCTGAAACACAGATTATGCCACGTTTGCATATGAAAAGCCTCTTATTATGTGCTACGCAAGTTATACATATTTAATGATTTCATAAGATGAGTTTAAAACAACACTTTATATTCCTGCTTTTTGCCCTGCGGATTTGTGAAGAAAACACATACCATTGATCCAATCTTTCCAACCTTTTTTAGGGGTTCTAAACCCATTAAAAGACATTTTTAAATAACATGTTTTTGGGGTCATATGAACAGCTGACATTCAAGGGGCTGACATTGTTATCTGTTAAATTAGCAGAGGGTTTAAGGGATGGGTAAAGCTTTCGGGTCGGGTTAATGGGTCTGGTGTGTTTAGGTGATGCCGTGAGCTCTGATCTTTCTTCTATAATGGTATCTTCCATTGTTGGAGTAACTAAAGAAGTAGAAAGTTCAAGGCTGATAATGATGGCATTAAAAAAAAAGGAAATTTTCAAATAATTATCTGAAAAAGTGGAAATGGTGATTGGAACAGAAAATCGTTACACCTTGGCTTGGGTAAAAACAATTAGATTTTATATAATGGTTCAAGTTAAAAGAAATCAGTTTATAATGTTTTATCTTCAGTAAAATTATACCTCTTAACATGAAAGGGTGAATAGGCACGATGAATGTTTTCAATGATATTTTAACTCTAAACTTGCGAAAATGCCCGCGACAACGCGCGGGCTCGAAACCTCGTTTATAAACAAATTGCAACTCTACCGAACAAAAAACACATTTATAACTCTCTAATACTTTATTTATCCTATCATAACCAAACATCTTGATTATAATTACTAACCGTATAATACTCGATTTAAAAATCTTAAAAGTTGTTGAAATGTATGTTCATACTTCTAATTAGTTAAGTTAGGGGATGAGCACGGTACATGTCTCGTTCCGATCCCGTACCGAATTAGTGGTACTGATTTTTTTCCGAGCATATATTAGTGGTACTGGTATCGTATCGAACGGGATTCGGATACGTGTACCGATATCGGTACCGTTACGGGTACCGGGAAATCGGGTTTTCCCCGCTTTTTTTTCGTGAATTTCCCGATTTGGTACCGGTCTCGTACCGAATTAGTGGTCCCGATTTTTTTTCCACCTTATTTCATAGTGCCGGTGCCGGTGCCGGTGCCGGTACCGTACCGTATTTCAAGAATCGGTACCGTTTCGGTACGGTACCGGTACGGTTCCGGTTCGATTCCGGAATTCGGTTCGAAATGCTCATCCCTAAGTTAAGTTGTTCAAGGAATTTAAATTACTTTATTACCCCTAGTGATCATGTGTTATTATGATTTTGGTAAGAAGGGTGGGGGATAGATATAGAATTATACACTTCCACATGGTGGACAAATGATGGCATTGTAGTGCCCAATTCTTTTCCATTTTCATGTGAATTTTCAGGATTAAACATACTTCTTAATGATTTTTAAAGTGCTCACCCACGTGCCATTGTATCAAGTATGTGAGCATTACGTTATCTGTATATTAAAAGAACTAATCGCTGTCTTTAGCTAACTTATAAGGGGAAATGACATACAAAAAGGGTTCAAATTTTGCATGTGGAAATACAAGAAGGGTTCAAGCTTTGATTGATTTGGAAATGTCATGTCTTGATCGAATGAGAAACCATATATTGGTACATCAATGGATTATGAGAACACGTTTACTTTGGAAAAATAAATTTGTACCAAACAAATGACAAGCCGCATTAATAAATAGGCAATACGCCAAACAAATGATTGAACCGCATTACTAAATAGGCAATAAGCTAAACAAACGATTGAACCACGTAGAGTAATCACGTCCAATGGTCTAAAGCAACAAGTCTAAGAGCGACCTATAATGACATATCCGATGTCTTTTAAAGGCAAATTTAAACACACAATTAATACATTCGCATTCAATCACAATAGTTTCACTTTCACTTATGATGAAGCTGGAAAGCTTGATCTATTGGCTAAAAAATAATCATCTAACGAATACAACTAGACCAAAGGCCCATTGGTAATGACATATACGATTTATAAAGTAAGAAAATCCAAACACTCGTTTCAAAAGTACCTTTTTTTAATTAATACTTATTTGTCTGTAACTTATACAATGCATGTTATAATTTTAGGTTTATATCCTTATCTAATGTTGCCTGTTAAGATCTCATTACCCCACGATCAATATCTATGACATATTAGTTTGGCGACAAATGGAAGGAAATTAGGGACTTGACTATAGAAGAAAAAGCATAAACGATCAAAGGAATAAAACAAGTAGTACATAAATGTCCAAACACAAAATGAAAAAGAGATTTCATTTGCATGAATAGTTTTACCATACTCTCTCGCATGTTGGCATTTCCCCATTTGACTTTGACCTTTCTCTTATATATTTTTATATTTTTTTCTTCTGATCTGGTATATTTATGTCTTAAAGCAATGTAAATAAGATCTAGCAAATTCATAAATGGATACTCCGGGATGAATTGATTACGGCTTTTAACTTCGCATATATTTTCTTTTCAGGTTTGTCTAATGAGTGCACTAAAGGCACCGGTTAGAATGTATTAATCAAACACAAACTTTCTTTTTCGATTAGAAAATGCATTTAACATACATTAATTAAACTGAAAATTATCTTAATTAAATGCTATTTTTAATTTAATGAGCATCAAGTTTTCTTGTTTAAACGTATAAAACAATGCCCAAAGGCACTTGTTAGACAATCTTTTTCTATGATATTTAATCTATGTTTGAAGCATTTATCAGTCTGTGACTTTCATTGAATGTTATATACACGAGGCTACAAAAACCCGTGCGTTGCACCGATTGGTTAAGGGTTGAATATATAGGTGTTTTTTTACGTAATATTGTATGCAAGTAGTTACATGTAAGGTATTGCAACTGATGTTATCATAAGTTTTGTATTTGAAGTAGTTTATTTAATATTTTAATACGAATTATGTATAGATTCGTTATTTTCCATATTTATTTGTCACTTTTGTTATGTTTTTGGCTCTTATAAATTGCACGATTTTATGCGTTTATGGTTTGTGCAATAGGTAGGTGAAGATGATGTATTCTCAATTTTTTTTTTTTTTTTTTTTGGGTCTTTCATAGCTAAATGGTTGGTACTATGATACTTGACTTTGTTAATATCTACTCATCGAAACATTGTAAGCCACTATAGTTACATACCCATTTTTTTGGTAAAGTGACGTTAATGTACATATTATAAATAAGTAGTTCACTTGTGTAGGTAGTTGATTAAATCACTTGATTCGCTTTTTTTATCTCATAGTAAATCATGTTAGACAATGTATCATGATTCGCTTTTGTTATCTCATAGTTGATTAAATAAGATGTTACATTGTTTAGACAACGTATCATCTTAACACTCCAGCCTAATTACTGATGTTGATTAACTACAGATAAATCACTTTCTAAAATGTTGATTAATTACAAATAAGTCACTTTCTAAAATGGGATAACTAATAACTTACGGATTCTATAGCTACTACAGAAACTGAGAGAGATGTCAAATTATCGAATATTAAGTTGAAAATATAAACTAAAGTCACACGTGGTTAATTTACATAGCCACCCCTCTGACTTTCACCTATTTTACACATTCTATTAAAACTTTCATATATATAAACAATAGCATCTAGGGTTTTAATCATTTCCAAACCTAGCCACCATATGAATGTCTCTCTCTCACCCACTCGTCGGTGGCGACTCCATCCGATCACCACCACCTGCCACCGTGTTACTCAGTTGCTGCCGCCGTTCAAGAACAAAAGGAGATCAAGGTCTGAGGTTGCTACGGGTCTAGGGTGAAGGTTCACATTTGGTTTGAGTTTAATACCACCACTGTCTCCATCTCATCCCTCTCGTCTCTTTCTCTTTGGTATGTCGATGACTTAAACTTGTTTTGTTGAGCTATTTGTTCAAAAACCGATTAGTAACAATTTCGTGGAAGTTTAAACGGATTAAAAGCATTTTTGGATTCGATTCGCGTAGTTTGGAAATCTGAAAATGGTGTTTGGTTTTGAATCAGGTTGGGTTTACCCGATTTAACCACGGGTCTGTTATTATTAGTGTCGGTTTAAGGTCTATACCCGTATAGGGTCTGGGGTCACAGATTTGGTTGTGTTACTTGTTTATTGTGATTACACTTGATGAATGTCTAAATACTCATCATTTTTGTACCAATTAAACTGCAAAAACATCTGAAAACACTCAGAAATGCATCAAAATGATAAAAATATCACAAATAAGTGTTTTATGTGTTTTAAATGCAAAAATATCAAAATCTGGTGAAAAACGTATCAAGTTTGCATAATTGGCAGTTTTAGTCCCCCAAGTTTCAAAAGTTGTCAAAAACAGTCCCTGGTAAATCAAAATAAAGAAAAATATCATTTCAAGTCCCTAGGGATTCATGAGTTGTCAAAATTGGTCCTTAAGATTTAAATTTGCAAAATTACAACTTAGGTCCCTAAACTTTGAAAATGTCAACAATGGTCCTTGTACTATTGAAACTTGTCAAAAGTGACCCTTGAAACAACTTTGAGAAAATGGCAGGTTTGGTCCCTCAATTTGGCAGAAATTGCAGTTTGGTCCTTGATATTAAGCCATGACCCTTTGTCTCTTTTGGTCCCCTGCCAAAACCTTTATGACCCCCCTGCCAAAACCCTGTTTTGGACCCCTGGTCAAACACCCCAGTCAAATACACCCCTTCCCTCCTTTTTATCCACTGTTTATCTTCCCCACTTGCCCTGCAACTCAGGCATCTCCTTTTCCCTCACCTTATCCTTCCCCCCTCATCATCACATCTACCAACTTATCACACCGCAATTAATGCCACCCCCCCCCCCCCCACTTGCAATTTCAGAGTCCACAAAGATCAAAACCACTTTCCCGCCAAATTTGATCAAACGGCCAAAAATGGCTCTCAAGTCATCCAATGGTTGAAATTACAAGTGGGATTCACTCAGAGGACACGTGGAAGACATTTGGTGTATAAAAGAGAAGGAAGAGAAGCAAAGGAAGGCAGTACTTAGTTTTCATTTTAAAATGTATGTCGTTTTTATCATCAATGTTTTAGTTTAAGTTCAAAATTGTAATTTCCTGTTTCTATGCACTAAACTTAAGTCATTTAATCATTTGTAATCAAGTTCAGGTTCTAATTACAAGTTTATCCAAGTTTCCTGTTTTTAAGTTTTCATTTATATATGCACTTTTGAATGAACTAAAAGCCAGGCTTCAACAAGCCTTATTATAGCTCAAATAAGCTAACTAAAGCTGTGTGTAGCTTTTAGTGAGCTTAATTCTAAGTTTTAAGCAACTTTGGTATTTAGTCAACAAAAGTCAAACTGAGAAGAAAAATTGGTTCAAGCAGTTATGGAATTGGATATGGGTTGATGCAGTGCTAATTTGGGGTTGGATTTGAGTAAATTTAGTATAGTTTGGGTTGTGTTTGAGTTGCTAATAAGCTGGACAAGTTGTGAGTTCCAAATCCCTTTTCACTTTATTTTGTTTTGAATCTGCATAAATTGTTTAAGTTGATATTGGCTAGTTTTGGTTGCTTGAATTCGATTTTCTTGAGCTTATAGGATAATAATTGATCTCTGTGAAGCCTTGGTAATGATTATAGATTGCATGTCTAGTTAAAGTAGTGAAAACTGTTTATTAACTAGTGTTTGGATCAGTGAGTGTAATTAAGTTTAAGCTTTGGTTTGTGTTTCAAATCTGTTCACTCAGTCTCAACTAGGACCACTTGAGTCATTTTAGTCTTAATATTGCATCTGCATAGCTCAGAAGTCAAAATCACTTTTAACCTGTCTTAAGTTCACATCTGTTGGGATTTTGCAAAATCAAAAACTTGTTTTGTGTTCAAATATCACTAGAGTAGCTTGCATCAGTTTCATTATACCATAAAACATCATATTAAGTTAGTCATTTGGAATCAAAGTTCATTAAAGTCAAAATTATCAAAACTGTCAAAAGTCAAAACTTGAAAAACTCAGTTTTCACCCAACTTGGGTGATTTTTAGTTGACTCATTTTTGGTTCAAATCAAGTGAAATTGTGGGTTTATCTAGTTCAGCTGGTCAAGTTACTTATTATGATTTTTATTGAATTTTAGTAATTTTCTATAAGCTTCAAATAGCTTGTCAAAAAGGGCTTATATGCCCTGTGCACTGACTCAGTAAAAACCGAGTCTGCACAGGTGTTGTGCAGTTCTTGCAAAGCTTGTCAAGAGCTTATTAGAGCTTCTCTAGGTCTGGTCTTTGGTTTACAAGTAGCTAACCAGGTCTACTTTAGTCCCCAACATCTGGTTTTCAGTTTCATCTTATTGAGTGGCTTATTTTCTAGCTACAAAGTGGTAGCCAAAACTGTTTTTAGCACATTAAGCTCAAATAACCAAATCTGTGTAGCTTGCAATTTATAAGTTAAGGATAGTTGTAATTAGTTGCATTTGAGTAGTTTCAACATATTATAGCTTCTGTATCAGTTTGGTGCTCAGTTGGTACCTTGTGCTTATTTCAAGTGCTTATTTATAAGCACTTTGCATTGCAGTTTCATTTTCTCACACACAAGCTACTGTTTTTATATTTTTCATAGAATCAGAATATTAATTTAGACTTTTCCTGAATTTTTCATATTTTTCTATCAATGTTTTCTATTTTTCTTCATTTAAAACAGTTTTTAGGTATTTTTAATTAGCTTTTAATACAATTAAATCAGAAAAGCTTTAAAAAATAAGTTTTCACTTTTCCTAGGTTAAGATAAATATAAAAAGTCAAAAAAATATTTTTCCAGATTTTTCTTAGTTAAATTTGTAATTTTTAGCAATTTAAGTAGTTTTAAGTAGTTTTTAATTCATAGAAAATAGAAAAATAATCAGAAAAATACAAAATTAGTTTTGAAAATTCTATTTAGTTATTTTAGATTTTTCTAAGTCATAATTTCATTTTTCTAGCTTTATTTCATATTTTCTTGTATTTTAGGGTATTATTAAATAGTTAAAATTAGTTTTTTAATTAATAATAATTAATTAAATAGTTTTAAAAATAATTTTCTTTTTCTAAAAATTTTCTATTATCATTAGGATTGTAAAAAGTTCATTTTTATATTTTTAGGATTAATTCTGTTTCAATTTCACATTTTCTTTTGTACGTTACGTAATTTTTAATTTAAGTTTATAAAAGAAAAATCAAAAACATCAATTTAAAAATAGTGATAGCATTTATTTAATATAGTTTATCTTTTTAATTTTCTTTAATTTGCATTTAAGCCCCTATAATTTATAAACTTTTCCTTTAGGTTTAATCAATCACAATCCTTTTCCCATTCAAATTCTCTCGATCACTATTCGTTTGATTATTCTCGCACAGCTCGTTGGGACATAACGACCTGGGGAAACACTATACTCCTCTTGGACTTCATTGCATTGGTGTCTGAACTGTTTTAAGTTTCTTACGGTTAGCCATTCACAAGTGGCTAGCTTGCGTGAGATAACTTGACGGTTTAGCACGAATCAAATTTTGGCGCCGCTGCCGGGGAGCTGTGCTAATTATCTTCCGTTTAGCAGATTAGTAATTTGAATATTCACTCTTTGTTCATACCATCTATCTATATCTATATATATTTTCTTATAAAAAATCCAAAAACCCAAAAACATCCAAAAACGTATAAAACACAAAAATATTTTTCTTTTGTTTCTATATATATATCAAAGATAAAAATACAAAAAGATTTGTCGTTTTCTTTGTTTAATAATAACAACATAAAAAATTACCACCGCAAACCAAGGCAGTGTACTAGCTAACTGGGGGTACGACAATAATAAGTTCCCGAACAAAAGATTAAAACTTGCCTTTATGTCCTTGTGAGTCGTGTACCTTTTTCAAAGAAGCCATTCATCTTGTGATTATTGGTTTAAGTTCACTGTTGTTTTGCCTCGATATTATTTTAATTGGATTTGTTGTTATATCTATTTTTCAGAAAACCAGAAAACTCAAAAAGATTCTTCTTACCCCATTTTCATAATTCATTTTCATAATTCCCTTCCTTAACTCTGAGACTCCTTAGAGTTAACTCTAGTGCATGCGCACTCGTTCTTCTAGATCATTGAGTCCCTTGCGTGATCTAGCAGAAATTCCTAGAAGACGTTCTCGTCGACGTGCTGCCCAAATAGTCGAACCCGAGATTCGTACTATTTCAAACAACAATATGGCAAACGAACGAACTATGGCGGAAATGCTCCAGGCACCCACCGAGGGTTATGGAGATGCCATCGTTTTACCGGTAATCAATTCTGATCACTTCGAATTGAAGACACATTTGATCACACTTGTGTCTACGAATCAATTCCACGGGTTTGATTGAGAAGACCCGTATGCACACATCCGTTGGTTTAACAAGTTGACTTCAACTATCAATTTCAAGGATGTGCCACAAAAAGTAATCAAGTTGATGCTATTTCCATTCTCACTTGAGGGGACAGCCCGGATTTGGCTGGAAAAAGAACCCCCTCGATCCATCGAAACTTGGGAGGATCTTGTTCAAAAGTTTGTCAATTACTTCTTTCCTCCATCAAAGACGACTAATCTTAAAAATGAAATTTCTGGATTTCGTCAAAATTTCGATGAAAACTTTGGAGAGGCATGGGAGAGATTCAAAGATCTCCTCAGGAAATGCCCCCATCATGAATTCACGGAGCTTCAACAAGTTAATATCTTTTATAATGGGTTGAACGGTAACGATCAAGATTCTTTGAACGCAGCCGCAGGTGGCAATATCTTGAATCGTAAGCCTAAAGATGTGATTGAGATTTGCGAGCAAAAATCAAAAGTTCCTATTTCTCGCAACAAAGTCAATACTCCAAACACTCCTGCTTCTTCATCCAGTAACTCTTCTGAGTTAGCAGCTCCGATAGCCGCTCTAACGGACGTCATCCGTTGTATGATGAAAGAGGTAAAGGAAATCAAAAGCGAAATTCATAAGCCGGAACCAATCAAAGCCGTAAACAAGGTGTGTGAAACTTGTAGTGGTCCACACGCGTATTATGATTGTCAAGCAACCGATGCTTCTTTTTACCAAGCTCCCGTAGCTTCGGTAAACCACAATCAATACCGACCACAAGCTGATCCTCACTACCGTGCACCTAGCGGTATGACACCACCTGGTTTTCCTCCTGTGCAAAACCATGGCAATCAAAATCGCTTTGTTCCGAATCAAGGACAAAACTTCAATAACTCTCAAAATTTCAATCAAAACCGGAACAATTTCAACCAACCATATCAAGCTCCAAATCAGCAAAGTTATCAACAACCTTCTCAAGCTCCCCTACCAAATGACTTCATGAAAATTACTGAGTCAAGCATACGTTCAATGCAATCTCAGATTAATAACATGAGAGTTGAGCTAAAAAAGGAAATTGATACCACAATGTCTCGGCAGACAAATGAGTTAAAGAATATGATGAGCAGTTTCATGAACATGAATATGAACAAAGCTTCATCATCTTATGGAGGACTCCCAAGCAATACAATTCCTAATCCCAATGCCGAGTTGAAAGCCGTCACCACTCGTAGTGGTAAGACGCACAATGGACCTTCGACTCCAATGCCTCCTCCACCAGGAGCAATGAGTCAAGTTACCAAGGATACAACGGACAAGGTGCATTTCTCAAGCCCACGAAGTACCGCACACGTCCCACCTTCGGTAGTCCAAGCTTTAAGTCCGGAACCCGAAGTTCCGAAGACAGATTCTGAGCCAGAAATGACTTCCGTCCCGGCTCAAAAGTCTAGTCAGCTTCCTTACCCATCAAGAATGAATGATGAGAAGCTCAAAGACAAAAACAAAGAGCAGATGGAAAAATTTTTCCAAATTTTCAATGAGCTACACTTTGATATAAGCTTCGTTGATGCTCTCGTTCTAATGCCCAAATTTGCATCCACGCTCAAAGGCTTACTGAGCAACAAGGATAAGCTATCTGAGATGGCTAAAACCCCTCTCAATGAGCAATGCTCAGCGGTCCTTCTCAAGAAGCTTCCCAAAAAGCTTGAAGACCCTGGCAGATTTTTTATCCCGTGTGATTTCTTGGGGATGGTTCAATGCTCCGCCTTGGCCGATCTTGGCGCTAGCATTAACCTTATGCCACTCTCAGTATGGAAGAAACTGTCTCTTCCTAAACTCACATCCACTTGTATGACACTCGAGCTAGCGGACCGTACCATAACTCGTCCACTTGGGATAGCCGAGGATGTCGTGATGAAAGTAGGAAAGTTTCACTTTCCTACTGACTTTGTTGTAGTAGACTTTGATGCAGATCCTAGAGTTCCCCTCATCTTAGGGAGAGCTTTCTTGAGAACGAGTCGTGCTCTGATTGATGTATTTGCTGAAGAGTTGACCATACGGGTTGACAACGAAGAACTCACGCTGAATATCAACCAAAACTCCAAGCCTCTATCCAAACAGAGTGTTGCCACAATTGATCAAAAATCTGAAAGAATCAATGCAACACTCTCAAATTTCACGGTTAAATGGAGTCACCAAAAACGTGCTGAGTTAAAAGCCTTGAAAATCAACCCTGGTTCAAACAAATGGTTTGAAAGTTGTACCAGGGAAGTCAAGAGTGTTCTTGACAATGATGTTCTAGAATCGGAGACTTTATCGGAAGTGGTGGAAATTGCTAGCTCTAAGAGCACACCACTTGTCCCACCTCCGGAATCAGTTTATCGTATCGAGTTTGTTAACTCTGTGGATGAAACCAAACTCTCTTCAGTTTCATCTGAATTGGATGATGATGTTTGTGATCCAATGGGAGACATTCTTCCCATTGAAGAATTGCTCAAAAATGATCCATCATCTCCTAGTCTTATTATTCCCGACTCTTCCATCCCTTCTCTCACTCCTGATGAGGAAGATGACAACTTTTGGAATGAAGTCGACGCCTTTCTTAGTGATGAGTCAATTCCAACAGGAATTGATAATACTTACTTTGATTCGGAGGGAGACATCCTTTTTCTGGAAAATCTGTTGATTGAAGAACCGTTTCCAACCCTCCCTCCCGGACATCTTATTGACAATCACCATATAAGCTTCAAGTTTAAGCTTAAAAATGTCAAAAATGGTGATTTGCTTCTTTCTGATGAGGAATGGACTTGCATTCTCATGCACATCTTTATTCCATTCTTCACAGATGGTGTGGTTGCTCTTTCCCTATTCTCTTTCGGGAATGAGGACACCATCTTTGACCCCGGTATCATCCTTTATAGTTTCTACTATTAACAATACCGCGGTTGTATCTCGTCGGTGTGAAACTTTCTGATGTTCATATGTTTATTAACATTGTGAACGAAAGTCCGATCGAGATTGGTTTTCCACGTTACTTTCCCCATGAACTAATGAATGCAGGGATCGAGTCAAGCTAGCGACTCGGGAATCAAAAACAGTAGCATGCCATATGGGTTTTCACCCATATTTCTGACTTCTTTCTACTTTCTACCACCCTAGTGTGGGAGAGTTGCCCCCCGCTGTTGTATATAAAGTTGTCCAAAAAAAAAAAAAAAAAAAATCTTTCAAAATAATGGCCGTAGTATTTCCCTTTTACGTTCTATGTTTCGGCATAACCGCCGGTACTTTGAATATTGAGGGAAATATTCATTTCTAGTGTGGGGGGAATTCTCACGAATTTTATCATGTAATTATACCACCCAATTCCCCCATTTTTGGCCAAAATTTTTTTTTGGAGTAAGTGTTTTACACTTACTCAGCTTATGGTTATCAGTCCGCCATGTCTAACCCACAAAAGGATTGGCTAATCCAGGAGCAAACGGCTCTTGGTAAAGATATCTCAAATCCGTTGACGGCTTGCAATTTGCCCAAAATTGTATGGTATTCAGCTCACCATATCTTTAATTAGTGAAGAGTTGGCTAGCCCGCAAGTTTATGGCTTGTGGTAAAGGCAGTGGAAAACCATAATTGGTAATCGACTCACCAAAGATATTTTATCTAAGAGTTGGCTAGTCCAGAAGCAAACGGCTTCTGGTAAAGACAAATCAAATCCGTTGGAAGCTGGTGGTTTGCTCAAAATCATTTGGTTATCGGTGTACCAAGGTTCTTACTTGAACTGAAACATTTGGCTACTCCAGAAGTAATGGCTTTTGGTAAAGAGATGAAATCCATTAAGTTTTTCTCAAAACATTGCTAGGGACTAGCAATATCTTAGTGTGGGGGATTGATGAGTGTCTAAATACTCGTCATTTTTGTACCAATTAAACTGCAAAAACATCTGAAAACACTCAGAAATGCATCAAAATGATAAAAATATCACAAATAAGTGTTTTATGTGTTTTAAATGCAAAAATATCAAAATCTGGTGAAAAACGTATCAAGTTTGCATAATTGGCAGTTTTAGTCCCCCAAGTTTCAAAAGTTGTCAAAAACAGTCCCTGGTAAATCAAAATAAAGAAAAATATCATTTCAAGTCCCTAGGGATTCATGAGTTGTCAAAATTGGTCCTTAAGATTTAAATTTGCAAAATTACAACTTAGGTCCCTAAACTTTGAAAATGTCAACAATGGTCCTTGTACTATTGAAACTTGTCAAAAGTGACCCTTGAAACAACTTTGAGAAAATGGCAGGTTTGGTCCCTCAATTTGGCAGAAATTGCAGTTTGGTCCTTGATATTAAGCCATGACCCTTTGTCTCTTTTGGTCCCCTGCCAAAACCTTTATGACCCCCCTGCCAAAACCCTGTTTTGGACCCCTGGTCAAACACCCCAGTCAAATACACCCCTTCCCTCCTTTTTATCCACTGCTTATCTTCCCCACTTGCCCTGCAACTCAGGCATCTCCTTTTCCCTCACCTTATCCTTCCCCCCTCATCATCACATCTACCAACTTATCACACCGCAATTAATGCCACCCCCCCCCCCCCACTTGCAATTTCAGAGTCCACAAAGATCAAAACCACTTTCCCGCCAAATTTGATCAAACGGCCAAAAATGGCTCTCAAGTCATCCAATGGTTGAAATTACAAGTGGGATTCACTCAGAGGACACGTGGAAGACATTTGGTGTATAAAAGAGAAGGAAGAGAAGCAAAGGAAGGCAGTACTTAGTTTTCATTTTAAAATGTATGTCGTTTTTATCATCAATGTTTTAGTTTAAGTTCAAAATTGTAATTTCCTGTTTCTATGCACTAAACTTAAGTCATTTAATCATTTGTAATCAAGTTCAGGTTCTAATTACAAGTTTATCCAAGTTTCCTGTTTTTAAGTTTTCATTTATATATGCACTTTTGAATGAACTAAAAGCCAGGCTTCAACAAGCCTTATTATAGCTCAAATAAGCTAACTAAAGCTGTGTGTAGCTTTTAGTGAGCTTAATTCTAAGTTTTAAGCAACTTTGGTATTTAGTCAACAAAAGTCAAACTGAGAAGAAAAATTGGTTCAAGCAGTTATGGAATTGGATATGGGTTGATGCAGTGCTAATTTGGGGTTGGATTTGAGTAAATTTAGTATAGTTTGGGTTGTGTTTGAGTTGCTAATAAGCTGGACAAGTTATGAGTTCCAAATCCCTTTTCACTTTATTTTGTTTTGAATCTGCATAAATTGTTTAAGTTGATATTGGCTAGTTGTGGTTGCTTGAATTCGATTTTCTTGAGCTTATAGGATAATAATTGATCTCTGTGAAGCCTTGGTAATGATTATAGATTGCATGTCTAGTTAAAGTAGTGAAAACTGTTTATTAACTAGTGTTTGGATCAGTGAGTGTAATTAAGTTTAAGCTTTGGTTTGTGTTTCAAATCTGTTCACTCAGTCTCAACTAGGACCACTTGAGTCATTTTAGTCTTAATATTGCATCTGCATAGCTCAGAAGTCAAAATCACTTTTAACCTGTCTTAAGTTCACATCTGTTGGGATTTTGCAAAATCAAAAACTTGTTTTGTGTTCAAATATCACTAGAGTAGCTTGCATCAGTTTCATTATACCATAAAACATCATATTAAGTTAGTCATTTGGAATCAAAGTTCATTAAAGTCAAAATTATCAAAACTGTCAAAAGTCAAAACTTGAAAAACTCAGTTTTCACCCAACTTGGGTGATTTTTAGTTGACTCATTTTTGGTTCAAATCAAGTGAAATTGTGCGTTTATCTAGTTCAGCTGGTCAAGTTACTTATTATGATTTTTATTGAATTTTAGTAATTTTCTATAAGCTTCAAATAGCTTGTCAAAAAGGGCTTATATGCCCTGTGCACTGACTCAGTAAAAACCGAGTCTGCACAGGTGTTGTGCAGTTCTTGCAAAGCTTGTCAAGAGCTTATTAGAGCTTCTCTAGGTCTGGTCTTTGGTTTACAAGTAGCTAACCAGGTCTACTTTAGTCCCCAACATCTGGTTTTCAGTTTCATCTTATTGAGTGGCTTATTTTCTAGCTACAAAGTGGTAGCCAAAACTGTTTTTAGCACATTAAGCTCAAATAACCAAATCTGTGTAGCTTGCAATTTATAAGTTAAGGATAGTTGTAATTAGTTGCATTTGAGTAGTTTCAACATATTATAGCTTCTGTATCAGTTTGGTGCTCAGTTGGTACCTTGTGCTTATTTCAAGTGCTTATTTATAAGCACTTTGCATTGCAGTTTCATTTTCTCACACACAAGCTACTGTTTTTATATTTTTCATAGAATCAGAATATTAATTTAGACTTTTCCTGAATTTTTCATATTTTTCTATCACTGTTTGCTATTTTTCTTCATTTAAAACAGTTTTTAGGTATTTTTAATTAGCTTTTAATACAATTAAATCAGAAAAGCTTCAAAAAAATAAGTTTTCATTTTTCCTAGGTTAAGATAAATATAAAAATTCAAAAAAATATTTTTCCAGATTTTTCTTAGTTAAATTTGTAATTTTTAGCAATTTAAGTAGTTTTAAGTAGTTTTTAATTCATAGAAAATAGAAAAATAATCAGAAAAATACAAAATTAGTTTTGAAAATTCTATTTAGTTATTTTAGATTTTTCTAAGTCATAATTTCATTTTTCTAGCTTTATTTCATATTTTCTTGTATTTTAGGGTATTATTAAATAGTTAAAATTAGTTTTTAATTAATAATAATTAATTAAATAGTTTTAAAAATAATTTTCTTTTTCTAAAAATTTTCTATTATCATTAGGATTGTAAAAAGTTCATTTTTATATTTTTAGGATTAATTCTGTTTTAATTTCACATTTTCTTTTGTACGTTACGTAATTTTTAATTTAAGTTTATAAAAGAAAAATCAAAAACATCAATTTAAAAATATTGATAGCATTTATTTAATATAGTTTATCTTTTTAATTTTCTTTAATTTGCATTTAAGCCCCTGTAATTTATAAACTTTTCCTTTAGGTTTAATCAATCACAATCCTTTTCCCATTCAAATTCTCTCGATCACTATTCGTTTGATTATTCTCGCACAGCTCGTTGGGACATAACGACCTGGGGAAACACTATACTCCTCTTGGACTTCATTGCATTGGTGTCTGAACTGTTTTAAGTTTCTTACGGTTAGCCATTCACAAGTGGCTAGCTTGCGTGAGATAACTTGACGGTTTAGCACGAATCAACACTCGACTTGATCTTAATCCTTAAATAATTTGTTCATTTTGATTAATTGGATTCAGATACTGGTACCAAAGACAGTCACTTCTATACCAAAAGCCTTCGCCATCTTTACAGCAACATGACCAACCCCACCTAGGCCAACCACACCCACTTTCTTACCTGGCTTGTCTAGTCCAAAGTACTTGATAGGACTATAACTCGTTATTCCTACACATAGCAAATAAATGAAATAAACACATTTCATACTTTATATTAGGAAACTGTTAACAATCTTCTTACAGTTTATATAGCTAATTTTATCTCAAGATTATCTTCTTTTGGTTTTAGTCAACACCAAAATCTAATGGCATTGCAGAAGTAGTTGAACTAATCATACCACCAAAATGAGTCCCACCAACACCAAGTTCTAAACTTGAGTTCGGCATTGGGGGACCCATGGATGACACGGGTCGACCAAGAAACTTTCCAGCAAGTGCACAAACACGGTCTAGTTCGTCTTTCAATCTAGCATTTTCAAGCCTAAGATGTTGTTCTTTTAATGAAATATCGCCAATCCCACAATCAGTACAAATCGGATTCCTCATTGCCCCACGAATAGACATGTTTTCAGCTAGAAGGTTATTGTTTTCTTGCATAAGAATCGAATTCTCATGTCGCTCTAATTGTGTCTAGCATAACATAGCATAAAATCAATATTATCAACATAAAGTTCCAACCCTTTATAACATAATCATCAATAAAAACATCAAAAACACAACTTACTTTCATTTGGGTACGGCGATTTTGGAACCAAAATTTAACTTGTCTAGTCTCTAAACATAATCTTCTACTAAGCTCCAACCTTCGTTTTTCATCAGGATGAGGACACTCTTTAAACAACCTAAAAATCCCAAAACATAAAATAAAATGAACTTTTTGTATTTTTACAAATACAGGTTTAGTATACAAAATTAATGAAATAAAATGAGTAGTTTTTTAAACACTTCGAGTTCTTGAATTTGTTGTGGAGTATGACGGTGGTATCCTTTTTTTCTTGGCCGTTTTCCATCATCACCATCAGGATCATCACCGGAGCCACAACCATCCATGTTATCACTACCGGATCTACTCTCATGCTCATCCTCACGGATCCTGCGACCACCTACACCACCACTTGTTTCATAATTTTCCGGCATTCTTCCCATCTCACCTACCCCACCTCCACCTTCCATAGTAGTTTGCTTCAAAAATAAAACAATAAGTACTATTTATGTGTGTCTGGTTTTTATATAAACTTTTGCATAAAAACTTTTAAGTACTACTATATGTCTTTTCGGAAGCAGTATATTTATCCTTGGTAAAAGAAGGTTGTTTTACAGTCATGAAAATGGATGAAAAGTGTTTGCGGGCCAATTCAACCCGTATGAACAAAAAAAAAAAGAAAAAAAATTACCCACTTGAACCGACTGTTGCATGAAGTTCTTTTTGAGACTTTTTAGTTATCTCGAAGCATAAACTTTTTTCTTTTTCCTGCATGCATAGTGTTGCCCGGTCGTTTCTACATTGTATCTGGGAAATTTACTCAGAGTGGCAATGAATTTTGCAGGTCAGGATTGGTCTCATGTATATTATTCAAATTAGAACTAATTGGTATGGGGATACACATTTTAGGGGCCTCACCAGCCTTTTTGTAACACCCCCAAAATATCGCAGCGGAAGATTGTGTCATTGGGGTGCTACTTCATAATACAAAGTACAAGTTATAGAAAACGACCTCTAAATGAGACGTTTTGAAAAGTTACCATTCGATTAATGAAATCTGAGTTACAAACAATGAGGTCCCAAAGTATAATACATAAATGTTTCGAATGGTAAATGATAAAAGCGTAAGTCTTCAAAATATGTTGTGCGACTCTATGCTTCAAACTCTAGCTATCGCCTTATGACCTGAGATAAACATGCTAAAAGTGTCAACACAATGGTTGAGTGAGTTCATAGAGTTTGTACTGATATGAAAAGATTTTAAAGAAGGTTCATGTAGCAAAGGCAAGGTTTTGGTCGTTTAGAATAGTCCACAAAGCAAAGGCATTGTAAATCCACTCAGTTCCAAGTTCCGCCCATACAAAACTTGCAACCTGTGTGTTTACAACCCACTGCCAAAATATGTCTAGTTTATGTTCAAGCACACGTTGTCAAATAAGTTCACAAAGCAAAGGCATTGTAAATCCACTCAGTTCCAAGTTCCGCCCATACAAAACTTGCAACCTGTGTGTTCACAACCCATTGCACAAAATATAGAGTGTCTAATAGTCGAGTATAAGTGGTCATAATAATTCACAATATTGCACCACGTATATAATAATTCAGGGATGCTCCGAACATGGGAGACTTTGCACTGCTCCAACAAGGGAGACTTTGTAATGATGCTTCTGATAAAACCAAATTACGCTGGGTGCCACTACCCAAAGTTTTGTTGGGTGCCCCTTCCCAAAGATATACTGGGTGCCTCTTCCCAAAGATATACTGGGTGCCTCTTCCCAAAGATATACTCCGAACATAGGATACCTTATAGTGATGCTCCGAACATGGGAGACTTTATAGTGATACTCCGAACATAGGAGACTTTATAGTGATGCTCCGAACATAGGAGACTTTATAGTGATGGTCGTAACACGTACGGTTCAATAAGTTCAAATAAGTCATAAGTTTGTATTTAAGTTCAAGGGTTCCATTCAAAAGTTCGTAATTAAGTTCAAGTGTTTAAGTCGAGTTCAAAAGTTCAAAATAGTTCAACAGTCAAAGAGCTCAAATAATATCAAAAGGTTCAAGATAGTCGAAGCGTTCAAAATCACGTCAAACAAGTTTAAAATATATCAAACGGGTCCTTGTACAAGTTAAAAGAGTTTAACTATATGTCATAAGGTTCATATCAAGTCCAAAGTGTTCAAATCTATGTTAAAGGATTCGAATCAATTTAAAAGAGCTCAAATATATATGTCGAAGGGGTCAAAATCAAGGAAAGTGGTTCAAATAATAGTGTTCATAACATAGTGATCAATTTAGTTCGGGCATAATCTTCTTACGCGCACATAGAGTGAAACAAAAGATATTTAAGATCATATAAGTGTAAAGTAAAAACAAGTAGTTGAGCATGTATCTCCCCCAAAAAGTTTATAAAATAATTAAACGAGTAAAAGTGGGGCTATGAACTCACCTGTGATATCCAATATATAGCGAATCGATGGATAAGCCGAGAAACCTCTACGCGCAACCTAGAATATGTGTTGTGTCTTAGGTTCTAAAACAACGAAGTGAATGTATAAACATGCCTTATATAGTTATTACATCAATTATGCTTGGATACTTAACATTTGTGAAGTCGTACAAGTGTTTACGTTTCGTTTATTTAAGTTTTCCCCGTCTATATCTACCCGTTATTTCTAAACCGTAAATGATCACGACTCGATTTTTATGTCCTCGGAAAGGTATTTGATAGTACTAAACAGATTAGTGGGCCCTACTGCCCCAGAAATTATTTAACTAATGTGAAATTACCAATTTACCCTTGGATATACTAGTTATTTCAATCAGCAGCAAACTGTCTCACGCTTTTGGTCATAGGTCGAGTTCTACAACTCCGTTTAATGCACGGCCAGCGGCCACGTTCAAGTTAGGGTGTTAGCTACAACTTTTATTCTTTGACCAACAGTTGGTTATATGCAAGTTTTATGAGTATTACCCGTTTGAAATCTGTTACTCAGATTTGGACACGTTTAGCCGTTTTGGCTCTAGTTTATTCATCGGGATGAGTTACGGCACGAGCCACCCGGCAAAATGACCACAAGACATAGATCTACAATTCTATGTTGTTACTTAACTTTATCAGTCCACGAATTTTACCCAGAATTTACGTTTACAGTCCCTGTCCAGTTTCTGTGTTGCAAATCTAGTCCTTTCGATGGTTTCTAGTGTTTTAATTCATTTATCCAAGCACAATCAAATATAATGAGCATATAGAACATATTAAATACATGTAATACTAATGATTACTGAAATCAAAGGTAAGTATAGGAGTTTGCTTACAATCCTTGTGATGAAATAATTCAAGAACCAAGAACTAGGACACTAAAACCTAAACCCTTTCAACCAAAGTCCCTAGCTTCCAACCTTTAACGCACCTTACTAACCCTTCTTAACCTTGATCTAACCTTGTAAAAACTCTCTAATCTCAGCCCACGCACCTTGTGAAGCTCTTAAACCAACCATGGAATCACCAAATAAACTTAAGAAGCATGTGTAGAACACTAAGGCCTTTAACTTTGTAGTATAACTTATTGCTTGAAGATCAAAGATGGAAGGTGATTGTGATTTGTTAAATTCGGTTATGAGAGTGAAAATGAGGAAGATATGAAGTCTTTGGTGAATTATCTTGCAATTGAATGAATATAGATAAGTATTGAAGTGTTTATGTAAGACTTTGCATCATGTAAGACTTAGTAGCTAAGTATACTTGACTTGTGATCTATCTTGCATGTTCGTATCCTATGAGTCACATATAAAACGTGTAAGAGGATGAGAATGAAGAGGTGGAATGTTACTTGTGATGTTTAGATAATATCTTGTCTTTATGGAGTGAGTTTTGGTCCCGTTAATCGCTAACTGTAAGTCGTAAAGTCACAAAACTTAAAACTGGGTATACTAAAAATATGAAACTTATAAAAATGTTCAAACTTATTAATATAACATATCTTAGCATATTAAATGAGTGATAAGTTTGACGGAGCATGCAAACGCTGTTAAAGCCTAGAATGGTAAGATATTTAAGAAGAAAATTTCAATTTGACTTCTCTTAGTGAGATATTTTATAAGATATTTAACTAAGTATTATCTAAATAATATCTAGTTGTTGACTAGGTATATGACTTTTCAAGGTAAATTAAAATGTGTCAGTCAAAAGGTGGTGCGGGTATCGGGAGTTAATAGTAAAAGTGAATAGATTTTTTTTTTAAAGTTTGCAAAATGATCGGAAATTGAGAATTGTGACACTTTTCATCGAGGACCTCTCTTTTAATCGAGGACCTCTGAGCTTGTCACTTTATTCCAGTGTTTACACATTAGAAGCTTCACCAATTATGGTACGTTTCTTTTTTAGGGTCCGAAATATGATGCTGCAGATAGTTAACAGATTATTAGTCTAGCTTGAAATAACTCGTACACATATGAAGTGTTTATATTTGAATATTACATACAGGTACCCGTGTTATGTATTATTTCATCAGTGTCGTATGATACCGTTGCATCTTTATCTTTCTTAAAGATAAGTGTCTAGTTTGATTCGGTGGTTATTTTGCTGGTTTTCTAAAGTTGCATTTGTTTTAGCGAATATACCTTTGATTACATGTAATATACAAAGAATACATTTACCTCTCATTTGTATGGTTAAAATCGAGGGTCTTTGACCCGGTCCTCGGTTGTGCATATTTGCCGATAGTCGTAACGTAACCAATAATGTCTGCATGACAGAAACCATACATATGTAGCAATAAATATTGATGCAACTATAATGCAGGATTTTTTGTCAAAGGAACGAATTGTTTACCAATCAAATACTTTTTTCTGTTGGTCGGATGTTCTCCAAGTCCATAAGCTGAAAGGGATTTGCGAGTTGGTGTCCAAATTTTAATGAGATATGAAAATTAGAAGACAACAATAAGAAATTTTGGATGTGATGGATGTTGAATGGTGTGGTATTTATAGCTAGTTAAAATTTTATGTAACTTATACATATTAAAAGACTACATGTGAATAGACTCTTTTAAATGTTTGATATTTACTATGCAATTGATTAGGGAGATCAAAAGATTACCGATTAATAAGCTTCAATAATTTGCCTTTTCCACGTTAAATTAAGCCACTCTTTGTGTAGCTTTAGCTATGTTGTACCGTACATGGGGTATTGTTTGTCTTTTTCATTAATTAAATGTGTGCATAGTAAAATACTATGTGTACATATCATTACCCTAAATTAAAGGGTTCAACTTTTAAGTATAATAGGTAAATTTTTCGTAATGAAAAACATTTAAAACAATAAGTGTTAACAAAGTTAAATTTAATAATTCGGTGTGATCGTTTAGAAGTTCAATCAAAATTCAAAAAGGATCTATCACGTGTACCTGCTTCAAAGGTCATTAGGGGTATAGAAAGTCAAAGTTTGTTAGTAATTTTTAATTCTTAATTATTTATTCATTATTTCAGTTTGAATATCGAGTGAGTGTGCATACATGATTGCCTCAAAATTCAAACTTGTAATATGTGCTTTCACTTTACCAATTATTTCCCATTTCGAAATTCAAAATCCCATTAGTTCAAAATATGCAGAGCTAAATGTCTAAAAGAATAAAATAATACTATAATCACACTTTAAGGAACATTTAAATATATGAGACTGGACAAATAAAATTTCTAATATATGAAAATATCCACTAATGAAGACAGGATAAATAAAACTTACATATTACTCCGTCCGTTTCAAAATAATTATTCAACTACAAAAAAATACAAATTAAAAATAATAATAATAATAATAATAATCATTATTGTTTCCTCTTTCTCATTTTTTATTAAATGACAGTTTTAACCTTAACTGATTAATCTATAAGTTTTTCAAATACTGTAATAACAATCTTAAATGAGGATTATATAAACTTTATTAATATTTTATATCAATTTTAGTTAGTGGACAATTAATTTGAGACAATTCAGAAAAAAATGCACAATAAATTTGAAACAGAAGAAATACTTTTAGCTGAAAAAAATTAAAAGCAATAAAATTATTACTCTTAAGTGACAAAATTATAACATGTATTTGTAAATGTTTTTGGTACGTGCCCAATAGTTTATGACACAGAATACAGATGTGTAAAATTGAATTTTGAATTTTTAAGATTTTAAATAGGAGAAGATAGCGTAAATGAACAACAACAATTATTCCTTCGTATGTTTGTAGTCTTGCAGCCATGTGACTCCATTATGGTCAAGTTTTGCTCTAAACCTAATTCTCAATAAATATTCCTTTTCTACAAGAATATCTCGTAGTGGCATTATACTCTTGTAAATCTATACTATCTATAAAACAAAAATGGTCAAAGTGAAAAGTCAAGAAAAGTGAAATGTGGAAAGTATTAAAAAGAAAATGTTGAAATAATTAATTATAAACAATTTCTAACTATTAATACACATATGTTTTAAAAAGAAACTATTAACACACATCGAAAATCGGGTTGACCCAGGACGCTTCAAACCCGACGGGTTGACCCGGTTTAATTTGACTCGTTTTTTCGACCCAATCCGTCGGGTTGACCCAGTTTATATTGACCCGTTTTTTGACCGGAACATTACAACCGGTTGAACCTCCTGGGTCGAACCGGGTTTCAGAATATTATGTTTAATCCCCAATTACTCAAACTTTTATTATTTTTTGTTTATAACCCATAAACTTTTTTTTATCACTAAAATTATATGCCGCTATAAAATCCCGTTGCTATACACGGGTACTCGTCTAGTATATAAAAAGAATGATATGGTTTCTTAAACTTTATAAATAAATGTTGACTGATGAAACACTATTAGTCTATCTAAAATAAATGAAGTTGGAAAAATTAAAGTTTATTTAAATGTATGTTTGACAAAACTAACATGTAAATATTATAGCGAGTGACTCGTTGAGTCTATCAACACTATAAAATGCTAACTGTTAAACATGAAAAGTTAACACAGTTTAAGTATGTATAACCCTAGATGGCCAGATGAAATAGCAATAAAAAATTTCACATATCATAGTCAAGAAAACAATATAAATTTCCGAAAGTTGTGAGACAATTAGACCATGCGTTATAATTGTGGTCGTGATCTTCGCTGCCACTTTGGCATGCAAGACACGTCTTACATTATTACGGTCATTTCGAATGACCATGGTTATAGATCAAACGAAGGAGGATTTAGTCGACTGCACGAGTAAGTTTTGAGTCTGCTTGTTTTATTGCTTTGTGTGTGTTTTGGTGGGGTATATATATTTATTTAAGTGAGGTATATTTTGTTGGTAATCACAATTATTTTATTACACTAAGTTACTTATGAAATTGGTTATAAAAACAGAAGACTGAATTGATGATGATGCGAAAATAATGACCTGAAGCATGAGTCTCCTTTATTACAAGGGAATTGATATCTACATCACATCACTTGATGCATGCACCACAATTTATAGATTACAGTTTGTACCGTATAATACTGTAATACATAAATTATGATACATTCATAAAAAAATATGGTGTGAGTATCACCCCTTTATTACAATTATTCTTAAAATCGGCCCACTAATTTTAGACTTCTAGTACTAGCATTAATTTATCCTAGACCTTTCACCACCTGGATAAACAACATTCCTTCTCTGACTCCTGAATTTTACATTTCACTACCATATCTTAAATTCTTATCTTTACTTTATTACCATTAAGTTAAATCCATAGCCATTTTATATATTTATTGCGTTACACCCCGCGCCACCACACTCTCCTTGAAAAATTCAAATATATCCTTTGCATTAATATACTTTTTCCCCAAAACAAACAAACAAAAATTAAAATAATTTTATAAAAAATTCACATATTCAAATTTATTTATATATTTCTGAATTACGAACAGCCACGCCTCAAACTCAAACCTTTTCTCAAAGCATCTTTTTTTCAACGGATATTTTTTTATTTCCTTTTCAATTCAATCTCTATTTATTTTAATTTAGGTCACAAATTTTATCATCAATTTCACCCTAAAACCCTAAATTATACCTTTAATTAACGTCCAATTGATGAAATTAGGGTTTGTTTGATTCAATTGAAGTGTGTGTTGTTGTTATATTGTAATAACTATGATTAATTTTGTGTTTGGATTGAATTTAGGGTTTATAATATATATAGGAATGAATTAGGGTTTTTTGGATTGGATTGGATTGAAGAGTGTTGTTGTTGTTGTTGTAAAAGATTGTAAAGATGTTAGTTTCGCCGCATTCGATAGCTAGGAGTTCGTTAGAGGAAATGCTCGATTCGCTTCGTCGAAGAGACGAAAGCGAAAATCAAAAGGATTTGCCGCCTGCGTTGCCGTCTCGGCCCACGTCTAAGGCGCGGCTGCCGAAACGGTTGATTCAGGCGAAGCTTAATATGGAGAATGTTGTGTCTAAGGTTATTAGTAATAATAATAATATAAAAAAGCAGGATGGGAATGTTGGTGTTCGTGTTGGTGGAGGTGATGGTGTTGGTTGTAATTTTGGGAGGAGAAAGGCGGCGCGTGTTTGTAATGAAGCTGAGTGGGATGATAGTATTGGTTATTTTGTAAAGAAGGTAAAAAAAAGTTTACGTTTCACTGTGTTTTGAAAGTGATTTTGTGATTATTGCCTTTTTGGTTAGTAGATAACCGGTTTACTGTGTCGTGTTTGAGATTGCAAACTAGAAGTGTTTATCTACTTATTGCGTTTATTCAGTAGGACAGTTATGAGAGGGTGTTTCCGTGTTTGATTACTTATCTGAAATCTGAATAAACTGCTATGAATAAGCAACTTAATACTGCTTATTAAAAACCGTTTATTTTAAAAGCAACGAAAATATGTCTTTGTAACTTGTAAACAATCCTAGGCTCCTTTTAGGACTAAATATTTGATCATGACGATTTAAGTAGCTAAAGCACATCCAAAAACTATCTTCGGCAACTTGTTTTGCTATATCTATTTATATGATTGTGATCATTCCACATCACGTAATGTCTTTTAAGATGCTATGCCAAAACACCCTCTTACTCTCTTAGAACTTTTATCAACTATGAAGCAATGTAGTGATCACTGGGAGTTTTTTTTTTTTGTTTCAGCAACTTCGAGTATGGTGTAGACGCCGGAATGATCAATGGGAGTTAGCAAAGATCAAATCAGCCGTAGGTGAAGAAGCCTCTGTAACTCTTTTGAACGGAAATGTGAGTCTATTAGCAATGCCAAAGCTACTTACACTCGACACTATTTTGATGCTAATTTACTTCCATTGCTATTTCTTTAGGTCATCGCAGTATCTACACGAGACCTCTTACCCGCAAATACGGAAATTCTTGATGGAATAGATGATCTTGTTGAACTTAGTTATCTAAATGAGCCGTCAGTTCTTCATAATCTTCAGCATAGATACGATCATGATGTAATTTATGTATGTATATGATCCACATTTTTCTACATGTTATTACTTATAAGCCCGTTATACTGTCTTGTCGTGGTTACGTCTCTGCCTGAGATTTTGGTGTGCTTCTGCAGAGTAAGGCGGGGCCCGTTTTATTAGCAATGAATCCCTTAAAAGATGTCCCTATTTATGGCAACGATTTTGTTACAGCCTATAGAGAAAAGATATTGGACAATCCTCATGTATATGCTACGGCTGATGCTGCATATGATGAGATGATGAGAGGTGAGTTGCAGAAAAAACAAAAGAATATTTGGAGTTATTCAATTATAATATTAATAATCCTTTTTTTGATAATCGTTGCAGATGGTGGAAATCAATCTATTATTATCAGGTTAGTTCATTGTTACGTGGGTGTTTGGATTTGAGATATCGAATGACCAGAATGAGATTAGATAGCACTTTCACCCTTTCTATGTTTTAAACTTTACTTTGTATACCATAAACTGACTTTTTAACCCCTGTATGTGGTATGGTATAGTGGCGAAAGTGGATCCGGGAAGACCGAAACAGCAAAATTTGCAATGCAGTATCTAGCTTCTATTAAAGACGGGAATTCTGAGATAACAACCAAAATAACTCAGAGTAGCTGTATTCTTGAAGCTTTTGGGAATGCAAAAACATCCACGCATTGCAATTCCAGCCGATTTGTGGGTTTTTTCATCAACATAATTATAATTTTTTTACTGCAATGGTATTCCCTGAACTTATCTAACTTCACATTTTCTCTTGTGCAGGGGAAATTAATTGATATGCATTTTAGTTTAGATGGGAAAATAAGTGGTGCTTGTATCCAAACACGTAGGTGTATTTTATCTGTAAATATTGTTGATTAAATAGATTTATTTGACTTTCTGACCTGGCTACTGATTTGCTATGTTCATCTGGACATCAACATCCTGATATAACAAACAGTTCCTTTAGAAAAGGTATTTACTTTTGTTTTTTGATTTGTATTTGTGAACTTGATGTCTACTTGTGGTTCATTTGTGTAATTTACTCTGTATTTTTCAGTCAAGAGTATCTCAGCTATGTCGTGGAGAACGGTCATACCATATCTTCTACCAGATCTGTGCTGGGGCTCCATCGTCTCTTAAAGGTTTCTTGCTCATGATTTTGACTCTATGGTTGATAACAATACTTACATGTATATGGGTTCATGGTCAAAACATGAAATTTCAAGTGGGGGTAAAAGGTCGAGTTGGGATGAGTGGTTGACTTAAGACACTACTTTTCCAAAATTTTAGGGTGCGTTTAGTTAAAAGGAAACATCCTTGTTTTCTACGAAATGTTTTGTACAAAACAAGGAAAATAGAGATAGCGTTGAAATCAAATGGTTCCCTATTCTATCGGTTCGACCAGAAAACAAGATTGGAACATAGGGCAGATGGCTAGCTACCCAACTGTAGCTGCAGTAGCTACACTGTACCTCCTTAGCCGGTAGCCAGTGGGTAGGAAACCTTGCCCGCCAACTAAAAAGAGCGATTGAGAGTGGATTTCAGGATCGATAGTGTCGAGAAGGTATTAGCCACCGGTGACCATACTTTCGTAAAAGCATCATCGGTCGGTGGTTCCTCTTCTCTTCTTCTTCTTGAACAACAACAACAACAACAACAACATACCCAATCCCGCCAAGGCAGGGTATGGGGGAGGTAAAATGTAGACAGATCCTACCCCTACACCAAAAAGATATCGCCATCAGCTCGACTAAGAGTTCTGAATCAAAAAAGTCAACTGAACTTGCTGCTCCACTCTTTCCACTTGCTCCCTCGTGTATAGCGGTTGAGTTCTTCGCCTCACGGTTTGGCTACCCCTCGTCATTCCCTCTCTGTCTAAAGTGAAAGGGGTTCTCTGCGCGCAGTGTAAGATTCCCCTGGCTGGGTCTCATAGGCAGCAGCATTCGTGCTTGCCTTTGCCAATCCTCACGGTAATAATTATGCCAATTCCGCCTAAAAAAATCTTCAGGTGATCAAGAGGGCCTCTTTTTCAGTAGATGAGATGCCCCAAATGAAGGGAAATCTATAAAAAATTAGCATTTTGCCCAGATAGAACTTTTTCAATTCATGATCTGCCCTACGAAGGGAAAAGTGAAAGTCTCGTTTGACAGCTATATAAGATAGACACTCTCCCTCCTTTCTTGAGCGTGAGCTTTCTTTGCCTAAAAGAGAAGGCGAACGGATAAGAACCAACTCCCTAGAGGAATAGGCCTCCGATCTCTACTCGCCGGAAGGGCTATGGTTGCTTGCAATTGCCCCTGTCGGTGGACCACCACCGCCCATAAAATAATCAAAATTACTATCAAATTCTCTAGAAAATTTGCATTTCCTACTTTAACAAGGGGAACTACAAAACACTTTTTTTTTCCTTGTTTCCCTTGTAACCCCCCTTGTTTTCTTGAGAATAGAAAATAGTATCATACAAACGTGTTTTCTATGTTTTGTGGAAAATTAAATCCGCTCCTTTTTTTTTACAAATCTGAAAATAGAAAATCAATAAATTTTGTCTCTAACTAAACGCACCCTTAGTGCTTTTGTCATGACAAAAAAACTTATATTATTTCCAAGTTATTCTTTTAATAACATGATTAAGAGGCTACATGCATTAAAGATACAATTTGTCATTTCTACTTGACTACATCATTCTCACAACTTCTGTTTTTTTCTTCTTCCATTTACAGATATATTGAATTTAAAAATGGCAAGCGAGTACAAGTTTCTCAATCAGAGTGGGTGCTTAAAAATTAACGGTGTTGATGATGCCCACAACTTTATAATGCTAACGGTAAGTTTAAAAGTATTTGCGTGCGTCATGCGCCAATATTATCTGTTGAACGAGAAACGTGATAATTTAACCACTATATATGTTCTTGAGCAGGAAGCCCTTGATGCTCTTGGATTTTCCTATCAAAATCAAGAGGATATCTTTGAATTGCTTGCTGCAATCTTATGGCTTGGGAATATTTCATTTGAAGTAATTGAAGAAGAAGAACATGTCAAGGTTAAGGTTGATGAAGGTACTTTTTTTCATCTAGTTTTATATTATGTAAATGGTATCTAGCAATTTCCTGTTGTTTCTTTGTAACTTATTGGTGTGAAATATGAGCAGATCTATTGCTATTCTTAACTTGTGTTTCTTGTGTATATAAAGCTAGTAGAAGTGCTGCCAGGTTAATGGGCTGCGAGATGGATGACCTTATTAGTGTTTTATCTACCAACAGAGCCAATGAGATGACCGAACCATTGACATTGCAGCAGGTACATCAAGATCAACTTCCAGTGCATGTTGATCTAAGGTTATATCTCATCATCTCAGTTCTGAAGAGTGTATGATGACAATTGATTCTTTATGGTGCAGGCAACTAATAAAAGAGATGCACTGGCTAACTATGTTTACGAGACCATGTTTAATTGGATTGTGGGAGAAATTAATAGATCACTTGAGGGAGACAAACAACATGCTCAAGAACGTACCATAAGCATCGTAGATACTTATGGATTTGAATCATTTCAGGTATACTTTTTGTAATCTCATAGTCCATGAAGATTCGGCCTGTGCATATATAAATAGGTGGATTTTTACTTCAAGATCGGGTCAAATTAAATAAAAAGTAATCGTATGAAAAAGGAACGGGTCAAATGATGAAATTCGCCAAATCTGTTTTATTGCTTAGAACCTCGTACTTTTTTTTTTTTTTTATTGAAAGTTACATTATTTTGGTGATAATATTATCTTATAATCATGATCTTCACATTAAGTATTTATCAAAAGGATCCAATTTGACCGGTTACAACCCACTCATCTATTCACCTTTGACGACAATAATATAGAATACTAACACGTTTCGTAACATTTTATATTTCTCTATTCTCAGAAAAATAGCTTTCAGCAGCTGCTAATTAACTATGCTGATGAGAGGCTGCAGCAGCACTTCATTCGGCATCTTTGTAAGCTTGAACAAGAGGTGAGAGCCAATGGTCTTTCTGTAATTAAATCTGGAAATTATATTCTTTAGTTGTAAAAATGCACAAAAATATAAGTTATGAATATTTGTTAAGTTGTTCTCAAATATTTTTGCTTTACTGCCGCTACTATAATCATCAGGAGTATGAATTGGAGGGGATCCACTGGAAAAAGGTAGAGTTCGAAGACAATGAAGAGTGTTTGGATCTATTTGAGAAGGTATCAATTATGTGCCATTGTCATGCAATTTATAACAAATATTCGTTATGATGTCTAAAAATATGATCTTAATTATATTTTCTTTACTTGTGATTAACTGAACTTTTTTTACATTTAAAGGATGGGTTGTATTTTACATCATTTAATTTCTGCAGAAACCTATGGGGCTAATCTCAATACTGGATGAGGATTCTAATTCCTCCAAAGCCACAGATGTTACCTTTACTGATAAAATTAAACGGCAGTTGAGTTCTAATTTATGCTTTAGCTGTGAAAAAGAAATCTTCAGGGTTCGTCACTCTGCCAGAGAGGTTTGCCATTGTTACTTGAACAATTCACACATTTGATAATATTCTAGAGGTGACATATGTGATGGGCGGGGAAGTTGGGTAACCGGTCAAACAAGCTTGGGTAAAAAATTGATACATTTTTTGGCACGGGTCGATATAGGTTGACCCAAAAGCCAAAACACATTTTTTTTTTATTACAAATAGTATGTTATTGTAGAAGTAATCTAATGTTTGAATAAACCATTTAGGATGTTGTATGCACAACAAATAATTATACAATTTGCAAAACTTTCAACCCAATTTCTTTTTAACTTTCTAATTTTATTTTACCTGTTTTCTACTAAAGAGTAAGCATATCCTAAATCAACTCGCATATAAGTAAACGGGCCAAAATTACAACTCTAATTAATCCCATCCGTTTAACTTTTATCTGAACAAGTTATGTTATTGTAGGTTCAATATGATGCTACCGGTTTCTTGGAACAAAACATTGATACACTACAAACTGATACCATTCAACTCTTATTATCATCCCGTAAGAAACTTCTCAACTGCTCTGCCTCTGGTTTTATGAACCAGTCCAAAACTACCGAGCTCACTGTATCTGTTTCACATGAGCAAAGCATAGGGGAAAGGTTTAAGGTAGTATTCGCCTTTCACATTTTTTTCCCATTTGACTAGAATTTTTACTTTTACTTACTAGGTCTGTCAACAATAAAATATAATCCAAATTGGCCCATTTTTACAGAATGGGTTGAAATTATCTTTAATTGGGCCATATTCTTTTTCCAAGTTTACATGTGGATGGCCAAATATATTTGGCATGTTTCAGTAAATAAATGCTGCAAGTTCTGATAATGAGTTTTTGGATGCTTGTAGGATCAGCTGTTTAAAATGATTCAGCAGTTAGAAAAGTCAAAGCCACATTTCATTCGTTGCATAAAACCAACTACCAAGCAACTTCCTGGAACGTATGAAAAAGATGTCGTCTTGGAACAGCTTAGATGCAGCAGAATTATGGAGATAGTGCAAATCTCGAAATCTAGATACCCAATATGCCTCACACATCAAAAATTTGCTAACCGGTAAAGAACAAAACTTGTTACATCATATTATTTTTCATATAATTAGGTGACATGATTGACAGGTAGGGGAGTTTGGCAACTAATCAAAAAGGGTAAAAATTTTATGAGTTGAAACAGACTGGGTTTGTCAGGTTAATGTGAACCTTTTTTTTCCAGTGTATTATATATTATCTATAAAGAATTAGTTTGTCAAAGTTAGATATAATTATATAAATCACCCAAAAACATGTTATGTCGATGATAATCTTACTTATATAAGTAAATGATAACATTTGATCCTTTTCATGTATACCCTTTCAAAGAGTTAAATGTTTAACACATTCATGCATTGAAGGGTTAAATTTGCCACTCTATTTTATTATGTTTGACGTTATTATAAATATTATTTCAGGTTTGGCTGTCTCTTGTCAGAGAACATCATATGTACAGATCCATTGAGTACATCCATTGCTATTCTGCAGCAGCATCGTGTTCACCCACGTACGTATCAAGTTGGATATACAAAGCTATTTTTCCAAGTTGGGCAGGTGAGATTTTTGCGGTATTTACAAAAGTACAAATTAAGAGTTGAAAATGCTGTATATTTGTTTGATTGGTTCAATTTTGTGTGAGTAGGTTGATGTTTTAGAAAATTTGAGACAACAAGTTCTGGACGGTACTCGTGAGGTTGAAAATGGTTTCCTTGGTGGCCGAGTCCTTCTTGACTTCCATGAATTGAAATTTGGAGTTGTGACTTTGCAGTCATGTAAGATATATGCATATATGTATTTTAAGTAATTTCGTTTAATAGTGAAAACATAGTAGAAATTTCTAAATGAGTAACTGTTTCATGCAGTTGTTCGTGGTGAAAATGCAAGAAGGAAGCATAATGTTTCAAAGAACTATAATGACAGGACTGCACCAAGTTTATCTGATGAGCATTTGTCAACAATTGTACAAATACAGTCAGGTACATGTTACTTGGAATTTTTTCCTTTGTAGCTGACGGGTCAATTTCAAGTTTATAACCCATTTATATGGTAAAGGGTTCAGTTAGGCTGTTATTTGATACTGTGGTCAAAAGGTGTAGGACATTCTAAAATAATATTAGGAAAAAAAGCATCTTATAATTCTAATCGTATAGGCTTTTGTGATCACAAGTAATCACTTAGTAAGATAATACCAAAAAATATTGTTACATCATATTATCTTAAACTGTTGCATCATATTATCTTAACTATTTATCCTTACATTTTGTAGTGGTTCGTGGGTGGCTGGCTCGAAAACATTTTAATCACTTGCAAAGATGGAAAAAGTCATCCCCTGGTAATTTTAGAAGCAGGCCAAAGTCTCATCCTCTTTTTGGCAGTTTTATATTTGGCACTAAAAGTTCAGAGTTGAAGGTACTCGCATGCTCTTTTTGGGAGTTTCAATCAATAAAAACCGATGCAAATGTGGTTAATATTGGATTTTTTTTTTTTCCTTTCTGTGTAGGGTTTATCACAAGAAAATATACAAACTGTATCACCAGATGTTGAAGAGCTGCAGAAACGAGTAACGAAGGCGGAATTATCACTGAGTGAAAGAGAGCATGAAAATTTGGCGTTGCGGGAACAAGTACGACAATTTAAAGAGCGGTGGTTAGAATATGAGACGAAGATGAAGGCGGTTGAGGAGACGTGGCAAAGTCAGATGGCAACTTTACAAGTGAGTTTGCCTATTTATCTTTTGGTTATTAATGATAAAATAGACTAAACTTTCTATTTTCAGTCTCATAATAGCTGTAGCAGATTTAAAATTTCCACTTCTTGTAAAGACTTCTACTCCAACTTTAAAAACACACCCATCTTTTTTCTGCAAAAAAGTGTGGTTTTTTGCTCATTATATCCATCAAGTTTATTGATAATCAGAATTTTCTAGACACTCAACACTCAAGCATATATGATTATTTGGTTATTACAACTTCAAATTTCAAGGCGCATCCAAAAATATCTCCTAAGATCCGTGTATCACTTTCAAAAATTTACATCCAAACAATCCTAAACAATATTGATTACATATACATAGTTTTCATTCCACAAAGTGTTGGTTGTCTCATGAAATCTTAGGGCATGCTTGGTTAAGGGGTAGAAGGGGTAAACAATGGGTAAGATAATCATTGATGGTGCTTGATTAAAGGGAATATAATGCTCCATTACCTAGTATTGGGTAATACCTCATTCCTCAACAAATTGAGGGGAATGCTCATTATATTGCATTGTATTCCTTTTACCTTTGCCTTTCCCTTTCCCCTCTTTGTACCAAGCGGACCCTTAATCATTTCTTGATCTAGTTATGAATTCAGCCTCACTTATATATTTTGTTGGTGCAGATGAGTGTAGCTGCAGCAAAGAAAACTCTTGGTGCAGGAATATCCGATGGTCAACATGGAAGACCAGATGTTTCACCATCAACTAATTATTATGATTCTGAGGACGATGTATCAGGAATCCCAACACCAGTCCAAATGACACCTGCCAGAATTGGAAACGGTAGACAGGAAAGCAGTGGTGCTGTTTCTCCCACAATTGATAACTTATCTCGGGAATTCGTGCAAAGAAAACAGAACTTTGATAATGATGCTAAAGCTGTTATTAGTATAAATCCCGGACGGCCACCTTCTTCAAAACAAATTGAAGATTTTAAAATTCTAAAAAAGAGTTTCGAGATGTGGAAAAAAGAGTACAAGCATCGGTTACGAGACGTTAAATCAAAGCTTGTGAAGGGTGTACATCCTGAAAGTGACGGTGCCGGTGTTGGTGGTGGTGAAAGGCGGTCGAGAAACTGGTGGGGGAAGTTAAGTAAGAGGAAAGATAGGATAGTGTGAAATTGCGTAATTGCCCCTATACGTATGTCAGTAAACATTGTTTACAAGACTGCTATAACGTCGGTCGTGAGCTTGTAACGGTCGTGTTGCAGGTGAGTGTGCATCAAGAGAGGTGATCTCGGTGATCTTTGACCGTTTTTGTTGCACTGGTTGAAGGGGTTGAATTGTATGCACATGGCCAAATATGGTGTGTGGGGTTCTCTCTGATGAACCAAGTGGTTGGTCCGGGCCTGTTTGTGTATAAAAGAGTAGGGCTCGAGTGTGAATTTTGTTGTATTATGTTGTCGGAAGTTGTACGATATGGAAGAGACTTGTAGCATCTTGGTGTGAATAGTGTATTGTAATTTGGACACATTGCTTAAATTCAGCCTAGAAAAATTAAGAGTGTGCTTGGTATGTTTGATATGTTTCTTGGTTGCGGTTTTAGCGAAGGGCCTAGATCAGTTTCTTTGAACTCGCCCAGTAGAACTTTCCATGGTTATAAAAATCTTGCTGTATTCTCTATAATGATGCCAACATCAGATATGATGATAGAAAAACTGTTCTATCAGTTAATTTGATGCCAATATCTGATATGATTGGACATAAAATTTTAAAGGAAGGAATTTCATCCATATCCTTGTAATTTTTTTCTCCAAATATTGAAAGCTAACATATGAAGTTATAACAGAAGATGACATGCTTTTATCCGATTTTGTATATTGTCAATGTCATGTATCTATTTATAGGAGCCTAAAGGATAACATATTGATAAGGTGTCCTGCTAAAAAATACTACCAGTTCCATATACAAGCATAAGAAGCGTAAGGAAATAAGGAATAGCCTTGGATTGTCACTTTTCATTAAGGTCCTTTTCGCTTATATATATCCCATGTAAACCATAAGGCACTCGTCGCGGCAGTTTCACAGCTGCGACGACTTCTAGATGTGGTGACTGGGCATCCATCACCAAGAACCTCGACTCACCCGTTGTTTCATCATGCACATAAGATACAACATAACCATCATCCTCTTTTGAGTTTGAGTCATCTGGATCTCTTGCAACGAAAAATGGTTCTCCTCCAAAGCAATTATCTCCATACATCCGATTAGCTACAGTGTGCTGATATGGTTCCTTGTATTCTTCTGATTCTGACACGTCAAGCTTAACCACTCCTATTGTCCTCATCATCCTCGATTTTATTGGCTTTCTTTCAGAAATTGCTGCATAGACATACCTACATATAGTAAACGGAAATTTATACAACAATTAGTGCCTATATCATTGTTAGGTTGTTTGCACTTGAAATGCATAATTAGCGCTTTAAATATGGTTTTTTTCTTACTTGTTCTTTTTTGCAACATAGGCTGGATTCATTACAGGGAACTCGAGGTTATCAACAGACAAAGTTTGTCTCGACACAACCCCAGTCCCTAAGTGAATCGTCACTTTCTCCATGGATGTTTGGATTAGATCCACCTGCTCGAAGAAATGTTCCATTGACAATATATTGGGTGCGACCAACACCACCACGTCGTTTCCATCTTCATCTGTCTCGTCCCATGCATTAACGACATGAAATACATTGAATTCTGGTACCTCAAACCATTTCATATTGGAGTCATCTGTTGCATATCGTCCAATAACACCAATTCTTGGTACTTTTGTTTTGTCTACATTTACCAACCCATGTCCATGTAACAAGTTCATAGGATCCGCTCCTAGTTGAATGTCACAAATGATTGCATACTTTTGAGTGATAGCCAAATCATGAGTTAAAGACGGTTTTTTCATAGACAAGATTGGGACATCAGGTTGCTTATTTCCATTTGCATCAAAGTAGAAATAGGTCAGATATGGACGTGTTGACCAATAACGAAACCCGAAAGCCTCTTTAGTCACTGGATCGATCTTTGGGTGAGCTGTCATATTAAGAGAAAGCCTGCCATTGAAGTCATGCTGACCTAAAGTTGTTACATCACCATTGTCTTTAACTTGTATAGCATAAGGAAGATCTGATTCACATAATGCATACAAGCTACCCCCAAACAAGGCTAAATTTGTGTTTGCAACACCAATGCCTTTGCCAATATCATAATGGCCCAAAGCAACTCGTGCAACAAATAATGCTACACGAGCAACAAAGGGACCGAGGCATTGCATGCCTGAAATAACATTTGGGACTATATGTGATTTAGCTTGATGCTCAAATAAGTACTTGTTGGTCTTGACATAGCGGCTGCAAAAAATAGCTCGACCTTGAGTCAACCTGATCGAATGCACCATGCCATCACCATCAAGGTAGTGGTGAGGACCATTAGGGACGAATTGTGGGTTTGGTCCTATACGGATATACACACCATCTAGACAAAGAGGGATAAGGCCATGTACAATCTCACACTCAGTTGGGCTAAGCTCATCAACTGGTGCAAAATTATCAGATAAGATATAGCTTGGGTCGATAGACTTGTGGAGAGGAGGATCAAGAAAGTTTATGATGGCTTTATCAAGTGTGTTTAATACTTTGTCAAGCAACGACAACTCGGATGATTTTTTTTTGGAATCAAACCAAGCTGGTATAACATCAAATACTTCACTAATGCCTTTCTAAAAAAAAAAAAAAAAAAAAAAAAAATACTTCACTAAATGTGTTATATACCTTTAGCTGACTTTTCTTTTTTCGAGAAATCATGAAACTTGGTTGATAATTTATGCTTTGGGTTGGAGAATATGGGCGTAGTGACAACCAAGGGGTACGCGTTGAGAAGGGTAATGCTTCCATTAGTGCTGTTGTTTTTTCTTTTCGAGAAATATCGAAATGTAAACACAGATGGTTCTTGGTGTTTCATGTTTGTGTGGTGCAGCTAGTGGTTATATATATGTTGCTTCCATTCATACACAAGAAAAAAGACATCATAGATGTCAATGAAGGAAGGAATTCAAGTTGCTTACACGTTTTGAATAATAGCAACATCGAAGTTGGTAAGCATACGTTTACTATTTTCAGGGGACCCTTTCATGTCGATCATATTGAAGCTCAAGCCTTCTAAAAGCCTAAACCGAAATTTAGAAATGAGGCCTTTTTAATATTAATTTTTTCTCTCTTTTTGCGTAATATTAACTTTCCGATACATTGGAAAAAATATCCAACTAATAATTCAGAAAGACTACGAGAATCTAGTTTATTGAAGATAAAGAAAAAATAATATTAAAAAGAGAAAAAAAAAGAAAGAAAAACAAACTTCGATTTTGTTGATATATAGTAGGTCTAAAGAAACGAATCAACACGGACAAGGCTTGTTCATTTTCGCTACTTTATGTTTAACAGAACACATAAACTGATACGAACACTAAATGAATGAACATTTTTGTTCATGTTTGTTCGTTGAAAAATAGTTTATTCTTGTCCCTTCTTTAATAAACTATTTATAAGTGATTTTTGAAACTTTAACTTGATTTCATTACTATATATATTATAAACGATTTAAAACGGCGCCGTTCCGTTAACAGTGCACACTCCCATTTCAGTTAGCCCAATAACCGGCCCACACGTGAGGAAACCTAGCTCAACTTTCTGGCCCATGAATTTTTTTACCGTCTTTCTAATGATAAAATATGGCATAGAAGATTTCTTCTACACTTTTCCACCGCTTTCAAGATTTATCCAAAGTTTTCTCTAAACCTATGTCTTCAGCATACCAAATTATCAAACAAATATACTAATCTCAGTAAGTGTTTTGTTCATATATATTAGTTAGGATCGTAAGGTTTTAATTTATACTCTATTGTTTATATGTTAATAGCTTTTTATATTTTTTTTCTTTGAATAGGTTTTAAGTTTTGCCCTTGATCTACGGTGTTGTATCTGACTTTATACTCTTCAATAAGGGTTAGTGTGTTAAATAAGTATAAAGTTTAGTATTTAGTATTTTTTGCCTTTTTGGTGATGATAATTTTTGATTGGTTTTTTCTAATCTTCTTTGTTATTTGATAAAATGTGCCTTTTCAGGAACGTAAAAGCCTCGATTAGTATTTTGTTGAGAACGAAGTTATGAAAGCGGCAATCAAATGAGAATATATGTAAGTTAACTGTTGTTTTTAACGGGTGTTAGGATACCTATAATGGGAATTCGGGTGCTCTTTAAGTCTGCTGCAACAGCAGCAGTACAGGAGTGTTTGGGTTGTTTTTGTAAGGCACTTTGGGTGGTATAAATTGGTGTTCAGGGTTGCTGAAAAACTGTAATAATATTTATGATTTCCTTTGTGTTTGATGAATTCTTTTTATTTGTTTATTGGTCTTTTCCTGCCGGAATATTAAACGTAGGCTGCAACTATGGCTGATCAAAATAGAGGAGTTTGGCTTTCAGTTTTGAGGGGTTTTTTTGCCCGTATATTTTTTTTGGGTATATGGTGACTTTACCTCATCCACAAAGTTTATAGGTGTTATCATGTGCCGGAATATTAAACGTAGGCTGCAACTATGGCTGATCAAAATAGAGGAGTTTGGCTTTCATTTTTTGGCTTTCAGTTTTCAGTTTTGAGGGGTTTCTTTTGTTCAAGGTTTTCTTTTCCCTTACATTATCTACTAGCCACGCAACTGATTAATATCCGTTTTTTCCTTTTGTTCAAGGTTTTCTTTTGTTCAAGGTAAAAATAGAGGAGTTTGGCTTTCATTAATGAGTTGAGGTGTGACTAAAAAGTAATAGCTTTATGAATACAGATCAAGAATTTGTACTTGCTTTTACCTTATTTGATATTCCAATGCAATCACTTTAGGATTTCATGTGGGTAATGAAGCTGTCCATAGTCTTTTTGTACAAGTCCAAGTTAGCCAATCAAGTTAACAATTTTTAGCTTTGAACTGTGCTAGCAAGTAACTGTTAGTTTATCCTTCAAAGTTTGATATTGATTTACCATGTAACTGTTAGTAATCACTCACTATTTGTATTTCAAATGCAGGTTATACACATATTGCATCAAGTCTGTGCCTTGGAGAATGAGATGTTACTTAAAATAAGGTAGCAAAGACCGGATATCAAACCTAAGATTATGATTGTACGTATTAGTATGCGAGCCCAGTGAATACTTATATATGTGCTTTAATGATCAATCAATGACTATTCGTTTCATCATATTATGTACTCTACTAATTTCAAGTACTAGGCTTAAATTCTCCGGAAAGATACGAAAATATCCAAAACCGCAAATATACGACGCCCCGCCGCAACGCGGCGGACCGACGCCCAACTCGTTACTATATATATTATAAGCCGTTTAATACGGCGTCGTTCCGTAAACAGTTCCCAAGGCCCAATTCAACCAGCCCAGTATTTCTATTAAAACTTCAATTCGTCAAATATGGCCACACACAAATGGGCCTTATTAGCATAAGTAAATGGTCTAACAACTTGCAAGAAAACCCATTAATCAAATACAATAACAAGTCTTCTGACATAACTAATCATTGCATAAGATTATTAAAGATATTCTGGTTTAAAATATACCAAGTAAATCATAATAATATACCAGTGGTGTGTTTTAGGAGACTAGCTCATCGAACATCAAACATGAAAGATGGTGATGGAGCTTCACACGAAAGCTAAAAGCCATATAATCCATTGTTTTGAAAACCAGACCGAACCGGTCAGTTCAACTAATGAACCGGAATGGAACCGGTTCTACAGTTCTTCCGATTTAACCGAAGAAACCAAAAAAAATGGAAAAAAAAAAAAAAAAAAAAAAGGAAACGAGAAAATACCGATTTGTGATATGGTTTTCAAAACATTGATATAATCTCAAATGTCCACCGCTAACCTCCGCATGCCCAGTTTTTTGTGTCATTTTGGACTTTGCATGCCGTTCCGTAAATAGTACAAAACGTTGGCCCAGTTTTTTGTGTCATTTTGGACTTTGCATGTTAATAGGCTGACTTTGGTCCACCAAACAGCCCATCACCTTCACATATGTTGGTATTAGGCCCAGTAAACGTTGGTGATATTTTTGTTTTTGGAGATTCTATGGTGTATTGTTTTTAAGTATACTCCGTACTAGCTAACAAGTTTTGTAGTATTAAAATATTATTGCGTAGTTAAACATTATAACACTGTTAAAGTCATAACAATCCCGAAAGATATGAATACAATGTCCCGTCGCAACGCGACGGACTGACGCCCAACTCGTTATTGTCTATAAGTCATTATAATTTCTAGCATTAAATGAGCTTAACCCATCATTTTGTTGAATAAAAAGATGGGCCTAATTTGTTATCCTTAAACCTCAAATGACGACTTTGTCTTTTATAATAACCTAAAAGCTAAACAAAAACTAAACAAATATCCCTAATATTTTTCGCGGTATTAAAAATTGAGGGATTTAACATATCATGAGTTCGTGACCTAAAGATGATGCCAAGGAAATGATGTAACTGACTATATATACATAAAAGGCGTCCAAAAATCGGAGGCCTTGAATATATGAGGGCTTAAACTGATTGCTTTAGTAGTTTTATTTTTGAGCCATCACTGTATTAATAAAAAAAATAAAATGTGACCACCACTAATTAAAACAAAAGACTCGTTATTTTACTTCCTCTATATCACTAACATGAAAAGACATAAAAGAGTTAAACATGAAATGATCTCAATCATTTCAAAATTGCATTTCCTAACTAAGAACAAAAAGAACCATATGATCAGTTTTTATTTCAATATTTTCACTTTAATTTGCTCAACCAAAACGAAATCCTGGACACCTTAACAAATTTAGTATTTTTTTCTTTGGTGTCATATAATTTTCTTGTTTTAGCGTAAAAGCATGGATTCAAACATTTTTTTTTCTTGCAAAAACATGTCTACGCTGGCAGGATAAACTGATGTAGATGTGTAGTAGTAGTATTTGTGATCAATAATGTATGTATGTAGCTGTAGATTTAATTATTTGAATACGACATATTAATTCATTTACAATTGGGGAATGTATATTAGTACCCCTAATGGATTCTAATACCTTTCCTAAAAAAAATGTTTTAGCTCAGTTGGTACTTAATTCTGAAAAATTAATTGGTCCACTAGAGAGATTTTGTGATAAAAGATTATGGGTTCGAGTCTCGGCTCATGCTCACTTCAGTTGATGCCCACTGGGCTAAATGAGTTGTTGGAGCTATTACTGGTGGGATAGACAATGATTGGCGCCAAAAGGCACACGGGTCAGAGTGTTCCCGCTACTGTTTTAAAAACCGGTTTTTAAATTGACTTGGTCGAGTTTTTGGGTCACAGTTCAACCTGTTTAACCGGTGGTTCAACCAGGTTTTTGGTTTAAAATCGGCTTCCGGTCACCCGACAGGTTCAACCGGCCGGGTCAACCCGAGTTTTAAAACACTGGTTCTCGCCAATTCATACCTTTGGATTAGAGGTGCACACAACTCGGGGCAGCTCGGGCTTGGACCTAGCCGGAAAATGTCCGGGCTTTTATAGTTCAAAAAAGCCCGGGCCTATATAAAAGCTCGGGCCGGGCTAAGGCCGGACCCTAACCAAAATATTAGTCCTATTTCAGCTTAAATGGTCTGGACCTGGCCATATCGAGCTTAGCCCCGCCTAGGCCTGGGCTTTTTCGGGCTTTTTTTGTATATGTTTTGTAATAATAATATAGTTATTATATATGAAAATATTTGATCAAAAATACATTACTAAAAATTAACAAAACAAAGTTACAGATTATAAACAAACACATTAATTGCACAATAAAAGCTCTCTAACAATAAAAGTCGGGCTTTTTGGTGAGCTTTTTGGCGGGCTTTGGACTGGCCGGGCCAGACCACGCCCGATCTTTGATGAAAATATAAGGACCGTTTAGGCCTGCTGAACTTGACCGGGCTTGAGGACGGGCCTAAGCCCAGGCTCAGGCTTTAACCCATCCGATAATAACCCAAGTTTTATTTATTTATTTTTCATTTAATTTTTATAATTTTGGTTTTATTATAACATTACAAATTAAAAAATAGAGAATGAAAATAAAGTTTGCCGAGTCAAAGTATTAACAAATAAAAAATGGGACAAGTTATTCATACCCTCCCATAGGGAGGGTATTCACTGATTGAGTGCATTGTGGACTTAGACGGTGCGCATCGCGGATTATAAGGTTTGACCAAAACCTTATAATGTGACAACTTATAGAAGGTATGTATATCACTATCTCATAAAAAATACAAACGAAACTGACAATAATTAGTTATCTTGTATTGTGTTCACAGGCATGACAAAATATGGGCCAGAGCCCATAGGTGTATGGTCAACGGTCAACCACACCCTTACAATTGTTGTATCTTGACTAGCAGCAAATATTATTAGAGCAAAGGGTATGGGTGCAAGATAACATGCCAAAGGAAAGAAAGAAATACCAATGGCATGTCATTACCATACCATCTAACATGTCATTTGTGAGCCAAAAATTGTTTGAGTTGGTTGAGTGGCTCAAGCCAAAGGAGAAAGAGGACGAATTTTTACTATTTATTTTTTATTTTTTTAGTGTATTGTGAGTGAGGGGTATTTTTAGTGGGGTATTTTGTGGACCCAATAACATGTTATTGGTGTGTTATGAGGGAGGGTGTTTGAGTTATTGATGAGTTATTGAGAGGTGTATGATGTGGCGATGAGGTGTCATACCAATAACGTGTTATTGGTATCCACGATACCTTGTGCTCTTATCATGTAGTGAGAGCTAAAACAGCAGCCATCAGTCCATCCCCATAACATAAAACTGAGAACAGTCGTCATAAATCTAATTTTGAGTCTCCACCATCCATCAAGTGGATTCAACACACAGATGTAAAAATAGATCTTACTCCATAAAATTTTAATATATTGTATTCGAATAATGTCAGATAATCATAGACTTTTAAAAAGTTTATATATAATGAACTTAGGCTTATAACACACAATAAAAAAAAGAGAAAAGTACCGAAAAGTGCCAAAATCTTTTTGGTACTCTCTTTGTGGTCAATTTTTCCCTCAATCTCTAAAATGGTCATGTGCAGCCACTCGACTACGCAGCTCCACCCAAAATGCGACACGTGTCATAAGGAAAGTACACTTTTTACTTTTTATTCTACCCAAATAACCACCAAAATTGCGCAACCGACGGCTACTCAACCTCCTTTTACTCGACTTGCATTTATCCACGTGCAAAAAGTACAAAGAGTAAAAAAAAAAAGTACAAAACTACTTTTATCCGATGTACCAGTTCTTTTCTTTTCCAATGTACATGGAAACCCGATCGAATGCAAGAACCATCGGATCATACACCCAAAATGCGACACGTGTCATAAGGAAAATACACTTTTTACTTTTTATTCTACCCAAATAACCACCAAAATTGCGCAACCGACGGCTACTCAACCTCCTTTTACTCGACTTGCATTTATCCACGTGCAAAAAGTACAAAGAGTAAAAAAAAAAAAAAAAAAAAATACAAAACTACTTTTATCCGATGTACCAGTTCTTTTCTTTTCCAATGTACATGGAAACCCGATCGAATGCAAGAACCATCGGATCATACACAACAATTCATCGATATATGATTATCAATCCAAATATGATTATCATTCTCAAACTTAATCACAAACACAAACACAAAAAAACATATATTGTCACCGATTGAGATAGGATTTTTGTTTATGTCCAATGGATTCACCCTTTCATCGCGTTGATGTAAGTATCATATTTAGATGTAATAAATGTTTAATCCTTTAGTTAGGTTTGGGATTGTTACAGATCAGATTGCACTTTAATGATCAAGTCTTTTGGGTATATCAATTTTGGTTGAAAATAGTTGCTATCTTGCTTTTTTTGTACCAGTAACACAATATACCCATGAAGAGTCAATAATCTTGTAGCTAGTATCATGTATAAATTAGTTTTATTTTTAATATTTTGTTTTTTGTTAACCTAGGTTTATGATTCGAATGTTAGTTTGAGAACTAAGCTACACCTTCTGAAAACAATAGCAAAGAAGTTGGCAGCTAAAGAGGAAAGGTATAACAAGTTTAAAAGTAGTGTTTTTGGTCCTTGGTTAGATATTAGAACGGATGACCATGATAATCATGTCCTGAACTTTTTGCTTCAACACCAAAGGATTATCAAAGACGCTAGTACTGATATGCCTTTTATTTTCGATATTGGTCACAATACATAAGAGTTTGGTAGGAGGGAATTTTGTTTGTTAACTGGTTTCAAATTTGGAAATCCTTCTTTAGACCATTTGAGTAACAGCGTCTCAAATTTCCATAACCGTGTATTTCCTACTCTACCAAGAATAAAGGGTGACGATCTTAAAGCACTTCTTGAAACGGATAAGGATTTTAAAAAGCTATCTCATGATGATTCAGTCCGTGTTTGTCTGTTGATGGCTTTAGAGTATGTATTCATGGGTAACGAGCTTAGGCACGTTATACCAGATGAGATTTTGGCTTTAGTGGATGATTTGTCTGCTTTTGATGCTTTCCCTTGGGGACAATATATTTGGCACGAGCTTCACCTCAGGGTGTATAATGTTGATCCAAGACACTGTAAGGATATTTTGAAAAAAATTGCAACACACGGGAAAAAATACAAGCCTCAATATTCTTTGAACGGATTTGTTTTCGTCTTTAAGGTTTGCAAGCTTTTCTCATTTATGGCTTGTCTCATGTATTGCTTGTCTCATTTATGTCATTGCAGTGTAAATGTTGACCCAACCCAGCCTTTAGTATCTAAATGCTATGTTTGACTCCCTAAATCTACTTTTGAGTTTGGTTTTAATCAACTCTAGAGTGCAACCGCATTGTTATCAGAATATGTGGTCATATGGAATAGAATACCTCATTTATTGTGACGTTAAAATGAATCTAATAACATAATGCAGTGACGTAATTTTGTCTGACTTTTGAAGTACACAAATTTGAGATTACACCTCATCCAAAACTCTTAGATTAGAAACAGATGCTTGACTAATAGTTGCTGAAACACAACATGTTCATATTAAGCGCAAACTTGTAGCTGAAGTTTGATATATATTTGTTACGTTGGCATATACAACTTGTTACGTTGACAGATTATAATTAACTGATATTTATTTAGCCATTAAGTTAGTTTAATTATTTAACATTAATGGTTTTAAAACCTTTACAGATTTGGTTATTGGAACTTTTTCCGAATGCTACAAATTGGTGGCACAAAGACGATGATGTTGTACCCCGTTGTGTTTCGTGGAGTAATGGTATAACATTTACAAAAGGTGATTGTGAGAGTCTATTTTATTCTAGAGAGTCAATTAATTCACTGGTCCTCACCGAAAAGGAGATCAATACATCATGGTGGACATGTAGTTTAGACTATTTCAAGAATGACTCAACAGAAGATGCATCTCATAGACCTTTAAAAAAGAGGAAGGTTATTCCGCGTACACATGTTCACACGGAGGTTCACCGTAAGGTTCACCGTGAGGTACATGTTCTCACTGAGGTGCATAGCTATGAAGGATTGGATGACCCAACGCTTGCACAGAAGGTTGAGGATATTGAGCGTGCATTTGGCAGTCGTTTAAGTGCACTTGAGAAATATGTGAAACCTCCCAAGGATACATCTTTTATGCATATGTCGAGTGTATCTGATAATCCTAGTGAAGTTGATAAAGACTCAAAGGTTTGTTGTTTATAAACAAAATTTTTATGTTTACATTGAATGTGTAAATAAGATTTATATATATATTACCTTATTTTTGCAGTCCTCTAGTAGATTATCAGAAAATTCTGAACCTCGAGGTGAGCTTATAAAGAAGATTGAGTATATTGAAGCATTCTTTGGGAGACGTTTAACAGCACTTGAGCAACACGTTAAGAATGGCATTAACGAGACTATGGAGCCTTGTAGTGTACATGATCATGAACCAAATGTTGTTAATACTGCAAATCAAGAAAAGGTAAGTTCTTGAATTTTGTTTCTTTATCAACATGGCGTATATTATTACAAGAAGGTTGTTAAGGGCTAAGATTAGTTGAATTTTTGCAGCCCTCTGTGAACGAGACTCTGGAGCCCACTAGTGTAAAGGTCGAGAACAGGTTTAATGATAGTGTGGAGCCCACTAGTGGAAAGGTTGAGAACAGCTTTAACGATAATGTCGAGCCCACTGCAAATGTAGAAAAGGTAATATTATTAAGTTCTTTAATTTTGTTTCTTTCATTATTTATATGTATGCAGCCCTCTCTTTAACCTGACAATGCAAATGAAGAAAAGGTAATATTATTACATAACGAGACTATGGATATTATTACATAACAATCGTCATAAAATAACGTTATATTTTATTTATACTTCTTATGCAGCCCTCAAATGCATTTGATAATGATGTCAAATTGCATCCTGACATGGATATTCAACATGATCCAAAGGAAATGGAATATTATAACGGTGGAATCAATGAAGCTGAACCAGAAATATTAGATTCAGCATATAGAAACATGTTTGACTCACCGTTTCATAATGAGGTAGTCAGTTTTAACCATATTCACCGTTTGACACACCGAAACATGTTTATTTGATCATATATCAGTTTACTTAAATAGAATGGCTTGATTACTTGTATTTCTACAGGTAGTAAAGGAACAAGAGGAAGAAGGGGCATTGAAGAATACGGGTGATCTGCTTCAGGAACAAGATTTAATGGCAGTGGAGACTCTTATGCAAATATATGTATTTAATACTCCTGAAAAGGTAAATTTAACATTAACTTTTTTGGTTTTAAAATCAAATAACCCCCTAATTTTTTTTAACATAGGAAAAAGACAATGATTTGGAGTCTCCTTCAATGAAGGATCGAGATTGTGTTCCTAGTAATGATGATAAGGAGAAATTGGCAACGAAGCATCCAGATTTTGTTCCTAGCAATGATGATCAGGAAAAATCAGCAATGAATGATCCAGATTGTACCCCTAGCAATGACGATAATGAGAAATTAGTTGATATTTACTGTTATGGTGACGGGCAGCCATCTATTAAAAAGATACCGGTTAATTTTGCCCGAGAGACTAGAGCGAGCAAGTATCTTCAAGACCCGTACATGAACCAGCCTTCAACCACTCCACAAAAGCTTAAAGTCCGTGCTAGGAAGAAGAAATGTGTAAAGCGTTTTCAGCCGTTGGTTTCACATGGTGGTGAAGTGATTCCCCCGTGGAATGAGGTAACTTATTTTACTTATTATTTATTTTAGATTTTGTATCGTTGATTAAGTACTTTGGACTAGACAATTCTGTATGATATATCTGTAGGATCTAACTCGTCCTATAGGTTCGCGACAATTAAGAGTGATTGTGCCAAAAGAAATTATAGATTTTTTGTATGAAAAGGAGGAGAGGAGATTTTATTTTCCAAGGGGAGGAGATGCCATATATGTATATCATAATTTTTGGGAAAGGTTGTTGGGCATCAGGAAGGCGAAAAATGGTTGGCTTTCTGATACGGTAAATTTCATGTTAACAATTTTTAAGATTTATGGATAATGTTAACTACTTAGCTATTTTTTTTTCTTTTAATTTTTTGGCAGCATCTTGATCTATGGATAATGTTTCTATGGCACTTTAGACCTGCCGATGCTGATTGGGCAATGGCAGGTCCATTTTTTAGCTCCATGATTCTTACCAACAGGATGCCAGGTTTTTATGTTGATGGAGTAACTTATGGTCTCCCCTGGTTTGCTCAATCTGTGGAAAAGGTGTGATTAAGAAATTTTTGATATTCGTATAGTAGTATTTCATGGTTCTAATTGATATGTAGTATTTCTTAGATCACAATCAGGCATGACTATAATAAATAACATTTAGTTTTCCCAATGATCACACATAAGCTGTTACTGTATATGGTTGAAAAGTCATTTTGTAGTAGTGTAAGGAAATTCCTAAATAACGTAATGTGAGGCTGCTTTTGGAGCTTATTTTCTAGCTGAAAAAGGACTTTCAAAACCAAAAGCAAACTACAACAACAAAGTTATAATAGTGGTAATCCTAAAAAAGTAACTTGGTGGTGGAAAGGGCATCTACATAGCTTAAAAATAAGTTGTTGCTGTATGTTTTAAGGCCATTTTCTTACTGATGCAGAACATGAAGTTGTACAAAAACAGATTTTTAAATCAACTTTATACTATGCTAGGGGTGATTATAGTGCACTAAACTGAAACTAGAATTAGATGGGCATACAAGGTAATAAAAACAAAGTTTGCACAGTTTGAGTACCAATTAGACTAAGAAAAAGGGCCCAGAATAGAAGTAATGTTGCTTGTGCAGTTTATTGATGTACAATCTTTTGTTCAAATAACTCATTGATGTACAAGTTCAAATAACTCAACTGGTAGTATTTGGTACTTTGGTAGTTGAAACTGTACTAGTAGTTGCAAATGTATTTTGTACTTTCGTTGTTGAAACTGTAGTAGTTGGTAGTAGAAAACTGAGCATAATCTATTGTAAACGAATGTTGTATGTTTTGTAAACCAATGTCACATATGTATTGTTGAAAACAATTTTGTTTAATCATCTCATCCAGTTAAATCTGTTTTTCTGATTCAATGTGACATATATGATGTTACGATTAACGGGATATAGAACAAAAATAAGTTTTTGACTGGTTGCAGGTCAAACTGATGCGAACTTGCCCATTTACACTGTGTCTACATATAAGAGATATGATTATTTACTGATAACGCTACACGCGTCGTTCGGGGTCAAGGAAACTTCCTTTTCTTCGAGCAAGTTTTATAACACCCTAGGCAGTGAACCTAATCGTTGTAGTGTAGTAATTAGGGTAAGCCACGGGTATTGATATCGTTCTCTAGGGGAATAGGAATGCTAGTGAGAAGTTACTACGCTAAGGTTGAGGTTGAGGAAGATTATTTTTTATCTTTTTATGTTTTTTTTTTAGAAAATGAAAAGGTACGAATCTCGGATATTGGATTTGGGGGGTTGGTATTTCTACCGATTACTCTACTATTATCTAATTATCTAAGCTAAGGTTGTGATAGTCTATGTCTAATTGATGTGTACTCGTATGATAGTTTAAAGATGTGTTTACTTAGGTTTTACTACTCCTTAATTATCTCCTATTGATGGTTGATTTGTCACGTCCTTATTCCTAGTTGCGTTGTGATTCTAAGGCTATAGGGCGTGCTTATTTCCCTAACTCTTTGAAATTACCAAAGGGTCTTGTTTACAAATCCTCTAGTGATTTATAGACGCCTACTCTACGGTTGTCCTTGAATACTTTATCCTACAATTACCTAGATAATTATATTCTAAAGTTCACAAAGAAATGTCAAGCATTAAGTACACAACGAATAATCTAGCGCACTCTAGATCATTAGTCAACTAAGATAAGTATCAACCAATCAATATTCAATAATTAAGTTTCATATTCCCTAAGCAAACACACAAATAAATTAGCCGGACATGGAGAACATGCAAGCATACACACAAATAATCAAAGACATAATTAAATTAATGAAGTAAATACTTATCTTGATGTATAATAGGGTTTAGAACCCTAAAATACTGCACAAGAAAGCCTTGGTTCGGTTTTAGGTTTTTACTCCAAAAGACTACACACAAAAACTGAAAAATTCGGATTCTATATATAAGATTACATCTGCGACGGCGTCACCTTATGTTTCGTGACGCCGTCGTGTCGCCGTCATTAGGGTTTCGTCTTGGCCACGTAAACCTTGCGACGGCGTCACCTTATGACTGTGACGCCGTCCCCTTCAGCTCTGACGCCGTCTTGGCTGCATCTAGGCCGTCTGAGTAGCGACGGCCTATTCCTTTAGAACCTGACGTCGTCCCTTGAAAACATGCAATTTCGCCTCTGACCCGTCGCAAAATTCCTTCCCGACGGCGTCGCAGATATGCAGTGACGCCGTCGCCTTGTGTTTCAGCAGCTTTGAGTGTCTCGATTCTGACTTTGGCCATTTTCTTCGTATATTCGCGCCTTTTCGTCCAAATAAGCATCATTCCAGCATTTTGCCTTCAAGAGACCTAAAAAGTGAAAAGGAACGATATTAAGCAATAACGGATACAAAAGTGATCGAATAAGGGCTTAAATGACCCCTCAAAAAGGTACCTTTTAAAACCTTATCATTTACAAACTTAACACCAACATTTATTAGTACCTCTACTATAAATTAGAACCTGCAACTTATCAAAGTTATATGAAAAAATATAAAAATTTCATGATTGATTTCGTAGACTTTTTAGGAAGTTCACTTGGTGGAAGTATTAGAAGTCTCGACTCCACAGATCTTTTTTGTACCAAATCCTACCAAAACTTATGCAACCTAAGACTAATAAAAGAAGTTCACTTGGTGGAAGTATTAGAAGTCCCGACTCCACAGATCTTCTCTAACATTCACACTAACCTAAGACTCCTAAAAGAAGTTTGACTAGGTAAGTCAAAAGGGTTAAAAACAATTATTTGCAAAAAGATATCAGACGCTTGTGTGCATTCTATAGCAGATTGGTACAAAAGTTTTGTCGTCCGACAAAAGATTCTTAACTATGGTATGCAAGTGAAATGTGTGTCTTTAGTTCTGAAAATATTGCTAACCATATTAACAAGCTGTATTTTTTATTTATGTATGATCAATACATGACCCACAAGTGCCTAAAAGTGACCCACTATAGGCACATCTAAAAGTGACCATTAAAACAAAATCTAAAAACTTACCCACTTCCTAAAACTGACCCACTTTAGAACAGCAACATGTCATTTCTAAAAGTGACCCTTAAACGACATAAAAATACAAGACTTTCTAAAATTGACCCACAAGTGCCTAAAAGTGACCCACTTTAGGCAAATCTAAAATTGACCATTAAAACCAAATCTAAAAACTTACCCACTTCCTAAAACTGAGCCACTTTAGAACAGCAACATGTCATTTCTAAAAGTGACCCTTAAACGACATAAACATACAAGACTTTCTAAAATTGACCCACTCCCTATATTAATCCATGTTGTCAAACCAACTTTCTAAAATTGACCCACAAGTGCCTAAAATTGACCATTAAAACCAATTTCCATTACAATGTGATTAACAAAACTGAAACAACATCTACACTAGAATTGCATATACAAAATGGCAACAAAATCAATAAGGATAAACTAAATACCATAACGATTCATTACCAGCATAATCAGTTCAGTACATAACTTCAGTCGACTAATTATCATCCAAATAAGTACATATTCAGAAACCATAACCCAAACTATATTTACATAAGAGTTATATATAAATATACCATAGAAACCAAATTACTTACTAATGATCCATACCCAAAATACATTCACATAGTTAGACCACTTGAAAACCAAAAAGCTTCAACACAAAAGTGACGATGTTACTAAACACCAGTCAAGTCTTCATCAATCTCCATGAGGGTCACGTTATCTTGCTTCTGCTCAATCCCATGACGAATCAAATCAACAGAAGCTTCAAGCCCTTGCAAAATATCACGATCACCAACATTCATGTTCACCACACATGATAAAGCATCCACCCCTTTCTCATGGTTTGGGCCAAGATAATGGAGCTCCCTAACTGTCCCTTCACGCTTCACAAGCACATCGCCTAGTTCTCTGCATATTTCTTCCAATTTGACTAGGCGAGCTTGTGCTTCCATCACTTCACTGTTAAAGAGATGCTTGAACATGGTTGCAATATCATCGGAACCACTAGCGCGACGCAACTCATCTAGATTTGGGGTTTGGTTTGCCATTGATTTTGCAAGGAGTTCGATTTTGGATTTGGGGTTATGTGTACAGTAAAACACGATGAAAATTAAGAGATTAGGTAGGGGTTCAATTATTATTACGCGTATAAATAGACAAATCCAACACATTTTTACTCTCTCCAAAATTAATTAAAGCATAAAACCGTGATCGAAGAGAATGATTACAAAAGATAACTGAAACCACAGCATTTGAAAAAAAAAAACTTACAATAGAAAATCCTTACACTATGAAGTATGAACTAATTCAAAAATAAAAGAATGACACAAATAACATTATATTTCAATTACTTTCAACCCCCCCCCCCCCCCTCCTTGTTAGAGACCATAATATACTGATAGCATTAAATACCAACTAATACATTACACGATCTTGGATGACCCACAAGAATTAACACATGTTAACTAAAAGCACTAGAACCTAAATTACAACAAACAAGGCAATGAAACATAACCAAACTTAAATTACAATAAAAAAATGCCCATTATAAATTATTGTTATCACCGTTATTGGACACATAAGGAAGAGCACTAGAACCTTCATCAAATTCACCATGAGCTGCATCCTCAAAATCATCAAAAAGCATCCTTGGTGTAAATAGACTAGCTTCTTTAAACGGCTTTTCATGCGGTGATCTTAAGTAAGCCGGTGATTGAGATTCTTCATTTTCCCATGCACTAACCTCTTCCAACGACATATAATCAAAAACTTTATTTCTCTTATCATGGTTTTTTAAATGTGTTGTCACCTCCTCATCAAACTCAACTTTACGCAAGTTTTTTTGATAGTAATCAACTAGGAATGCTTGAGGAGTATAGGAAACATATACCTCAATTTTCCCATGGAGTTGAGCCAATTCATACATCTTCTTAACATCTCTATCACTTTCCACTATAGTCAAACCTTCTTCCAAGCTACATTTTGGTATACAATAAAACCAAGCCCAAATATCCTCTTTTATTTTTTCTAACAGCATGTCACACATTTGGGAATACGACAACGTTTTAGACATAGATAGTTTAATTTCAATAATTTTTCCACCTGCGTACCTAAGGGGAAAGACGTAGAATATGCTTTTATTGAAAACTTCGAATACAATATCATTAGAATTATCAGACATCTTGTTTTTAATTGAAAAAATCCGAATAAACAAAAAAAAATTAGCCAAAAATAAATGCGTAAACGTTACCGAAATATTAGTGAAGTGTACACAAATTCTTCTAGTATTAGTGAACAATCACAAATGAAGTGTGTAAATAATAAAAAAATGATTAATATAGTGATCTGAATGGATATTACATGATGGATAATAGATATAATTCAAAGTCGAGTGGTCGAGTAGCTGATGGTCGAGTATCCTAACATGTATTAATTACAACAACTAACACCTATTAATTGATTACATTAATATTGATGTATTAATTACAACAACTAACATTTTCCCAACTAACACATAATATAATTAATGTGATGGAGTATATGATAATTATATAAATAGAGGTGAGAAACATATGATAAGATTACCAAACCTTAAAAGCTATGCAATGAATTCACCACCAAATTATGAGTGGGAAGAATTACTTGATATAGACAACTCTGATCTCCGATTATCCGCCACAACACAAAACACAATATCCTCTCAAGTTGATAATTATGTTGAAAACCCTGTTAGAAAAATACCCGGTCCTGCAGGTATTCGGGATGGTGTGGACGATGGTGTAATGATCACACAAGAGTTTATTAGGAAAGTTGTTGACGATTTGGTTGAGGATTCGGATTTTAAAAGTGGTCCATGGGTTAACGCGGTTGAGTTTATGAATGTTGATGGCGGGATCATTGTTGTTTGTTTTGCCGATATCAAAAAATTTCTTAAAAAATTGAAACTTGAAAAGGTTGTTGCTATAATCAAGTCTTGTACTCCGAATGTTTTTGGTGATCTAAAAGTAACATTGAAAGACGTTTCAGGGTTTATGTCATGTACAATACATCATAAAGTTGTTAATGATGAGAGGTTTAAAAACCAATTTACCGTCGGAACTGTCTTGATACTTCAAAATGTTTCTGTATTTTCTCCCAAACAATATGGCAATCATTATCTTAACATCACATTAAAAAATTTGGTCAAGGTTTTATCCAAGGATGAGGTTCTTGAAAGTGGCAGCGGTGATGGTGGTACTGGAAGTAAAATATTTATGTAACCATTGGTGTTTGATCGAATGTATTTTCATTTATATGTTAAAATATTTTAACGAGTGGTTGTAGTTTGTTAAGTGTCTAGTTAGTAGTTTGGTTGTAGTATAACTTATGTTGTAGTATAACTTATGTTGTAGTAAATCAATTAATTCGAAATTTTTGTTTTTACATATAACAAATTTACTCGTTAATTCGAAATGCGCATCAACTATACATTAATTAGAAATTTTGGTTTAATAATTTATGTAGTAATTAATGTAGTAGATACTCGACTACTCGACCTATGGTTGGGAAGATGTGGTAATTAAATGTCCACATTAATATGCATTTAGTATTGCACCTACTACATGTGTTTGTCAGTTTTGATATTAAGTGATATGAATAAATATGTGTTTGGTTTAATAATTTATGTAGTAATTAATGTAGTAGATACTCGACTACTCGACCGACGGCTACTCGACCTATGGTTGGGAAGATGTGGTAATTAAATGTCCACATTAATATGCATTTAGTATTGCACCTACTACATGTGTGTGTTAGTTTTGATATTAAGTGATATGAATAAATATGTGTTTGGTTTAATAATTAATGTAGTAATTAATGTAGTAGATACTCGACTACTCGACCCACTTATATTCAAATATTTCTCACAAACACTAACAATTTATTTAATAACTAGATGAACGGACATGAAATTAGATGATAGGACATGAAATACATTGTTCTCAAAATAAAATAACAAATTATAAAAAGGAATCATCCGAGACCCAACCCTCGTCACTTGAAGTATATGATTGCTCAGGTCCAAGCCCCATTTCCCATCGGTATTCAAATTCTCTTTGTTCCCGCTCCCTACGAGCAGCTTTCTCACGTTCCTCAGCTAGTTCAAACTCAATGAGTACTTCCATATCTTGTTCAAGTAGTCGAAGTTGATCCTCGGTTAACCCAAACGGACTGGGATCGTATTCCAAAGGTGGTTATTTACCAGCTCCTTTTCAAGTGGGACGTTTGCCGCTTCGTTTTCATTTGGGATTACCTATAACGGAACTTGCGGTTGAACGTTTGCTACTTCATTTTCATTTGGGAATACCGGGAAGAGATATTCAGGTGAAGCGTCAAAAACATGCTCATTTTGTGGTGGACTAGGGAATTGTTGAGAGAAATCTTGGTGTGACATTTTTGAAAATCCGTGTGTGAGTTGAGTATATGAGTTGTGTATGTGTTAAGTGTATGAGATGATTGTATGACTTGAATGAGTATTTATAGGCTAGGTTTTTAAATTTGAACTTGAATCCAACAACAAACAAATTCATAAATTAACCAAACAACTTGACAATACAAACATTAAAATTAACATATACAACTTCTTAATTCTTTGTTGAAAAATACAACCACTAAATTAACCAAACAACTTGAAAAATTCAAAAGCTATAAATGATAACCATGACAAAACCAACAACTTCTTCATTCTTTGTTTTCCCCTTTGTGCTTCTAACAATTGAGTTGCTTGCCTGTTTCTTGCTCTCAATAGACCTGGAATAATTGTTACAGCACGATGGCACATCGGGGGATCAAGCCAATCTACTATACCCTAGTAAACAAGAAAGGTAACATATTAATGATTTCAAATTGTAACCCTAGTTTTTACAAAATAACACTTACATGATCTGGGCATCCATAAAAACGTCTTCCAGGGTTTTCATTTGTCCAAGATGTAATAACGTTCGTTCTTCTACCGCAAAAACAATGCATCATGGCTCTAGAATCTGTAAAAGTTTACTCTAAAATCGAAGATAAGAAAAGTAGAAGAATAAGATGTATTTGTGTGTGGGTGGGGGTGCGTATTTATGTAACACGAAAACAAAAAGTGATGTTGGAATATTGAATGACTAAAATACCCTTCAATATTGGCCACTTGGTTTCAGTTTTTAAACCCACTAACGGAACGTTAAATTTATTCATATCATTTAAATTCACAACTAACACACATATGTAGTAGATGCAATAATAAATGCGTATTAATGTGTACAATTAATTACTACATCTACCCAACCATAGGTCGAGTAGCCGTCGGTCGAGTAGTCGAGTATCCACTACATTAATTACTACATTAAGTTTTACAACCAGACACAAATTATTGATATCATTAAGATTCACAACTAACACACATATGTAGTAGATGGATTATTAAATGCATATTAATTTGTACAATTAATTACTATAGGTCGAGTAGCCGTCGGTCGAGTAGTCGAGTATCTACTAAATTAAATACTACATTTATTTTACGTCATACAACTAACATACATAATTTACACCAAAGAGATATATATATTAATGTACTTATTAGAAAGAATTAGATTGTTCACTCAAAAGAAATGGGAGAATCGGGTACTGAATTTAGTGTATATTTGGTTTACGGAGATGTGACTTTTGGTGTTTGCCTTAAAAGAAATATTACTTACAATCAAATGGTAGCTATTGTGAAGAAAAAGTACAAGTTTAACGATACGTGCAACCTCATGTTTACGTACAAAGTTGGTACAAAGTGTGTCCACATTGTAGACGATGATGATGTGAGATTTTACACAAACGAAATTTGCAAAGGAAAAGGTACGCCACATACTATTTTTATTGCAAAGATTGAGCAATGCTCTGTGGGAAATCCTTCTTTTTCTAGTTATTTGGGTATAGATCTTAACGTTCCTTTATCTCCTTTCGATTTAAACCCACAATACACTGTTTACAATGATTCCCGAATACCCAAACAAGAATATTTCGAAAATCACCGTAATTTAAACCAACAATACAATATTTACAATGATTCAAAATTACCCAAAAAAGAAAATTTTGATTGCCATAATGATTTTATGGCAAGAGAACAGTTTGAGCATAATTGGCAAATGAATACTTTAAACAACATTCACAATCCACCAGATCCACAACCTATTATAAAAACTCCAAAAGGAAAAATTGATCATGCTAGATGTATTTTGGAAATGGGTGAAAGATTTGATAATAAAAAATGTGTTATGAATAAAATTGGTTATAAAGCTCTTTTAGATGGTTATGAATTTAAGGTTAGAAAATCATATCCGGTAAGGTATGATGTAATTTGTGTGCATGAGGGTTGCGAATGGAAAATAATTTCAAGTAAGTGTAAATTTAGTAGTCAATGGGAATTAGGAATGGTGAACGACCATCACACTTGTTCAAAAACAAAAATAGGTATGCATCACCGTAATGCTACGAAAAACTTGTTGGGTCATTTACTAGTACCTAAGTTCAAAGACAACAGCCGTATATATACGGAAAAGGACATACAAAACGACATAAACCTAGAATTCAACATCGATATTAGTTACAAACAAGCATGGAGATCAAAAAATGTGGCATTGGATACGCTTGAAGGTTGCCCTAAAGCATTTTTTGAACAGTTACCGGTTTATTGTCATAATTTAGAATTGACAAATGACGGTACTGTAACGCATATTGATACTGATGATGAAGACCGGTTTAAGATGGTTTTCATAGCTTTTGGTGTTGCGGTAAGCATATATATATGTTTTTACTATTAAATTTATTTTTTTGAGTATTATTATCATATAACTAATCGTTTAATAATTAATTAGATTCGAAGCTTTCTGCACCATATGCGACCATTGTTAATAATTGATGCAACTCATCTTAAAGGTACTTACCTTGGAACAAATCTGCTGGCAGTTGGAATGGACGGGAATAATCAAATTATACATGTTGCAACGGGTCTGTCTCAGGGTGAGACTGGTGAATCGTGGACATGGTTTTTGTCAAAATTGAGAGAATGCATTGGTGAAGTTCCAGATTTAACTATCATATCTGATCGACATGTAGCAATACAATCTGCATGTGAATCTGTTTTCCCGAATGCATTCCATGGGCATTGTTGTAGGCATTTGATGATGAATTGTAACTTGAAGAGTAAAAAGCATAAGGCTTTATATTGGAAGATGTGCAAAGCCTACTTAATCGATGATTTTAATAGAGCATTAGAAGAGGTTAAGGGCAAAAAAAAAAGAAGCCTACGACAAACTGATCGAATCTGGGGTTGAAAGGTGGTCTAAGGCATATTCCGCTGGTATTCGTTACAATTACATGACATCTAATAGCGCTGATTCAATCAATTCGTTAACAAGAGATGTCCGAAAAGTACCCATCACTAACCTAATGGAGTGGTACAGAGCCCTTGTCCAAAAGTGGTACTTCAATCGTTGAGAAAAATATAAAGGTATGCGGTTTATGTAATTTTTTCCTAAAAGTAATCTATTTACCTTATTTATTGTTTTTCAATCCAAAAATACTAACGAATATTATAATTTAGATGCACAAATGGATGAACTAAGTGATTGGGCAAGTGCAAAAATAACAGACCGAATGTTAAAGAGCGCTCATTGGACTTTGGCCGGCATTGAGATGAACAGGATTTACCAGGTCGACGATCGACAAAAAATACATATAGTGGATTTAGGTCAACGTTCATGCACATGTAGAAAATGGCAAGTTTCTGCTTTGCCTTGTGGTCATGTTTTAGCGGTTTGTAGAGTTATGGGAATGACGGATTGTAATCATTTGGCAAAAGCATGCTTTAGGAAAATTGAGCGTAAAGCTACGTACCAAGACTTGGTATATCCTGTTGGAGAAGTTTCAAGTTGGCAGTGTCCTAGTTATTTGCAAGTTGTTAAGCCACCACTTATGGCTAAACCTCAATCCGGTAGACCCAAGAACAAAGATCGTATTAGATCCCAAGGAGAGGAACCGGTACCAGTTAAGTGTGGATGGTGCGGTAATGTTGGACACACCCGACAAAGTTGCAGAGAAACACACCCGACACACCCGACAGGTTCAACCGGACGGGTAAACCCGAGTTTTAAAACACTTGTTCCCGCCAATTCATACCTTCGGATTAGAGGTGCATGAAGCTCGGGCCAGGTCGAGCTTGGACCTGGCCGAAAAAAATCCGAGCTTTTATAGTTCAAACAAGCCTGAGCCTATAAAAGCTCGGGCCGGGCTAAGACCGGACCCTAACCAAAATATTAGTCCTATTTCGGCTCAAATGTTCCGGACCACGCCCGGTCTTTGATGAAAAATATAAGGACCGTTTAGGCCTGTTAGACTTGACCGGGCTTGGGGACGGGCCTAAGCCCAGGCTCAGGCTTTAACCCATCCGATAATAACCCAAGTTTTATTTATTTGTTTTTCATTTAATTTTTATATTTTGGGTTTTATTATAACGTTACAAAATAAAAAATAGAGAATGAAAATAAAGTTTGCCGAGTCAAAGTATTAACAAATAAAAAATACAAACGAAACTGACAATAATTACTTATCTTGTATTGTGTTCACAGGCATGACAAAATATGGGCCAGAGCCCATAGGTGTATGGTCAACGGTCAACCACACCCTTAATTGTTGTATCTTTTTTGAACGAATATCATATTGTTGTATCTTGACTAGCAGCAAATATCATATTATCATGTAGTGAGAGCAGAAACAGCAGCCATCAGTCCATCCCCAAAACATAAAACTGAGAAAAGTCGTCATAAATCTAATTTTGAGTCTCCACCATCCATCAAGTGGATTCAACACACAGATGTAAAAATGGATCTTACTCCATAAAATTTTAATATATTGTATTCGAATAATGTCAGATAATCATAGACTTTTAAAAACTTTATATATAATGAACTTGCTTATAACACACAATAAAAAAAAATAGTTATTTGATTTAACATAACACATTTATCAAGCTTTAAAAAAGGTTAACATTGTGGATAACTTTAGAACCGAGCTAACATTTTGATAGGTCAACCCAAAGAAGAAATTGATTCATTGAACATTTGAATTACCATTAGAATAAGAAGTCACCCATTCGCGTCCAAATCAATGTTAAATTGCTACTTAACCCATTTGGATTTTGGATCATTAATACTATCGATAATTTTCCATATCTGCCCTAAAGCCTAGAGTTGGCAGTTCAAACAGGTTGGTTGCATCTAGCCATCTAATATGACTGAAGATTATATGTTTGAGTGTGTGACAATTCTCCTCATTTTTAACTAATATTACAGGAAGGTTTTTTTATATCTTCCATAGACATCAAAATAAATTCGCCAAAGGCCTTCTGGTCCAACAATAATATTGTGCGACAATAATCAAAACCAAACAATTGCAAGTTTGAGTATTCTTTAGATTTTAGAACATATGAAATAAATTTATAACATAAATATTTTTTTATATAATAGTTGTCTTTCTAAAAGAGATCAAAATTTGCTAAATGATATAAAGTTATAAACTTAGGGAGTGTTTGTTTAATAGGTCGGCTTATGAGCTTATTTATTTGCGGCTTACATTTCATAAACCTCAATTAATAGGCTTATTTTAAGACGTATGAGCTTATATAAGCTTATCAAATTATAATAAACTTGTATAAACCCACAAGTCTCAAAATACGTTAAAAAATTAGAGCTTATAAAATATAAAACAAAAAATAAATAAGCTCAAAGCCACATATAAGCTTAAACAGACACCCTTTATTAGGCTGGTTTCAAGCTTAAATTACTGAATGTGTACATCTCAAATAAGTTATTTTAATTGCTAGTAACTATAGTTAAGATTTAAGAATATTATCTAAAGTTCAAATAGAATAAACATTCAACACTAAACAAATAACAAAAACCTTAAAAACATGATAATTTCATTTCATTTGATACAAACAGATGAACATTAACATTCGATAAACAAACAAACACTTAAGCTCTCTCACCCCTAATCCTCCTAGCCAACTGCATATCCTTCGGCATAATCGTCACCCTCTTAGCATGAATCGCGCACAAATTAGTATCCTCAAACAACCCAACCAAATACGCCTCACTCGCCTCCTGCAATGCAGCAACAGCCGAGCTTTGAAACCTCAAATCCGTCTTGAAATCCTGAGCAATCTCCCTCACAAGCCTCTGGAACGGCAATTTCCTTATCAAAAGCTCAGTGCTCTTTTGGTACTTGCGGATCTCTCGTAAGGCAACGGTTCCAGGCCTGAATCTGTGAGGCTTCTTGACTCCACCTGTTGCAGGTGCGGATTTTCGTGCGGCTTTTGTTGCGAGTTGCTTCCTTGGTGCCTTTCCTCCTGTTGATTTACGGGCTGTTTGCTTTGTTCGTGCCATTTTGGAAGATTTTGAGTTATTGATTGTTGTTTTTTTGTGTGTGTGAAGATGGGTGTGAAATGTGTGTGTCTTTAAAAGGGTTTGAAGGGGTTTGAATTTTGGGAGTGAAATTTCAAATTTGGGGAAAAAGTGAGCGGGGAAGAGTATGGGCCGTTGGATTGTTGAAAAAAATATGGACGGTAGTGATTGGTTTTAAGGAGAGGTTGCGGATTGTGATCCGTGTGCTTTGCTTCCCACCAGTAAAAAAACATTAGTAGTGCTTTTTTACTTTTTTTTTCCTTTTTTTTTGTTAAAAGAAAAAAGATAATGGATGTGAACTAGGGAGTATTAACTTTTTATTAACACAGATTTTGTTCGTTTATTAAAACTAACTTATAGTGTCTAACTATATTATTTTTTTCGTTTACACTAATTCTCTCCAAGTTTATTCCAAAAAATTATAATGCATAATTAAAAAAAGGGAGATTTACATGTATATCCTTCCCTAAATGAATAATTACATATATGTCCTTTGTACTAGTTTTTTATGCATAAAGTACAATGCTTTTAATGCATTCAAAGGATATATATGTAATTTTTAAAATAAGCAAGGACATATATGTAAAAGCCCCTTAAAAAAAAGAACGGCAAAAATGCATATATATCCCTCCCAAAGTGAATAATTGGATATATATCCTTTGTACAAGTTTTTTATCCACATAGTACAATGGTTTTTATGCATGCTTTGGACATATATGTAATTTTGCATTTTCGGGAGGATATATATGTAAAAGCCCCTTAAAGAACCAACCTTTTAACATATTAAAGCAAATTGAATGACAAGTTTTGTGACCAGTTATATTCTTGTTTTAAGTGTATCTATATTTTACCAAAGTGATTTAGAAGTGAAAGGTTTTTGGATAATTATTAATATATGTATGACCGGATTCGAACTCGAGACTTCGGGATTGCACACATTACGTATGAGAATCAATGTATAAATAATTAATATATAAAATGTTATATTTAATTATTTGATCACGAAATAAACACTTAACGATAGTTAATATTTAACGAGCTTTGATTATCGGTCGTTAAATGTCAACGGGATATGAAGAAAAGTTAACAAGTCAAGAGAAGATTTTAGGAATCCTCTTTTGGGCTTGTGTTTGGCCGATTCTATAGAATCTCACATCGGAAACTATAGCAATCTTGACATAACCATAAGGCTATAAATACATCCCCATGTATTCCTCCTTTTGTACACTAGATTTCAATAGAAGGCCAAACTTCTTCTTTCTTCCCTCTTGTTCTTAGGTCGACGAAGCAAAACCCCACGTAAGGGATTTGCGAGTGACCTTGAGCATAACAAAGGTGTTTGGTTAATCTATTGTGATCAAGAACCTAGCTTTTCTCATTGATTCGCTACTAATACGTGTGTACAAGAACGAAGAGCCAATGCACTTGTGTTGGTAACTTGGGTTCGATTGTTGGTGTAGTCGAATGTATTAAACCCTAATTTAGTAGGGTTTAGGGTTTCTTGGTTGTTGATCTTAATTGGGGTTTTCATAAACCCTAATTAATTTACAAGTATTATTCCTATTACTTCCGCTGCATGCTTTGATGATGTTTATGTGTTTTTCTATAATTGTTATGATTAGTAAAACCCAACAAGAAGAAATCAAAATTTGCGACTAATTTTTTGTTCGTGTAATTTTAATATGTTACTGTTATGCTCATTCTTGTCGTTGGATAATTATTGGATTAAAATTGTCGAGTGTAAACAAAAACAAACATATAATTTAATAGCCGGTGAGTTAGTTTTAATATATGGATGACCCTATATGTTAAAAATTGAATGCTTTTGTTAAATGTTAAGCTAACTTAAGTTTTGGTGTGTTTGCCGAAATTAACCGAAAATTACATTATAACCTGAATGATCATTTAAAATGTCATGAGTGAAACTTTTATGACCAAATCTGATAGGCAACGCCTAACAGAACAACCAACTCCTATATATACTACCCAAACCCAATTACAATATACCATGAACTTGCCAAATCGTCTTCAAGTAGTTCATTTGTGAAGCATTCTTCAGCTTAATTGTCATTAGTTTCATATGCGTAGTAGACAATCAAATCGTAGACTTGATTAACTTGCCTCGACTTCTTCTTGAAAGACGATAATTTCTTTCTTGATATAAGTAGTAGATTGACAATCTAAATAACAACGTAACTATCTATAACTGACTTTCAATTACTTTATTCCTAATAATGCTATAAAAGAAATACACAATTAAAATAATAAATTATAACGTAAGTGAAAGGAATGCATGTTGTGTAAAAGTAATGAATTATAAATGCACTTGGTAGAATTTTGCCTATTTGACGGGTCTATTTTTTGCTTATGGCATATGGCCTTTAAATTTTACAGGAGGGCCCTGTTTTATGTATAGGGACTAAGGTCGTATTGTTTTATATTTATGTTTTGTATTCGACTACATATAACCCTACTAGTCTTTACTACTGGGGTGTGTATTGTAATAAGAATAATAATAATATTTTCTCATCTTAAAGCATTTCACTAAACTCTCTCTACCCTCTCTAATCTTTATCTTTTGAACATATTATATATAGCTTGTCTATATTGATGCGCCGGTTACACCATCGAAGTTTTATAACCTCCTATGCAGTGCACTTAATTGTTATAGTGTAGTAAATGTAAGTTCGAGGGATTTGATCGTTCTTTAGGGGAATAGTGAGGTAGGCTCGTAGAATATGACAAATTGATCTAAAAGACGGAAAAAAAATATTTTTTGTATTTTATGTTTAATTGAAAGCAAGTAAAATATTAGGGTTTTGGAAAATTGATTTAAAAACTAATATTAACCTAATTGCAAGAAAAATAAAATTTGGTATGAAATTATGCATTGGAAAAACGTATTTATCTAGCATGCACTACTCCTTAATAGTGATCTTACTGAACCTATTGAGTTGTCACGCCTTAACTCGTGCAATGATGAATACTCTTTCTTCTTTGTCATGTATTGTTCAAATCCACATCTATGCAATTAGCCTTTGAGACCAACCCTATTAATTGTGTTAATACAAATAAATCGTAAAAACATTTATTAATATTTAGCGATCTCTTTGTGTTTTGTTGATAACAAATATAAAGTTATCATAAGTAAAATTATAAGGATACAAGTTATTTTTGTATAGCATCTACATATATAGTCATTTAATATAAATTGTTGTAATGATTCATTTATTGTAAAAGTTTATTAGGATGGGTAAAAACCATAACCCATGACCCATAACCATGGAGCATATCCATAACCCATAGAGCTAACCCAAAACCCATTGACTAGATGCATTGCATCTTCTATATACATGGTCCAAAGTCTAGGACCCATGACTAGGGGTGTAATCGAGTCAAGCCGAGCTCGAGCTTTGACAAGGCTTGAAACAAAAAATGTAGGCTTGAGCTTGGCTTGATAGCTTGTCAAGCTTTAATCATCCAGGCTTGAGCTTGGCTTGAATAGGTTTCGAGCAAAGCTTGAGCTTGGCTTGAAAAGCTTGAATGTATACAAAAATATTGTATTTGATAGATAAAGTCATCAAAATATATATATTTATAAAGTAATACAAACTAAAACCACATTTTAAAACCAAATTTAATTAATTTAACAGTAATAAAACCAACAATAACATTTTCGTACTAAGTCCAACATTAAAATGAAACATAAGGCAAAGTACTAATTAATGTTGTCATCGATATACTAAGTATAAACAAAAGCTAAGATTATCTAATAGTAGTATATATTTTGGTCTATTAATATTCACGATTCATAACTAGAAACTTGTATTCGCTTCTAGATATAAAGCAAGTAAGCAACATCACTGGTCTAAGATATCGTTGTTACAAATATTTATAACTTTATTTACCATATAAAAGTCTTTCAAGAGTATATTAAATAATTCTTTATGAAATAAATCCTTATAATTTGAATAATATTCAGATTAGCCCTTAGTTACTTATATGAATTTAATGTAAAAAGATATATATACAAAGGCTTGATAAAAGCTCGAGCCAAGCTATTAAAAGCTTGAGCTTGGCTTGTTATATGTTTCAAGCCAATTTATTGGGATTGAGCTTGGGCTTGGGCTTGAGCTTGATAAAAGCTTGGCTTTATCGAGTCAAGCTCGAGCTCGAGTTGCTTGATAAAAGCTTGGCTTGATTACAGCCCTACCCATGACCCATACCCCATGGATAATGAGGAGCGTCTCATGGATCCCTCAGTTTACACTTGACGGATCCCTCATGTAAGGGATCCGTGGGATCCGTGCAACAGTAGCAAGATTTTACCTATTAATAGAGACCCATTTCATTCTTCTAATCTCAGATCTCTTGATCTAGATAGTAGTTCTTCTTTCTTTTGTTGTGATTCTCATATAGGTCCTTCTCTAAGGCGAGATCACGAGCTTCTACAAGTCATCCAAGCAAGGGGTCCTTGATTGATTTGTTCCTCCACAAGATTTCTGTAGCAAAGATCTTGTATTTCATATTTCACATATTTGTTGTGTTATAGTAGTGTTGATTTGGTCCTCCGTGTCAAGGACTCGGTATTTAGCTTTGTACCGGAAAAATTGTAAGCGACGTTATGAAGTCTTCTCCGCCGATTTGAAGGAGTTTGTTGACATAGTGCTTGAACTCTCGAGTAGGTGACTCGGGGAGTGGAGTAGGGTAAGGAAGGTGTCCTTGTAGCCGAACCATTATAAATCGGTTTTGTCATTTCTATCATTTACTTTACTTGTTTTCTTTGCTTGCATTACTTATAGATCTATATTCTCTATCCATCCATACGATTTCACATAACATCAAATCTAAAGTTTTTGAAACTAACTTAAAATCGGCAAAACTATTCAACCCCCCCCCCCCCCTTCTAGTTTACCACAAATTGCAATATACACAAAAAAGCTAAAAGCACCCAGTAAATATCTAACATAATTAAACATCTAATTCTAAATGCCCAATTAGTTACAACTAGTTAACGTTCAAGCTAGGCGGTTACTAACCAGTTTTTAACTATGTAATCACATTCACCAATTAAGAAAATAATATGAATTATCGTCACACTAACAAGTTTCATGCATCCTATATGAACACTAGATAAATTAGCCTAACATAGCAAACAAGAGACAAGGAAACATATAATCAACACAAACAATGATATCATTATTAAATGTTTAACGTAAAACTTATCTTGATGTTATAAAAGGTTTACAATGCATAAAAGGAGTGAAAAACGCATCAAAATCGTCTAGGATTTGTTTCCATAAGTTACACACGAATAAAAAAATAGATATAGAAAAATGCCTATGACGGCGTCAGCTTTTGGTTGTGATGTTGTCACCTTGCCGTATTCGATTTAGGGTTTTTTTCCACCGACTTTATGTGACAACGTCAGTCTTTGAAGTGTGACGGCGTCACCATGAGGTTGTGACGCCCAGGGACGGAGCGAGGGGTCCCGTGGGTGCCCGTGACACCTATGGATTTTTTCGATTTAGTGTTAATTTTAAGAAAAAGCATCGATTTTTCTCAAATGTATCTTAAATGACACCGGTCAATTGAAATGTGTTTTTAGTCTTATTTAGTTAGCATTTTAAAATCAATTATATTACGTTTAAAAAACTTTTGTGCACCCGGTCATTTTAGTTCTTGGCTCCGTCCCTGGTGACACCCGCAGCTAGCCCGTCTCCACACACTGACCAGTCACGAAAATTAGTGACGATATCAGGCTTGCCGGTTACACTTTAGTCCATTCTTCGTCTAAATTAGCCAAAAACTTATACGTTTATAGCAAATGTATAATCCAAGACCTAAAAGTCAAATAAAAAGGATTTTAAGCAATAAATGATACAAGTTGCATGAAATAATGCGCTAAATAACCCCTAAAAACAATACAATTTTGCACATATCAAATATCACTACATTTGGGACTTGCTTGTTCTCAAGCAAACAAACTTTTAACTTAGAAAAAAGGGCAAATATTTTTAAAATGTAGAGTAAATTGCATTTTTGGTCTTTGGTCAAATTGCAGGTTTGGTCCCCATCCTTTCGAAAGTGCAACGATGATCCCCATTTTGAAATTTTGGTTGCATGTTTGGTCCCTGTCCAAAGTTAAATGACTAAAATACACTTGTCTTCTTCCCCTTTAATTTTCAGAATATTTTTTCTTTTTATTTATTCATCCAATAACAAGAACATATACAAGAACCCAGATAAAAAAAATATTGAATACACTTAAATATCTAATACACCCATATCATCAACATAAAAAAACACCCACTTCTAACCATAAATCCATATTCATCCCCAACTCCTTTTACTCTCCTACCTCACGGAGATGGAATCAGCCTATCATCAGTTCAAGAAAAGTCAAAATTATTGACAAGAAAGAAAGACGAGTAAAAGAACAGTCAACTTCACAAACAACTACTAACACAAAATTGTCCTGGTCATATCCCAAAACTACAACCTCGTTTCTACAATATCAAGCACAAACTCATCAACATAATTGACTAATCCATACCCTGCTAGATTCAAAACAAGAAACGAAAAGTCAAAAAGGAATAACAAGAATAGTAACCTGTCTACAACAACAAACCACTACAACTTCACAAACAAGAACAATAACCTTGTCCTAATCCCTACCATACCAGATTCGAAACAAGAAATGAGAGTCAAAAAGGAAGAACAAGATTCGCGGAGGTGGTGACAGAACCACCAAATCTGGCGGCGGCGGCGGTGACAGATCCGATGGAGGTGGTGACAGAATCCCCGAATCTAGCATACATCTTCAACCCATGTAGATCTACAAAAATAAGTACTCATTATCCATAACCCCAAATCCCCAAATCTGATCTGTGTTGATGTTTTTATGTTTCGATTAACACATAAAATAAACAAAGAGGATTTTGTGGCTTGTGTTCTGTTTAAAATCATAAAGGAGAAGAAAAGAGATAGATTTTTATGTGACCGCTTTTTTGAGTTTAGGGTTTTTTTGCTAAATAGAAAATGTAGGTGAGTCTGAAATGCGTTTTAAGGTTTTTTGATTTATTGTTTTGGTCTTCTTATGTGAAATCTAATTGGGGGGTTTTGTGGTTTTTGTATTTTTGTTTATCTTTGCTAGATCTGAAATTGTTTTTGAGAGTGCTTGTGCTTTTATTATTGATTTGTGTGTGAAAGTGGGAGTGGTTTTGTTTTAAGAGTAAATTGCAGTTTTGTTTATTTGGGTTCTTGTTCATGATCTTGGTATTGGATGAAAAAAGAAAAAGAAAAAGTAATTGGAAAATTAAAGGGGAAGAAGACAAGGGTATTTTAGTCATTTAATTTTGGCCAGGGACCAAACATGCAACTAAAACTTCAAAATGGGGACTATCGTTGCATTTTCGAAATGATGGGGACCAAACTCGCAATTTGGCCAAACCATAAGGACCAAAAATGCAATTTATTCTAAAATGTATCATACTTGCCATCATTTGCTTTTGTGGGTAGCGAATAATTTTTTTTGTTTTTGTGAGTACTTTTCTTTCAAATTATTCTTTTTATTGGGTATTTTGTGAATTTTTTGGACATTTTTGCCCCTCTTAGCTAAAAGAATTGTTTTTACCCGAAGGGCAAAAAAGTCACATAGTACCCTAAAAATGATGAATTTGAAAGAAAAGTATCCACAAAAGAAAAAAAAATGATTCGCTACTCACAAAAAGCAAATTGTGGCAAGTATGATATATATTTTAAAAATATTTGCCCTGGAAAAAAGTACATTTTAGAGGGCATTTAGCATTACTATAAAATAATTTATGGCAAAACTCGTTTGACATACATTTTTGCTCGTTTCAAGTACGAAAGTAAATGAAAGTATAAGATTAGCACCTCACATAATACATGTTTGAATACTCTCATATTTCTATACAAATAATATAAGAATATGGAAATTGAAATCACCATGTGTATTGAGAGAATAAATATTTGGAAGAAATAAAGTTGATATCGACAATATTTTAAGGGATAGTGATAAAAAAATGTATCGAACTTCATCACTTTTGTGATTGTGTGTAGCAAACTATTTTTTTTTTCATTGTAGCATAAACCTTTTGAATTTGTGTTATTATATGTACTCTTTTCAGCGTGTCCCAACACTTGGATTGCCAACTCATCCGGGTGTTAGACATCGAGTGCCAACTCATTTCCCCACTATTATTTTTTAGAGATAATGACAAAAAAATGTATCGAACTTGACCAATTTTGCGATTGTATGTAGCCATCTATTTTTTTTGTCATTGTATGCAACCAGTCAAGCTAAACTTGGCATCGTTAGTAATTTATACTAACGACCGTTAGTACAAAACTTAAAATTCCATTTCGAGTGCCAACTCATTTCCCCACTATTATTTTTTAGAGATAATGACAAAAAAAATGTATCGAACTTGACCAATTTTGTGATTGTATGTAACCCTCTATTTTTTTTGTCATTGTATGCAACCAGTAACTTGGCATCATTAGTTCTTTATACTAACGACCGTTAGTACAAAACTTAAAATTCTATTTCTTACGTTTTTATACGTTTGCATTCGTTTTTGTATGTTTTTGTCCGTTTTTTTACGTTTTCTTATGTTTATATACACTTTCATCCGTTTCTATACGTTTTTGTCCGGCTTTTGTACGTTTTTTATATGGGTTCGTTTGTTTTTGTCAATTTTTATATGTGTAGAAATGTATGAAGAGGCAAGAAAACGTATAAAAACATATGAAAACGTAAGAAAACGTTATAAGAAGGTATGAAAGCGTATAAGAACGTACAAAAACGTGTAGGATCAAATGAAAACGTATAAAAATGGATGTAAACGTATAAAAACATATGAGAACGTATCAAAACGAACGAAAACGTATTAAAACGATTGAAAACGTATAAAAACGTAAGAAAGCATAAGAAAACAGGCGAAACCGTATAAAACGTACAAAAACGGATAAAAACGTAAGAAAATGAATGAAAACATATAAAAGCGGATGAAAACGTAAGAAAACATATAAAAACGAATGAAAACGTATAAAAACGTAAAAAACGGAATTTTAAGTTTTGTACTAACGGCCGTTAGTATAAAGGACTAACGATTCCAAGTTTAGCTTGACTAGTTGCATACAATGACAAAAAAATAGATGGCTACATACAATCGCAAAATTGGTCAAGTGCGATACATTTTTTTGTCATTATCTCTAAAAAATAATAGTGGGGAAATGAGTTGACAGTCGATGTGTAGCACCCGGATGAGTTGGCAATCCAAGTGTTGGGACACGCTAGAAAGAGTACATACAATAACACAAATTTAAATGGTTTGTGTTACGATGAAAAAAATAGTTGGCTACACACAATCACTAAAGTGGTCAAGTTTGATGCATTTTTTTTGTCATTATCTCATATTTTAAAACCCTAGCCACTTCCGTTGTCTGACGAGAACCTCCTCTCCCGCTGGTGGATTGAAAGGTTGGCGATTTTGATCTTTATTTAATTTAGGTTCATACATTATTAGTTATAAGGTTGGATAAATCTAAGTTGAAATAAAAAATAGTTTGGTTACCTATTGTTTATCCTTGTTGGTTGTTTTCAGATCACATGTACATCATGTTAATTTGTGTTCATAACCACATTATAGATATATCATATTCATTGATTAGTAATGACTTAAGGGTTTTTGTGTTTGCTTAGTTTTTGAAACACCTTTTAAGTGCTTATAATTATTCATAAGCAGAGAAAAAAAAACTCATTGCTGATTAATTTTTCGTATTCCTGGATGTTTTAGTTTTCTGATGTATCTACCTTCTCATTAGTTGTCACGTTTTTAATGAACTCCAACCGGATCTTATATTAGGGATGAGAAACATGTTACTAAGGGTGAGCATGGAGCGGGGTGGGGCGGTTTTATGGTAAAATTAAAAACCGAGCCATATATTGCAGTTTTTGTAAACTAGAAACCGTTTGGTTACGGTTTTTTTGTTTTCGGTTTTGGATATTGAATCGGTTCGGTTTCGGTTTTTTTTTTTTGTTTTTCTCTTAGTTGTAAACAAGCAAGTTTTAATCTTATATAAAGTTTGTGATTCCAAGTCTTCAAGGAAAAATATTTAAACAAATATAATAGCATAATATATATCAATCCAAAGCTTTGAAAAAATGTACAAAACAACCAAACATGATTCTAAAATGTAAAATGCATGTCTTTGCGGCTTTGCACTCTTCGTCCGCAAAAGTATTCAAAGAACACTATTGTTTGGAAACAAAGATGTGCGGTTTACTTGAAAGTGTCCTCCATATCTAGAACCGATCTCTATCTGCTCTAATGACTCTTCCCCAATTAAACATGAATCGTCCTAATCATTATTATAGGAAATTTGGTATCCACTATCGGTTTGGGTTTGATCCAGAAACTGATGATTATAAAGTTGTCAAGCTTACTCACGGTTTACTACAACCCAATGTTTCATTAGAGTGGATGCAAGTTGAGGTTTATAGTATGAGAAAAGGTTCATGGAAATTTATTACTGAAAAGGTTCTGACACATATTACAAGGATCTTCGATCAACATGAAGTTTGTATGGACGGTTATAATGGTTATATTCATTGGTTAGGCTGTGATGAGAAGGGGCTACAAAAAATAGTTGCCTTTGATTTGACTGGTGCGACTTTCACGGAGATATCTCTTCCGGACACTATAAAATATTTTAATAAAAAATATTCGCGTGTTACGGGTATAAAGGGTGGAAAGCTTTGTGTGATGTCATCAGTTAAAGAAGGCGATGATGGGTGTGATGTGTGGGTGATGAATAAGTATAAGTGTTGGAATATGTATATATTTATAAAACCGTGAATGTCCGGATTCAAACTCGTGACCACGGGATTGCACACATTAGCGAATGAGAATTAAAGTTATAATTAATGTTAATGATTACGATTAATTATTATACAAAACCCGTCTAACGATCGTTAAGTATTTAACGGAAATGACTAACGACCGTTAAATGTAAAAAGGAGATAATATATGGTGAATAACTTAAAAATGGAAAAGATTCGGGTGACCCCTTTTCTTTCTCTTTGGTGTCCGGCCATATGGGGCTTCCCCAAGCCCAAAACCTAACTTTTCCTACAAGTTATTCTACCACTATATATACAAGGTCTAGGGTTAAGGTTTATGGTGAACTTTTGTGCATTGAATTAACCCTAGATCTCTCTCTCTCCTTTCTTGCATCCATTCGGCCGAACCCCCCCCCCCCCCCCTCCATAGGGTGTTTTGGTTTTGTTTTTCACTAAACAAAGGCTTGTGTTAGATCTAGCAATCGCTTTGATTCGCGGTTAATTCGTGTGTACAAAACTGTGGTAGTAAGACATTATTCTTACACCAATTGATTTAAGTTGTAAAACGGTAAGGGACAACTCTTTAAACCGCTTCACATCCATTGAAGAGATCTAACCAAATTGCAAGAGATATGTTACGCATTTATAATAAGTAATTAATTACTGAAACACATAAAACAAATAAATGGAGTGTGTTTTTAATTGTATGTGTAGATCTAGGGTTTGCAAAACCTAAACCCTGATTTTTTTTTTTGGGGGGGGGGGCGTATTTTTTGTGCCCTAATTAGGGTTTTGTAAACTTTTGTTCTTACTTGGATTAGAAAACCCTAGGTTGCATGCAATTTTATGTGTATTAAATTGCGTATCTCTGTTTAATTGCATTAATTGTTAAGTGTAATTTATGTCCATGATAAATACATGCATGTTTTGTCATGGATCTGCTTTTATTGTATGATTTACTTGGTTAAGTGATATACACTAAAATTTTGATAGATCTAAAATTGGGGAAGACCTCAATCATTATTATTATATCAATTATGTGCTATGTGGTATATGTTTTAATTTTGACTTACGCAATCGATGAATCGATGCATGTGGCTTACCTTGTACATTGCTGAAAACGGGTGAAAGTCTTAATTAGACATATACATATTGACAGATTTAGAATTAATTATTAATAGGATTTATCAAAATGTTTGCATGTGGCTATTTGATATGCATGACTAATTGTTAAGTTATGTATTCATTGTTTATATGTTTATTTTTTTAAATACTTGCTTGTTTGTTATGTGTAACAAGGGTATTTTTATAGAAAAAATAAATTGACCTAAACAATGGTGAAACATGTGTTTTTTTAAGCATAGTAATCGTAATCGTTTAATTGATTGATTTTTATGCACAAAATAGTTAGAACGGCTCACCCATTAATGACAAATTGTGTGATGGGTACAAGGTTGGTACGCATTAAATTGTGACCTTAAAGATGAGGGTATGTAACATGCTTCGCGCTGACCTAATTCTCCGCTCTTTTCTGCGTCTTAATGGAGCTACCAAGTATTCCTATGAATGTGCATAAAATCTTAAGGGTAATTTGACTTAAATTCTACGCGCCACTTTTGTGGTAATTATCCGAATAACTTGGGTCTTATGACTCATGCAACAGTAGAATATAGTGGTTATTAAAGGTAATTCTTTAATTGGTGTAACCAATACCTCGATTAAAGTTTGATGATGAAAAGCTTAAACATTAAAACAAGGATGTGGCTGTTTTAATAAAACCTTATGCTACGAAGATGAATGCATGACATCTTTGTTCATATTTGATTTGACATCAAAATCATTACCCTTAATTTAAGTTGTATGCCATCAAATGAAACGGAAACACATGAGATTACCTTTTATTTGCGTGAGAACGTGATTTAGATCGTAATCAAAGGGTAAAAATATCCACGTGTCGTGAGAACGGGCATGGATGATTTTGTAGTTTCTTAAGTTGGACAACTTAATTGAGGTTTGTAGTGAGAACTAGCAACTCAATGCATAAGATGGGGATAAAACATGTTTACATGGCAATTGAAATTGGCTAAATGTAAATCCCATAAATCTAGGAGTTGCAATTTGAAAATTGGCAATTGAGGTTCGACTCGTATCATTTTGAATAATTTCATTACTAGCAGATCAACTGATGTGATGAAACTATGTCAATTTGGATCCTAGTTTTCAAGTGAAAATTAAATGGTTATATGTTTATGAACCATGTGTATTTAATTTTCTTAAAAAGGTTAATTATCGAAAATACTAAAATTGAATTTTGTAATTCTTTTGAATGTATTAATGCAACATTTAACCATAAACGTGGTTTAGTCTTTTATTTGTAAGTTGATTCATTCTGCTTTCAAACAAATGTTTGATCGAGAATAATTTATCAAAAAGACAAACAAAGTCTCTTTTCCATGGAAGAAGAATGAGACTCAATCCTATTCCTTTTCATGAATGAGAAAGGTATTATAGGAACATTTGAATTGTCTAAATTATAATGTAACTCATAGCAATGAATTGCACATCATATTTTCCATAAAGATTTCATTACCCTCATTTGGTGAATGAATCCTTTTGTAACAAACATGACGTTTGGTTAACTGGAAAACATGTATATGAGTTACTAAATTAGAATCTAAACTATTTACCGCGAAAATTGGTAAAAGACAAACTAGAATTTTATCTAGTTGTTTTGCTTTAACCTTTAAAGGTGCTACATACCGTTAAGGAAGAAATTGCTTACCCAATTTTTCGAGTTAATAACATTGATGGATAACCCATCATTCATAAAGTAGAATACACCTTTTAGTACCTTAGTAATGATTACGTATGGTTCTTTAAAGGTGTAGGAAAGTAAAAAGCAAGCAAGTTGTTTTCACTGTTTATGAAACACTTACAGTGTTGTCAAATTCAGTGGGAGCATTTGTGTTGCATTACTGAATAAGAAGTTGTTATAATGATTTCTAATTCAGTGGGAGCTACAAGCTTTGTTTCACGTGTAGTAACCCAGATTATCTTCAAAGATAATTACTTTCCAATTGTAGACACTTATGTTTTTAAGGATAGTCATGTGCGTTTCCTTACTAAACAATATAGTCCTACATCTACTTGTTATATCTATGACACAAATCATATTAATCAAATAAACAAATGTTTGTCGTGTTGTTTATATGCTACATGATGTTGTTACATGCACAAGTGGGAGAAATCTTTATTGTGTGCAAGGTACAACACATATAAATATGATTTAAATGGATTCTCTTGACCGTGAGGTAAGAGAGTAACGTTATAATAGGAATTATACATTTAAAAGTGTATGATTGCCCTATTAAGAATGTGTGTCAAGATGATAACAAAGACTACTTTAAATATTTATGTCATTCAATATTTAAGAAACACTTGTAGTTACAATTTATGTTACGTGAGAACGTGAACTAGATTGTAGCCCAAGGTAAAATATCCACGTGTCGCGAGAATGAGCATGGATGATTTTGCAGTTTCTTACGTTGAACATTTCATGGAATGACATAGTTAAATGAAGTAATCTAATACTACTTGAATTTTAAGTATTTATGTATTCGTTGAATGACTTAAATATATGTAGTAAATATTAACTTGAAATTATTAATTGAAACCCGTGGTGGTGTTCATAATTACTTTAATTTTACATGTTTATGATTTATTTGTAAAGTCACAAACATGAAGTCTTTTAATACAATACTTACAATATAAAGTAAGACGTTAACTTGCTATGTTTTAAGACATATGCATGAAGTCAATGAGTTGATCAATGACTTATAACGTATAGCGGGATTATAACTGATATGTCTTTTAGACTTGGTCAAGAATACTTGTGTTATAATGCATGTAATTGACTTGGTAATTCTATTGTACCATTAAGTTTTACTTTGTTGGTAAATAGGTAAGCCAAAGAGTAGATGGTTATCTTAAATATTGTTAGATTTTCTTACAACATTAATTCTAAGGAAATACCATAGTTTTATGGTATGTTCAGTTAGAAGAATCAAAATCTGTTGGCATTGTCTGATTCAAGATAACTATCGTTTCTTCCAAAAGTTATCAAAGTTAGTAGATTGAGTATAGATTGAATATACTCAATAAGACTCCAACCTAGAAGATTAATAAGACACCATTTGTTTATGGAATGTGATGAATCACATTAAGTCTTATAATAAACTTCTGAATTTGTTAAACTACTTATAAAGTGGGTTGTAACAAACTAATGTCAGGAACTGTAAATGTTTTTTTTGTAATATCCCAAAAGAGAACAATATATTGTTGCTCTACTTGCTAAACTATTTAAAAGTAATCTTTAAATTACTAAAGGCAAGTGGGAGTTTTGTTTAGATCTTGAAAGATTAAAATTACAAAATACATAATCTTCTAAAATGCACTAGCAAATATCATGATGAGGCTAAACATGTAAATGATAGACCTTAATATGATGGAATTGTCATTCATAGATCCGTAAGGATATCTCAGATTTTTAATATGCTGAGGGATATGAGTTACAAGATCATGGTAAGCCTGATAATCATAATGATGAATTTACCAAATGTTGAATTGTGGTAAATCAATCATACTATGAATGTAGAGATGTTGTCCATAAAGATAATCAAACTTAGATACTTGGTTTATCTTAATGAAGATAAGTTTCTTCAAAGGATGGAAACCCTAGTGGTTTAAATCTTTGTGTATAAATCATGTGGACAATATTGTACACATATTTAATGCATGTCTAGTAACAATAATATTAATAATACTTAAGCAATTAACTATGATTGAATATTCTTCTCTAGATACATTAAATAGAAGTATAAAGATTATAATTGTCATACATTGATATGAAATTTTGACAATGAATATCAAAACTCTTTGTTGTGGAATTATTTTTGCGAGGACGATAAGTAATACAAAGTAGTTTTATGAATTCAAATAATCTTTGAATATGTATAAACTGCAAGAATCCATGAATGGATATATGCATGCATCTAGGAGATGATTCTTATGTTTAATATTAAATATATGTTTGATTTAAAATAAGATAGCTCATAAGTATTCCTGAAAGCTAGTGCGAGTATTATTTTTTATTTTCTTAAATCTTATATGTTGTATGGGCAACTAGATTCCACCTAAATTAAGTTTTAGTTGGGAATGAAACTCCGTTTGTAAGATTTGGAAATAAGACATACAACCTTGGAATATATGTTTATTATTATAAACATATGCGGTAAATAAATGAGTTTAATAGAACATGATGAATACATATCTTTGACAAGATAGAATATGAATGAGATCTTAAAGTCTAACTTGAAGATTCATCATGTACATCATGTTATGTATTAGGTTGTTGTATCATGCTTGATTACATGATGATTTAACAACATTGTAATATTTATGTTTGTATTTAGAATTGCATTCCTAAGCCTGGAGTTGCTCCCAGATTCTATACAACAATTGTTGTGTAATTGTCATAGTCAACAAACTTGAAGTTTGAATGGCACCAAACAAATAATATTCAAAGTTTACGGATGTTTAAAGAGCATATTATTGGATACAATGATGCTAGTATAATTGAGATGACACTCGATTCTAGTCACGGTATCCTTGATGATGACCAAGTTGACTAGTTATGCTCAACTAAGAGCATAGTTGCATTATACATTAAAGAATAAAGAATACTTTAAACTTTAGAGTTTTGAAAGATGATTGTCATAAAAGGTGGTTCAGGTTGTCACGCACCTTATGGAATGATATGACAATATCAAGATATGTGTAAACACATTCAAGAAATTCACTTATTGAATTCTTGAAATAAGTATTCTCAAAATTCCTATAGATCAAAGTTAGTTGAAATCACGCCCTATCAACAAGTATGATTATCATGACTTGAGGCAAAATTCATTAACTAAGAATTATCATGCATTGATCTATTTAGTATTTGGATAAAGGATGTTAAACAATTATTATTTATAATGAATTAAAGTACTTTATACATTTAATTTCATTTATAACATTGTGTCCTGTATTTGCATGTTTAAATCCTTAAATAACATAAGTTATTCTAAATAGTCTGTTGTCGATCAATAACATGGGAATGATATTGAATTAAGACAAATATGAGTATTAGTTAGAATATACTTGAGAGTATATTAATGCGTAGCATGACTAATTTCAGATGATATTCAATGGATTCAGTATAGGACTTATCCCACCCACATGATGGTACTTTATGGATCTTAGTCATTAAGTACATCATGAATATTTATCCTCTGACTTGAGATACCAGAGAACTATCATGGATGTAGTGCATTTCTATGAAGCAATCTAACGCTATACGTAACTGGTAGTTATAAGGATTGTTTTCAGAAGTGTTGCAAAATTTATGAATTCTGCTCGTAGTCAAAATAGGATTTGTTTCCTTCAAATTTATTTTGAAGTATAATACTGCTGGGCCCCTCGTAGGGTTGTCAAGATGTTTGCATGGCCATGCCCAAGGTCTTCTGGAATATGTTCAGAAGAATTGGTAATCTTGATCAATCATATAAAACGAGAAACATAATAGTTAATTAAGAAATGAGTGAGATCCATATTCTTATTAACATGGTATTAGAAACAAAAGGATGAATATGATGATGAATCATCAAAGTGGTTTTTCTCTAGAAAACCACACACGAATTGTACCGGGGGCATTGGCGTGTTGCTAGACACTAACCAATGTCATAACACGTTTTGTAAACATATCCAAGTGGGAGCTGTTGGAATATGTATATATTTATAAAACCGTGAATGTCCGGATTCGAACTCGTGACCACGGGATTGCACACATTAGCGAATGAGAATTAAAGTTATAATTAATGTTAATGATTACGATTAATTATTACACAAAACCCGTCTAACGATCGTTAAGTATTTAACGGAAATGACTAACGACCGTTAAATGTAAAAAAGAGAGAATATATGGTGAATAACTTAAAAATGGAAAAGATTCGGGTGACCCCTTTTCTTTCTCTTTGGTGGCCGGCCATATGGGGCTTCCTCAAGCCCAAAACCTAACTTTTCCTATAAGTTATTCTACCACTATATATACAAGGTCTAGGTTAAGGTTTATGGTGAAATTTTGTGCATTGAATTAACCCTAGATCTCTCCCTCTCCTCTCTTGCATGCATTCGGACGAACCCCCCTCCATAGGGTGTTTTGGTTTTGTTTTTCATTAAATAAAAGCTCGTGTTAGATCTAGCAATCGCTTTGATTCGCTGTTAATTCGTGTGTACAAAATTGTGGTAGTAAGACATTATTCTTACACCAATTGGTTTGAGTTGTAAAACGGTAAGGGACAACTCTTTAAACCACTTCACATCCATTGAAGAGATCTAACCAAATTGCAAGAGGTATGTTACGCATTTATTTCAGTTAATTAATTACTGTTATGATTCTAAGTCTTCCGCAGTGTACTCTGTGATGCCTATATGGTTTTATTTGTATATCATATATCTAAAACTCAACAATAAGGTGGTTGAATCATGGGAGAAACACCGTATGTTGTTTACGTTTAAGGTTCATATGAATCCGATTGGATTCACATTAAATAATGAGTTTATCTTTGAGATTGAGAATTCTCATTTTGGTTTGTACAATCCGGATACAAATACGGAGAAGTTGTTTAGATATCATATTAATGCCTGGGATCGCACAAAAATTGTTCAATATGTTGATAGTCTCGTTTGGGAAGTTAAGAACCTACATAGCATGGGAACATCTCTTGATAGTAGGTTATGGAAGGGATTGAAGGGATGTTGAAACAATTCAAAAGGGCTACAACCAACAAGAAATAATCAGATCCGTTTATCATATCTTTGATTACTATCATTAGTTAGCTTGACACTATGCTTCATAATTAGTTCTACGTTGAACATCATTTTTGGTGTTTTTCTGCCCAACTCTGATTCTTTACTTCATAAGTTCATATTGCGTTTTCAACAAAATTTTATCTTGAACATATGAACATACATATTAGTTTGTTAGCTCTAAATCAAGTTGGTGGTGTTTATATCATATCTAAAATATTCAGGGATCCTTTACATTTCTTTAGAATGGTGTCTGTGGCCTGTAGGTTTAAAGAGGTATGCTGTCCACAAAAGATTTACAAAAATAGTTTCACACAACTATGTGGCAAGATCAATTGTCCAATCATAACAATTATAAAATTAAAGAATGTATTTGATTGAACAAGTGATATTGACACATAATTGTGTGAAACCTTCTTTTACAATCTTTTGTGGATGTAGCATTACTCGGGTTTAAATCTCATAGTTAGGTTGTATAACGTGGTTCACATAAACACTAGGACTTGGCAGCTCCTTCATATGGCTCAAGATATATTATTGTCATTTTCCTGTTCTTGTAATGAGGCCCCAAGCCCACGAGGCCAATTGTTATTGGTGTATTTCGATCAATTGTTAGTTTGGAACTGTTTAATTGGGGAAAGAACACTGTGTTCAGTGGCGGACCCAGGAAATATGATCAAGGAGGGCAATCGAACAATTTTTTTTGTGTGTAGCTTGAAATATGTCGGGTCGGGTCGGGTGTGAATGTGTGATTAAAAGTAAAAAAATTGCTTTACTTCCGTGATTAAAAAAAACAAAATTAGTCTACTAGGTTTAACTCTTAAAAAAAAACTATACTGTAATATAGGATATTTAGAAAAGGAAAGATAAAAGGGTTTATTAATTTAGTGAATAAGTACATAATAATTAAAAACTTTTATTTTTTTTGTAATTTTAGCTTATTTATCTTAAATAAAAAGTTGGGTTGTTTATTGCATCGATAGAAGCATATATTTTCTTGAACTAGATAGATAAATCTATACTATCTATAATGGAAAAATGGTCAATTTTGAAAAGTGAAAAAACTTAATTTGGTCAAACTTAAAGTATTTTAGGAAGTCCTTACATTATTTTCAGAAAGTATATGCAAAGCTAGAAACTATTAACACACTATTAATACACATCGAAAACCGGGTTGACGCGGGTCGCTTCAAACCCGACGGGTTGACCCTGTTTAATTTGACCCGTTTTTCGACCCAACCCGGCGGGTTGACCGAATTAATTTGACCCGACTTTTCTACCGGAACGGTTAAACCGGTTGAACCGCCCGGGTCGAAACGGGTTTCAAAACATTATGTTTAATCCCCAAATGCTCAAACTTCTATTATTTTTTGTTTATTACCTATAGACTTTTTTTATAATACAACTATCTGCCGCTATAAATCTCGTTGCTATGCACGGGTACTCGTCTAGTATTTAAAGATCCAAGTACCCCACAACACATTCAAGTACTATATAAATAATTAATTAATTAATTTACCCACTTGTCACCAACCAACCCTACTCACCCAAGTATCACTTTCCCAGTTTCAAGTTACAAGATCTTCTTCTCGATTATTCCGATGAAAAAAAACTCCATAAAAGAGTTTTAACAATTTAAAGCACTTCGATTTTTGGTAATCTCATAAAGTATGGAGGGCACTCAGACTATTTAGCTGGGGGCACCGCGCATTATTTCTAATAATTTAAACTTTTTTCTTATATATTCCGTGTGTTCGCAAGAACTTTGTGGGGGCAACGCCCCCCCCCCCCCCCATACTCTACACATAGGTCCGCCCCTGATTGTCTGTGTTTGTGTGCATGAGCGGAGCTATTAAGGGACCGGGAAGGGTCCCGGCCCCCTAGGCCTAAGCTTGTTAGTGTATTTTTTTCGCGATTTCATGTGTATTTCTGGAAAAAAAAATTATTTCGGCCCTCCCATTTAATGTATTTTGTTGGATCGATGTACTCTAACCAAACTAACTTAAATAGCTTGTTAAGGGTTTAATAACTTCGGATAAATCCTAAGTTGTTAACAATGAAACACTGAGTAATCTCTATTAAGTATGCGGAATTTACTTAACAAAGCTAAGAAGAATATAACTTTAACTTTCAATGATTTTATTAATAACTCTAAATCTGCTTGTTATGCAGACTCTTAAACAACTCTAAAACTCTAATAATAATCGTACTTTAGGATTCTAAAAACATATATCTCTAATTCCAATCTAGGGGTCCTTTTATAGGCTTAAGGATAACCCTAATCGGTTTACAATTTGTATCCTTGTACGACAAGTAATCTAAACAAAGAATATTCAAGAATAACAAAGCTTTCCATAAACGAATATAACAGTTCTTTAGCTTTGCAGTACTTTGACTTTGACAACAGTACTTTGACTTTCTCTTTAGCAGTACTTTGACTTTTTCCAGTACTTTGCCATTCTTCAGCACTTTCATATCCCAACAATCCTCCCCTAACTTGAATTCTACTTGCTTGACTTCAAGTCCCTTTGTAAATTTATCTTTAACATCTCCATCTTCAAAGAAAGATTGTGTCTTTGTCTTTGGATTGTATCTTTGTATTCTCTGTGCTTATATCATCATTATCAAAGTATTCTTTAGAAATTATTCTTTACAACATCCTTGATCAGTAATCTCTTTTCAGCAACATTCAGCAAGCTCCATCTTTTCAGCAACATAAGACAGTTTGTACATTAATTCAATTTAAGTTTCAGTCTATTCTCATCACTTCCAGGGGTGTAAACTCCTGTGAGAGGAGAATCATTGAAAATTTAATGGATTTGATGTCTCTTTACCAAAGCCATTATCTCTGGAGTAGCCAAATGTTTTGATGTGTAAGATAATGGTACATTGAGAACCATATGATTTTTAGCAAATCATCAGCTATCAACATATTTGATTTGTCTTTACCAAAAGCTGTACCCTTTTGGACTAGTTAGTTCTTTCAATCATGGTGAACTAATTACCATATAATGGTTTTTCCACAGCCTTTACCACAAGCCATTTTCTTGTGAGCTAGCCAACTCTTCACATTTACTGATATGGTGAGTTGATTACCATCCAACTTATTAGCAAGTTGTCAACTATAAAACGGATTTGAGGATATCTTTACCATAGCCTTTTGCTCATGGATTAGCCAATCCTTTTGTAACCATGGTGGATTGATAACCTATTGTTGTTACCATCTCAAAAACCATTTATTTCTTTCAACCTTTGTTTCAAAATATTTATCACTTAACAAAAGTTTTCTTTTCAAAATCATTAACTGGTTTAATACTGCAAGCAGTACTTTGATGAAAGTACTGTTTGATCAGCAATACTTTGAATAAAGTACTGATACTTCAAAAATAATTTATTCAATAAAGATTCATACCAGTTATGCATCATCATCAGCCATAGTCGTCCATCTGATAAACAATTTGATGACAAGAAGTGCAGTTTCATTATCTTCTTCAACTTCCATTCCATGCTCTAGCATTCTCCTCATGAGATCTGATGTAAGCGTATATCTTCTATCTGCTAGCATGTGAATCATAGTCACATCTTCTAACTCTAGAACATGTACTCCGGACTCTTCAAAGAATCTCCAGCTAATAATCTCCCAATCTTCTTGATTTTTCCAAATCTCTTCAGTACTTGTTTCTTCAGTTTCCCAAACAGTTTTGAGATCTCCAAGTAAGATTAAATCAACTCCTTCTGATGGAATGTGTTCAAAGTATTCTTGCACCAAATGATATAGATGAAACAAATCCTCTCTGTTTATTATGTGCAATAGATCCCATAGCATATTAAACACTCTGAAGCTTTCATCTTCTCTATGAAACATCAGATAATTTCCATCTTTAGATTCTACAACTTCAAAAGTAGTTATTTGAGATTTTTTCTTCTTCTTTTCTGCATCAGCTTTAGAATACTCAAATTCTACAATTCTTAAGTAATTCCTCAGTTCATCATTAGTATCAGATCTTAACTCAACTTTCTTTGATGGCTGAACATCTTCAACTTCAGTTGTTCTTTTTCTTGTTAAGCTTCATTTTCTATCATCTTCTTTCTGAGTATCAACCTCTTTATAGTCTTTGATACTATCAACTTGTTTCTGATAAGATTTTCTAACAGCTTCATACAAAACTTTCATCTCAACATAATTCAACTTATTCAATCCAATATATCCTTGCTTCTTTAAATATGCCATCATTGCATTCCTTTCTTTAGCACGATTTGTTCTTCTTGGTAGAGCAGAAACAGGAATAGGTGACTGTAATCGTACAACAGCTTCAGCATTCAATTCTTCTTTTTCAATTCTTAATTGCTTCTTCATTCTTAGCATCTTGAATATCAGCTTCAGCATTCAATTCAACTTGTAACTTTCTAGCTGCTTCCTCATTCATAGCAACTTGAGCAGCCCTTATTTGTGCTAAAGTGAGCTTCTTCTTCTTTGTTTCTACCATCTTACCTTTCCCTTTATCTTTTGGATCTATAATAGGTTGAGATTGAGAAACTTGATGTTGTTCTTCAGCAACTCCTGGAATGCTAACACTTATTGGTTTTGATAAATCATGCAATTTTCAGCAATGGTTTCATCATCACTTGCAGTGTATATTGGTTTGAGAGTATCAGCTTCTTCTTCTTGTGGAATTGTTGAAGGACCAGCTTCTTCTTCAAAATCTAACACTCTTGGTGTAATTAATTCTTGTCGAGATGTTTCTTGAAAGCCAGTACTTTGATCAGCAGTACCTTGATCATCAATACTTTTAACACCAGTTCCTTCAGGCTCAGTACTTTGAAGATTTACATGTGCTTCAGTACTTTGAGGTTCATTCTCCTTTTCTTCATGAAATTCAACATCTTCTTTCAAATTCTCTTCTTCTAAATTCCTCCCCAATTGGACAGAAGAATGCTGTTGAACCTTTGTGCCCGAAGAAGGCTTCTTAAACTGCCTTTGCTTCTTCTTTTCAGCTTTGACCCATAACCTGTGATTTTAACCAATGGCCATACAAAGTTCTTTAATCTTCGAAACTTAAACTTCAACTTCTTAATCTGAGTGACCTGTTTTTCAAAAGATTTATGCAATCTGACTAACGCCCTTGTCAGAATATAATTATCTAACACTAATCTTTCAGGGGGTATAGTAGCATTATCTCCTCCAGAAGATGATGAGAGAACTTGTTCTGGTGTCTCAATAGGAGGATTAGTATGGTGGGATGAGGTGGAAGAAACTGCAGTACCTTCATTAATATCAGTATTTTGTGAAGCAGTACCTTGTGATGCAGTCTCTTGAGAAGCAGTACCTTGAGTAGCAGTACCTTCAGAAGCAGTACCTTCTCTTTCATCACTAGCTTCAGCCTCATCTCTAATAGCTTGAACAATCTCCATCATTGTAGTAGTCAATGGAGTGTTCCTTCCAGTGAATGAATCACTCTTCCTAGCCATGAAAGTGAAAATCTTAGCTGGTTGCACCACAACAGGTAGAAGACTTGTAGGCTTTGGGACATCAGTAAGTTGCTTATTTAAGAACACTTGAATAAACCTTGGATACATCAACCATCTTGAGCCATTTGAAATATGAGATAACATTCCATCAAGAATTAGCCTTGAATAATTGAAAACTCGATTTGTAGCTAAGCCCACTATAGCAGATGCTATGTTAGAACCAAATTGCTCCCATGATGTACTTTTAGCACTAATACAATGAAGCAATACATGAACTAAATACTTCCAGTGTGGACTGAATAAGGGTTTCTTGAAAGTTTGTGCATTTAAGGACCCTTCATATCTAATGTTGTTGAATGTATCCCAAATCAATTGCTTATCAAAACGAACAGCCCCTTCTTCATCATCAAACAATAAATCTTCACGAATTGAGGCTTCAGTAACTGTCACAATCTTCCCAGCAACTTTAGCTTGAATATACGAATCATCATTCTCCATATGAACCCTAGCAGTTGCCCAAAATTGTTGAATCCATGGCTCAATGATATCTGGTTCCACTAAAAGTGCATAACTAATCGGCGATCCAGTGAGAAAATCAATGATGTCATGGAAGATGACATTAACTTCAGTTTTGTCTAAATTCGCCACCATATTGTGTTTCGAAACTGTATTTCGATTTGCCATTGATTATTTGTTAACTAAAAACGCTGGTGAGTGAAAAATATAGGTGAAAGAGAGAGAAATATGGAAAAGATTATAATGTATAAAGTTGAGAGGGAAATTCGGAGAGTAGTTATGTATAGGTGAGATTTAAAAGAATCACAACCCTAAATAACAAAGTTACCGTTAGTGAAGTTTACCCCTCAATATTACCGTTGGAACAGTACTTTGATACGACACGTGTGCAGTACTTTCCAAGCAGTACTTTCATAAAACCAAAAAGCAATACTTTCCCATTCTCCTCTTTATAATAGCAAACACTTCAAATAAACATGAATTTCCTCCCCTCAAACAATGCATAGGACTATACTTACACTAAATAGTCCTCCCCTCAAATGTAGCTCAATAATTAATCATGCCAATGCTTACCACCAAGTGATTGGATCTTGAAACATTAAAGCCTTTGGTGAGTAAGTCAGCTACATTATCATCTGTATGCACCTTGACAACATTAATGAGCCTATGCTCATAACAATCTCTGATGAAGTGGTGCCTAATCTGAATGTGCTTAGTCTTAGAATGATAAACTGGATTCTTCACAATGCAAATAGTACTCTCATTATCAATATTGATAGGAGTATTCTTGAAATTGAACCCATAATCCAATAGTTGATTCTGCATCCACAAAACTTGTCCACAACAGCTTGCAGCAGCCACGTATTCTGCTTCAGTAGAGGATGTTGCTGCAATTGTTTGCTTCTTACACTGCCATGAGACTAATCTTCTTCCAAGATATTGGCATCCTCCAGTGGTTGATCTTCTGTCATAGTTGTCACCTGCATAATCACTATCTGAAAAAGCTTCCAAGTGAAAAGGTGAATCCTTTGGATACCACAACCCTAACTTAGGTTGTTGTTTCAAATAACTGAAAATTCTCTTTACTGCATTCAGATGAGAGACCTTAGGTGAGACTTGATATCTTGCACATAAACAAACAGCAAACATGATATCAGGCCTAGATGCAGTGAGATACATAAGACAACCAATCATGGATCTATATAACTTGACTTCAACAGGTTGTCCATCTTCATCTTTTCCCAGTGAGTTGATAGACTTAATAGGTGTAGTTACTGGCTTCATAGCATCAAAATTGAACTTCTTAAGTATGTCAGACACATACTTGTCTTGACTGATAAAAATTCCCTCCTTTGACTACTTAACTTGAAGTCCCAAAAAGAAAGTTAACTCACCCATTGAACTCATTTGAAATTCATTCTGCATCAACTTCTCAAACTCCTTAACCATGGACTGTTTGGTAGCTCCAAATATGATATCATCAACATATACTTGAACCAACATGATATCCTTCTTGTCTCTCTTGATAAACAAAGTCTTGTCAATGGCTCCCCTCCTGTAACCATGTTGCAATAAGAAGGTAGAGAACCTTTCATACCAAGCTCTAGGTGCTTGATGTAAGCCATAAAGAGCCTTAACAACTTTGTAGACTTTGTTTGGATGTGTAGGATCTTCAAAACCAGGAGGCTGTTTGAAATACACCTCCTCTGTAATCTTGCCATATAAAAAGGCACTCTTGACATCCATTTGATAAACCTGAAATCCCATATATGATGCAAAAGCAAGGAAGATTCGAATTGCTTCAATCCTTGCTACAGGAGCAAATACTTCATCATAATCTACTCCTTCTTCTTGTCTGTAGCCTTGTGCAACTAACCTTGCCTTGTTCTTGATGACATTCCCTCTTTCATCTCTCTTGACTCTGAACACCCATCTTGTACCAATGACCTTCTTTCCATCAGGTAGATCACACAGTACCCAAACTTCTTGAAGCTTGAATTGAAGAAGTTCTTATTGCATAGCTTCAACCCAACTCTCTTTAGTTAATGCCTGAACTATGTTTTTGGGTTCTTCTTGAGAGATAAAGCAAGTGAACAGGCATGTTTGATGGTCCTTATGATTTAACCTGTTTTGTTTATAAACAAAGCTAAGCAAAGCATTATGTGGTGTAGAAAAGCCCTTAGCTTTGTTTCTTGTCATTACTCCAGAAGTAGAAGGACCAATGATTTGACCAGTAGGATGATTCTTATGAATTCTTAAAATAGGAGTCTGTGGAACTTCATAATTATCACCCAAATTAGTAAAATCAACATCTTCATTGGAATCTGAGAAAATACTTTCATCTTCAAATTCATCATCAGTATCTTCTAAACCAGGCATGGTTGGATCATCCAAATCATCCAAAGTGCTATTAACAGGTGCAACAGTACTTTGATCGAAAGTACTGTCACCGAAAGTACTGTGAGTGAACTCTGCAGTCTTGTTCTTTTTCTTTGCTTCCTCATAAGCTCTTCTTTGTTCATCATCATAAGAATGTGCTATAACATCTTGAAAAAGCATCTGATTAAGTTCATCTCGAACAGATTGATCCTCAGCAGACAATGAGGATTTTTGTGCATCAGTACTTTTCTTTGGTTCAACAGGTTTAGGTTCTTCATCATGAACAACATCAGGTCTAATATGGACTCCATGAGCAACATACTGTAACTCTTCTTCATTGTGTACAAGTTTATTTTCTTCTCTAACAGGTACATAGTTCATAGAAGGAGTCAAAACTTCAAGATCAAACATCCAATCAGGACCTTTACCCTTATGATTTTTTTGATCTTCTAAAAATTCAACATGAAGACAATCTTGAACCTTCTTGGTGACTTTGTTGTACACTCTAAAGCCTTTGCTGTTGGTGCAGTACCCTAATAAGTAACCTTCTTCTGACTTGCCATCAAATTTGCCCAAATTATCAATAGTGTTGAGAATAGTGAGAGGGCATCCAAAAGGCTTCATAAATCGAATGTTGGGTTTGTTTCCCATCAGCAATTCATAAGGTGTCTTCATCTGAGGTTTTGTGACTGATACTATGTTAAGCACATAGCAAGCAGTACTTACAGCTTCAGCCCATAATTGAATAGGTAATAGTGAATCTGCAAGCATTGTTCTGGCTGCTTCAACCAAAGTTCTATTCTTTCTCTCTGCAACACCATTCTGCTGTGGTGTTCTTGCAATGCTGAACTCCCTCTTGATCCCTTTGTTGGCACAAAACTCATCCATAAGCTTGTTTTTGAATTCAGTCCCATTATCACATCTAATACCTCGAACCTTGAGTCTCAATTGGTTTTCAAGTGCTATTATAAGATTATGAATAGCATCAAAAGTATCATTTTTAAATCCCAAGAAAAATACCCAACTGAATCTACTGCAATCATCTGTCACAACCAAGCATTACTTTTTCTTGTTTAGGATTACAATTGAAACAGGTCCAAACAAATCCATGTGCAGCAGCTCCAAAGGTTCTCTAACTGTTCTATCCTCAAGCTTCTTGCATGAAGCTTTGTGTTGTTTACCCTTCTTGCACGCCAAACATGAGTGATCATTCTTGTAAGTCTTTGAAGGTAAACCTCTAACTAAATTCCATTTAACCAGTTTGTTGATATTCTTGAAATTTACATGGCCCAATCTTCTATGCCACTGATGTGCTTCTTCAGATGTTGCTTTTGCCACTAAACATGTGGCTCTCCCAGAAGAGTGAAGACTCTTCATATCCAGACTGTACACATCATTGGTTCTTGGTACTTTAAGAACTACCAAGTTATCATCAACAGGCTTGAATTCAGGGGAAAGTATGAGACATTCTGTGTCAGTGAATAACACAGGGTCCCTTTTATCACAAATTTGAGATACTGACAAAAGGTTGAACTTGAGCTCCTTCACATATCTAACATTCTCAAAATCTATACGCCCTGCTTTGATGGTTCATTTTCCAGTGATTCTTCCTCCATTAGGATCATTCCCAAATGCGACTCTTCCTCCACAAATAGATCTAAAATATGACCGAATCTCCTTGTCTCCTGTCATGCTTCCAGAGCAACCACTATCCACAATTAGATAATCTTTAAGCTCCTCTTCTGGGTTGCCCGACACAAAGATAAACGAGTTAGTGTCTTTTAGGAACCCAAGCCATTACTGACTTGTGTTCCCCTTGTGGAGTAACATACTCAAATTCCTTGAGTATGTAATCTTCACAGTTTTTGTAGACAGAATCAAGCATTATCTTTTGTTTTAAAACTTGTGGTGGATTTTCAGCAAAACTTTATTTTTCAACAAAAATCTCCTTTTCTTTTACCACAAAATCATCTGTATCAAAAATCTCTGTTTCACCAGTACTTGTTGAAAGTACTGTTTGTTCATCATCAATACTTTCCTTCTTAACCCATTTAGTTTTAACTTCTGCTGTAGAGTCCCTTGATTTAGCTACTTTCTTGGAGTTGTAACGCCTTCTAGATTGATAGTAATTAGATCTCCTAGGGCTCCTATTCCAAGAGGTATTTGGTGAAAACTGAGCAGTACTTTGAGAAAGTACTGTATTTTGCTTAACAGTACCTTGGAAAGTGTTTGAAGGTACTGGAGGTTTTGAAAAAGGTCTTCTCTGGTGAGGGTGCCTATAGTCTGGTGAGAAGTTTCTATGGTTAACCCTATGTGAATGATTCCAAGCTGGTCTAGGCTCCATTGGTTTTTGGTTGACAGTTCTGTTCTTTGGGAACTTACTTAGGTACTCTGAATGTAAGTCACAGTCCTTAATCAAATGATCAGGACTAAAACAAACGAAACAGAGTTTTTGATCTGTAATCCCAAAATTTCTTCTTCTATGTGTATTACCAAACCTATCCTGACGTCTAGGTGAGTGATTAAAACTGTTTTGACCAAAATTATCCCAAAAAGGTTTAGCATTATTGTGAAAAGGTTTTCTTAAAGGTACTGCTGAAGGTGTAGCAGTATTTTGAGGTGTAGCAGTACTTTGAGGTGAAAGTACTGCTTGGATTTTAGCATCATCTACCTTAGGTGTCTCAACTGTTTCTTTTGGGGTGTCAGACCTAGATTGACCAATAAACTTCTTTCTAAACTCTAGGTTGTCTACACCAAAACGAGAAACATCAGGTCTAATGGGTTGATGACTACCAGTGGGATGTGGGACATCATGATAACCCTTGTCTTTCTTATATTCAGGAGGTGGTTCACTAAATGATTCCTCATTACTAGATGTGTCAACATAGTTAATAAGTTCATCATCACTAGTGGTTATATCCTCAAAATCAAGGTCATCCTTATCACTAGGTGGGTTTTCTTCTACACTACTGAAATCCATACCAAAACCTAGACCAGTCCTATTGTAAGCCCTTCTTTGTTTTTCGACATAAGTGACATGAGACATACCAGATTCTTTCCAAGCAGCAAACTTTGCTAACAATTCATCTCTCTCCTTAGTCAGTTTCTCAATTTCAGAAATCTTACAATTTAACTTCCATTCACTTAATTTTAACTGATAATCCTGTTGTTCATACTTTTCTGCCCAAGCCATTTCATTATTTTCATGTGTTATAATTTTGGCTTCGATAGACTCTAAAGTAATTTGATAACCAACTACATAAGACCTAGCCCTTACACAGTTATCTCTTTCAATCACATAACTATTAAGTACCTTTTGATAAAAGTCATGAAGCTTAGAACATACCTCAGAGATAGGGGGTGAGCTTGGTGAAGTGGCTACCATAGCAAGTAGAACAGGATCATCTTCACACTCCATGATCCAGTCAAAGCTTCCATAAGCATCTTTAGACTCCATAGCAGCATGTCCAGGTTCCTCATCAAAAGTTGTGATCCAGTCAAACTCTTCCACAGCTACCATACAGTAGGTTACTGGTTCATCATGTAAAGATCGTTGTAACTCTTAGACTAGGTCTAATATTATATCTAGAAACACATAATAATGAAGGCGGAATATTCAAACATAGAATCAACATTATTATGAACAAGGTTTTTCATTATCATCTCTAACATACAATAATCAAAGTCTTCTTAGATCAACTAACTAACTAAATAACTAAACCCTAGGCGTTTTCCCAAATCCCTACGCCTAGGTTCCCCCCCCCCCCCCACACACCTTTGGTTTACATCTTGTACGTACTATAAAACTAATGACCCTATGTCTCTTTATATACTAGAGACATCTAGGGTTTACAAGAGGAATCATAATACAATTAGAAAACTAAATATTCTTTTAAGCATATTTTCTAGAATCTTCCAAATCCTCCATCTTTTTATAGTTTCCCTTCTTGTAACTTTTAGTCCTTCATGTTTCATTCTTCTTGTTTTGTATCATCAAATCTATAATAGACCCAACAATCTTCCCCTATTTGATGGTAACAAAACAACCACGGATCTTGTACGGACTTCCCTAGACGAAGTAGAGAAATTGAGATAATTAAATCTCACCATGAATGAAACATTCTTGTCTTCCATGCTTCCCCTTGACTTGAACATGTCACTCAAACATCTCTTCCCCTTTTTGTTATCAACAAATAGAGAATGAATAAACCGTAGAAACTTCCCCTCGAGTGATGCATGAACATCAACTAATTCTTCAAAATCTGTAGGCTTTATGTAATGATTACTTGTGAAGAAAACCGAGTATAACGAATTTGATGAAGAAGTATAATTTCCCAAACTTGTGTCTTAAATCTTGTACTATCCACGGAACTCCATACTTATACGAATCACCAAATATAAGTAGACCGCAATCCCTTGACAAAATCCTCAACTAATATGAGACACTGAGCACTACAATGTAACTCCTTTAAGTGATAGCTAATGTGTGCATAGAGCATCATAAGAAAAATCACACATTGCTAGATTCATCAAGCTATATGATAAGAACACAAACCTGTGAAACTCACCTACAACATTAAATAAATGATATTCAACCTTCTTCATAATCAATTAATCCATAAGAATTAAATACGAGCCTTTTTGAATCCTTTTAAGAACAAATCACCAAACTCTTTGTGTGTGTGAACAATAACCTGTGTGTGTGTCGTCCAGAAACCATAACAATAATTATGCTCGACTTCCCCTTAATTCCAAATCTCCTCATAATAAGCCATTATACTGCCAATCCAAATAAATTTCGCCATGTAAAAACCTTGAGAAGTACTTTGTAAGAACAATACTTTGAATGAATACGAGAAGCAGTACTTTGAATGAGACTTGCAGCAGCAGCAGTACTTTGAAAATATACGGGTAGTACTTTGAGGCATAAGCAGTACTTTAAAAAATAATGAGCAGTACTTTGAGTAATTTAGGGTTTCGACACCAATAAACAAGCAAACCATACTCCAAAAATAGTGATCATTAAAAGCTCATTGAATTAAGGTTTGATAGTACCTTTTAATGCATACTCAAACGAATGAAAACACCAAAAATCTGAAAAATTCGATTTTGAAAAACTCCTTCAGCAGCCAACTTCGACAGTGAATATCTTTTGATTGAAAGCTCAGATCAAATATCCCTTCGGTAAAAAGTGAGATTGTCATATAGAGAACATCCACCTAAAATTTCGTCCCGATCCGACGGTTAACGAAAACGTTATCGCCGTTTCAAAACAGCCCTGCAGAAACCTTACGAAATTTTTTTAAATACGAATTTTTCTTCCTTCTTCTTCAAAAAACCTTGTAGATCATAGATATCACAAGAACCTGGCTCTGATACCACATGTTAAGATCGTTGAAACTCTTAGACTAGGTCTAATATTATATCTAGGAACACATAATAATGAAGGCGGAATATTCAAACATAGAATCAACATTATTATGAACAAGGTTTTTCATTATCATCTCTAACATACAATAATCAAAGTCTTCTTTGATCAACTAACTAACTAAATAACTAAACCCTAGGCGTTTTCCCAAATCCCTACGCCTAGGTTCCCACACACACACACACCTTTGGTTTACATCTTGTACGTACTATAAAACTAATGACCCTATGTCTTTTTATATACTAGAGACATCTAGGGTTTACAAGAGGAATCATAATACAATTAGGAAACTAAATATTCTTTTAAGCATATCTTCTAGAATCTTCCAAATCCTCCATCTTTTTATAGTTTCCCTTCTTGTCACTTTTAGTCCTTCATGTTTCATTCTTCTTGTTTTGTATCATCAAATTTATAACAGACCTAACATATTTCCCGAACAAATTTTGTTTCGGCCCTCCCACGAAAATTTTTCTAGCTCCGCCATTGTTTGTGTGGCTATTTCAATTGCAAGAACGATTGTGAATTGAACTCTTGTGTTGTTTGAGCAATTGTGTGTAATTTGCTGTGTTGGAATGTTTGATTACTTTTTTTTTGGAACAACTGGATTATATAAATAATAGCGAGAAGCTAGAAATTTGAAATGTTACAATAGACTATTACAAGCATTTATTGGATAACGTTCCAATTTGGATGAAAATCATTTTTCTTATGACTAATGCAAGAGCAAGACAAAGTTTTGATTTCGTCCCCAAGAGTGTCTTTCCGCGGAGGGGAAATGTCGAAACAAAGTCTTGTTGATTGAATGATTGCATCAAAACAAAACTTCAGCCGATCAGGAAGAGAAGTCGTGTCACTCCAAAAGATTAAACTTTGCAAGACTTTTGAGTAATCAACAAGTTGCCACCGCTCATAACCCATAGGTTTCGAGCAATTTTGCAATCAATGAAAAGATGTTGAGCCGTATCTAAAGCATCTTCACACACTGGACATCGAGTCAAGTTTAAGTGAATACCACGAAGATCGGATTCATTCTAGTAGGTAACCTTTCATTAAGTAACCTCCAATTGTGAATGTTGATCTTTATAGGATTGAGTTATTCCATCTAATTTTCTTTCCGAACGGAACCAAAATGGCTTTGCCTATGCATCTTCTAACATATGAAACAGAGAAAAAGTTAGAATTGTCAAGTTTGACTTCCCAAGTGTCCTGATCAGTAGTGATACAAAGATGTTGGAGGTTATCCAATAAAGCTGCTAGTTGGGAGCTTTCTAAGCCTAAGTGAAGTGGCCTCCTCCAAGCCCATGAGAATCGATCTGGACCACTACCCATAGAGGTTACCAGCCAACAACTTGCTAAGCTAATTAAGGTCTGTTTCTAAACTATGGTATTCACTTTTATCTCAACCACACTTTATAAAATCACACCTTCGTCGTTCGAACAACATCAATAATATTAATGCTGATGATGTCGTCTTAGTATTTTCCAGTATTTTTTGCAACAAACCATTCACCGTGTACCCCATTAAAACTCCACATATAGAACTTAATTTCATTAAGCTTCCCATTAACTTCCCATCTGAAGAATCTTACGCCAATATTATAGGTTCTGTTAATGGCTTAATATGTATTTTAACTGGTTTACGATGTGATCATGTCGCTCATATTTGGAATCCATCTCTATCTGTTTGAAGTCTCTCGGCCCTCCTATTAATATTAATCTTAATTATGATGATACAAAACATGAAGTCCTTTTTCAGTTCGGGTTTGATCCAAAAACTGATGATTATAAAGTTGTTAAGGTTACTCGCCGTTTTCTACTACCCGGTTATCCACAACCCGAAGTTTTGCTAGATTGGATGCAAGTTGAGGTTTATAGTATGAGGAAAGGTTCATGGGAAATGATTGTTGAAAAGTTTCCGTCTCATATTACAAGGATTATCGATCAATATGGAGTAGTTATCGATGGTTATATTCATTGGTTTGGTACTATTAATGAGAAGAACCTACAAACAGTAGTTGCATTTGGTTTGGGTGCAGAGACTTTTGAGTGAGATATCTCTTCCGGATTATATAAAATATTTTGATGAAAAACGTTCGTGTGTTATTGGTATTAAGGGTGGAAAGCTTTGTGTGATGTCATCACTTAGTGACGGTGATGATGGGTTGAGATGTGTGGGTGAGTATAAGGTGATTCATGGGTGAAACACCGTATATCGTTTGAGTTCAAGGTTCATATGACATTGTGGTTTTAGTTTGTTTTTTCATTTACATACACATTAGTTCATGAATTTTAGATCATGTTTGTGCGGTATGATATACATATATTTAAGTTTCAAGGTTCCCTTTTATCCTCTTAGGTATGATGGTTGTGATAACACCTATTTTTAAGTTCATGTTTTGTAATCCTTGTAAACAGAAACATCCTTAAGTCCGACCATGAACCGACAAACCTGACTCCGATCCAGTATTCTACATATCGGTCTCTCCTTGAGCATCTTTAATCATGTTTCTTCGAATAGTTCAGTCGATGTAAATAAATTGAGCTTAAATAAAGGACAACAACATAACCAAACCAATATATATTAGTACAATAATAATCTACACAGTTTTCTCATCCAACTCATAGTTTACAGGAACAATTAAACAAGCCACAAAATCTATGAACCAGGCACAAACTTGGTGGCATAGACCCATGCATTGTTAGCCACAGGGTTATCCAAATGGTCCAAAAGGTTTTCCAATGGTCCTTTTCCTGTCACAATTGCTTGCACAAAGAACCCAAACATCGAAAACATTGCTAGTCTTCCGTTCTTGATTTCCTTCACCTTCAATTCAGCAAAGGTTGCGGGGTCATCCGCAAGGCCCAATGGGTCAAAGTATTGGCCTCCGGGGTAGAGGTTGTTACCATCTCCAACACCATCAAGCCCGTTAATACGGAATCCTTCAACAAGTCCCATTAGGACTACTTGGAAACCGAGTACGGCTAATATGCTTTGGGCATGGACTAGGTTGGGGTTGCCCAAGTAGTCTAGCCCACCTTCAGAGAAGATTTGAGCTCCAGCTTTGAACCAAACAGGCTCCTTGAAATCCACTTTGACCCATTTTTCGAGGACTTCAGGGGTGATGCAACCGAAAGCTCCAAGCATTGCCCATCGCCCGTGGATGACCTATATATTTTTATTCAAGCGTTAGACAGTATTACACCAATGATCATATAGTACCAAGCTCATTCTATGAACTGAAGATAGTAGGCCTAAAAATTCTAACCACATAAAAATGGTGACAAGGACAAAAAGGTTATACTTTTACGTTTAAGTTTTGAGGAATTAACTACCTCAAGAGCCCGGTTCTTGGCGAAAGCCTCAGGATCAGCAGACAAACCAGCAGTGTCCCAGCCATAGTCACCAGGGAATTCACCTGTCAAGTATGATGGTGTCTGGGCCGAAAAGGGTCCCAAGTACTTCACTCGGTCTGGTCCATACCACAAGTCATTTCCCTGTTCACAAAGTTATTTTAGCTATCAAAACTTGAACTATATCATAGTTACAAAACTCAGGTTTTCGAGCTAATACACCGAGTTTTTCTAAGCTTGGGTTAAAAAGACTTGAACTATATCATTTAAGCTCAAACTTGTAAGTACTCGACTCAACTCAACTCGTTAGTACCTAATTCGTATACATAAATATATAAAAGTATGTTAAACTAGTGAGAGATGATATACCATGGTGTACTTGCCATTGACCATAGAGACAGAATCTCTAAGGGAGTTGACATTGGACCCTTTGGTTTGACCCAAAAAAGGAGTGGCTCTAACAACTGTGGTTGAGCTAGCAGCAGCAGTTGAAGCCATTGATGCTATTAATGCTTTTGATGTTTAGATTCAGAGTGAGTAAGAATGTGTGTAAAGAGGAGTATGTGTAGGCATTGTGAATTTAGAGACTTGTGGTGCATATTGCATTTTGGTTTGGTGACAAATCAGCAATATCATTTGCACCAATGGGATCACTTGAAAATATATTCTAATATCTTCATTTCATATTTGCCCTATCTATATTTTAGTATCTTGTAGTTCAGTGGTTCTGAATAGTGATAAAAAGCTTTTATTAGTTAAGTTTTGGGTAATGGTAGAAATGTTCAAGTAATTAAAATCTCTATGGATAAATAATTGTTATTTGCAAATAATCAATGGATTAAACATATATTTAGCCATGTTTTATAAGTCTTTATATCTGATTAGTACTCATCTTTCTATAACCTAAAGTAATGAGTCTAAGCTTCGTTTAATTTGTTTATTACCTAACAAAGCATCAATTCTTTATTCTAGTTCCGCTCATTTGTTATTCAATGGCCATACATTATCATACAACAGGGGCTAAGCTAGGGTGTCTGTCATGCGGTGTCTCAGAACCTTAATAGAAGTTTGCTTAGTAATGCCAATTTTCGTAAAAGCTGAATTTTCATAGATGCATCCGGCTTCAATGCATTGTATTTTTAGTTATTGCTTAATGAGTCTATCAATAGGCGAAAAGTGACTTAGTCTTCACGAGACTCAATCACTTTAGCTGATAATCGTACTTTTTTGTAATTTTTTTTTCCTTATACTACAGTTAAAAAAATGTGCACCCATCACTTTTTGATTTGATTCCATCCCTGCTACAGACTACAGTATATAGTCATCGTTGATAGCTCGTCAACTTTTTATTTATTCATATATTTGATAAAACTAGGCGAGTATCCGCGCCTGGCGGTAGACAATTAACGATATGCGATATCATGACAAATGTTTCGTTTAAGATTCAAAATCAGAACGTGAAAAATATAATGTAATTGCAAACGGTTGTAACATCCGATAATTCAACTCTAACAAAAATTCTTAACATGTATCAAACGACATATAAAAATATTTAGTGAGACGGAAAAAGAAAACATTACATCAATTATGAAATATTAACTAACAACACACATTACTCATCGCGTAAAATTTCTTGATACACGACATTTGAGATATAGATTCCTGCTTGACAGAACTCTTTGACTGGTTTAACCATTGCTATAGTTAACTTGACAACTATACATTATAGGTATATGAGACAAGAATTCTTTTGTCTGACTTTTAAAACCTCCATGTATATTTAAGATATCAATGTTTTAAATGATTAATTTTCTAAATTCAACAAAAGATCGCACAGGATAAAAAAAGATTTGAGATAAACGAAAATTGTGCAAACATTTATGCGAGTTATTAACGTGCATGATTAGTTTTGACTAATATGGTTACATGCATGGTTATTTAAGTGAATAATTTTTGTTAGTTTGACAAAATGTCAAGTTTGACAATTTTGGTTACTACAGGCCTAAGCTAAATGCTCATTTAAGAAGTAAATTTGGAAGGTATTCACTCTTAATTTAACAAATTAATACACGCCTAAGTCATGGATGGAAGGTACACGCCTAAGTTAAATTTTCACAAGTTAATGCACGCCTAAGTTAAATTTTCAAATGCATGGCTTATGCTACATTTGAAGGTTTGACCATTCATAAAAATTTCAACATTCAACAATTCAATAGTTGACTATTTTTCCTTTTTATATAGTAGAGATTGTAATGTTTAAAATTAACAATTCTAAAATTACAACAGCTGGACCTGAGCCCAAGAGGTCAGTCCAGATACAAAGCCTAACATGTACAAAACAGACGACGAATGACTAAAAAAAATGTATGCGGTGAAGGTGGATCGAACACCTGACCTTCAGATCTTCAGTCTGACGCTCTCCCAACTGAGCTATCCCCGCAACATGTTTGCATATGTTTATTTAAAATATATATAACAAACAGCATATTGTATAAAAATATAAAAATAAAAAGGTTGATTGCGGTGAAGGTGGATCGAACACCTGACCTCCAGATCTTCAGTCTGGCGCTCTCCCAACTGAGCTATCCCCGCAAGATGTTTCTGTATTTATAAACATTATATGTATACTTGTTTTAGTATTTTAATTCTGGAGAGTTTCCATTCCTAAAAGATATTTTTTGCGACATAAAAGTCTCCAATATGATTTAATTTCCATCTGATGAGTATTAATATTAGTCGTTTTTGTCATAACAAATCCATTTTCTCACATTTCTAAAACACTTTGTGAATTAACCTCTTGTTCATTGATGCATTGGTATGGTTCATCAAGTATTATATTTGTAATAAATAAAACATCATTATTGTAATCCGTTTTTAGAAATAAATGAATAAAAAAAAAATGAATTATGAAAAAAAAAAAAAAAAAAAAAAAAAAATATCATTCAAATCAATGGTAACATCATTCTGATACATTTTTTACTTCAAACGAGTGATTTGTTGATCAATACTAACTTATATACAACTGGTGCATTGATAAGTTTCCATAAGGAAAAAAATATAAATGTTTAAAACCAGACACCAAAGGAAAAGCCAGTACAGTATTCATTTCATATAATTTGATCATATACATACAAACAACTTAGGAGTAAGGACAATCATATACTAATCCAAACTAAACACAAGAAATTAACAAAAAGTTTCACTTAGGCCCCCACATAATCAAGTTGAGGATATTCTGAGTCTTCTCAAGCTCCCTAATTCGCTTCTGATCCTTTTTTTCGGGCTTCTTCTCACTCGAAAATCGCCTTACAGCACTCGCCTTGGCCGAAGAACTCTTTACCTGCTTCTGCGCATTGAAAGCCGTCTCATACTTGCATTCGCTGTGGTTAGCACCGTTACACATTCTTAATATCTTTCTTGATCACTTCTTATATGATAGTACAAAGAGAATACACGTAAAAGAAATGGGTCGATTCGAGTTATGGATTTATTATTGATTTATTGTTGCTTGAGATTTTGAGTATGTTGGTGATAGCCAAATTTATAGGAGAAAAAAGTAGATGGAATATGATACTATGGTCGTGTTGTTTAATGAAAGTTGAAACCATGGGTTTTTAGTTTTACTTGACCATGGTTTTTTAATCTTTACCGCTCACTCGGACATGTGGTACTACACTGTCCCTGTCTAAACTAAATATAGTTATTTACTACTAATTTTTTTAATAACCTTGTCTTAGTTTTATTTTTTTAGAGTTAATTGCCGGTAATTATATTATCTCTTGTATGTAAGTGAAGTGACAATCAAATTTCTATTGTTTAAAAAAGGCGAAGTTCTACCATGTACATTGTCCAAATTATTTTATTTAAAAATAAAACAAGCTTATTTAATGATCCGATGATGGGCGATGTATATTAACAAGAAATTTATCTGATAAACTATGTTCTCTGTGCCTTAGACGAGGATTGAACTTGTGTTGGTACCGAGTGCTCCAATCCATGGAAGTTTTTAGACTACACGCTTGAAGTTTAATCTTGTCATTAAGTTCACATATCTTGTTTATGTGCTGCTCTCTTTAGTTTTGCCTTTTGCCCCCATTTTTTTTGCTTGTTTTTTTCTAGGTGTTTTTGTCCTCTTGTTATTATTATTATTATTATTATTTTTTGTGGCATTTTTGCTTGTGTATGTTTGTTTTGCCGTGCCATTTTTTTTTGTGGGTTTCCTGCCTTTATGCTTTATTTGCGTGTTTTGCCTTTTATCTTTTGATTGCTTACTTGTTTATCTTTTATGTGTTTTGATCATTTTCTCTTATGGTCCTTGTTTGTGGTTTCCTGACTTTCTGATTTGTTTGCTCGTTTCCTTCTTTTTTCCTTTTTGTCTTTTGTATGCTTTTACTTGTTTGATCTGTTGCTCCTTGCATTTATTTCTATTCTCGCTCACTCGTACATTTGCACTGGCCGGAGGTCCTCTGGAAGCAGTCTCTCTACTCAGGTTTTTCCTAGGAGTAAGGGTAGGATCTGTCTGCATTCTACCTTCCCCATACATCGCTCTGACGGGATTGAGTATGTTGTTGTTATTGTTGTTGTTGATTAAGTTCACATATACATGCTCTCAGATTTTCCTTATGATAAATGTATGATCTGTTTACATTTCACCATTCTCATATCACGTTCAGACATGATTGAATATTATTCTTATTGAGACATGACTAAAAGTCTAAAACCAACACACGTGTACCTAAACGTAGCTTTTAAACTTTAGAGATAATATTTTAGGACAAGCATCTACATTTTTGGACTTGATAAAATTCCATTTTGATTATTCCAAATCAACATCGGGTGTGTTTGGTAAAAATAATAGTGAACAATGAGCTGTGAGTTGTAAGCAGTAGCCATAACTTACAGTTCACCGTTCACAGCTTTTTTAAGAAGCATTGAAAAAATGAGCATTCCTAAAAAATAGCAAAGCTCATCGCTCCTTTACCAAACGAACAATAAAAATTAAAAACCTCATTGCTCACCGCTCATCGCTCCAAAAACTTCAAAAAGCTCCGCACCAAACATAACCACCGTCTATTGGTACTATTAATTATTCAGTTACATATGATGTTTTTCTTTTATTTTATGCAAATATTCTTTAGATATAGTAATAACATTTTTACAAATTCATTAAAATATATTACACTAGTTTTCATGTGAAATAGACATTTGATAATGGGGGTTACTTAATTACTTTGCATCTAATTTTAATCTATTTAACAATCATATCTTCATATTATTCCCTGAAAAGTTTTGGTAAATAATCAGCTGGAATGCGTAAGTGACTAACAAAGTTAGGCATGTGTCGCATGTCTTAAGTATCTTTCAAAGCTATTAATATATTCCGATGTCTTTTCAAGTCATATAGCACGTTCTATCAGAGCTAAAGTTATTCTAATCTCTAAACTAACCTTATGCATATAGCCCTATACTAATCTGAACACAAAAAATTGTAACTAGGTTCCTTCAATTCGATCTTGTTCATCTCATTCTCGAGTCTCGTATCATTTTCAACACGAAAAAGATAATACTCCGTAATCAAACAACACAACAACTTACGTGTAGGTTGATCGATGTCATCGACTTAAGTCCACATAAGAGAAAGGCTTCAAGTTTATTGCACAAAACCTGTTTATGAATATTTGTAACCTAACACCAATATAATCTCAAAAGGTCCATATATGAGGATAAATATTAAGCATAATATGGTTATTCAGATTCAAAAATATTTCATGCATTACAATTAAAAATACCGAGGCATCTCTACAAATACATGCATAATCATCAATCACCATGAATAATAACCTAAAACCTAACACTATTTGGACCAAAACAATTTATCTCCATCACTTTATTCATACGATCAACTTTCGTTTTCTTTGATCTATATTTCCCAGCCATCATTTCCGAACCAACACTAAAAGATCTAGCATAACGATCATCAATCGATTTTTTATACTTTGTTTTCGCGTGCTGATGAAGCGCCTTTAAAGGTCCATTCCATTTTGCTATACCTTGATCTTTTAACGCCACAACGGACCCGATACTTACGACTACTAGCCATGCTTTTATCGCAGCAAGGTTGCTCATATTTGTATTAGGTTGGATTTTGAAGTGGGAAATATGAAAGGGTTTGTATTGTTTAGGATGGTGTTTGATAAAATGTTTAATGTAAAATAGGATGTGATACTGGTTTTTAATGTTTGATTTAGTGGTTATAATAGTGGTTAATTATAATTAGACTAAAGACTTGTTTTCCAAGATTTTAGATGACTATGGGCCGGATCAGCTGATTTTGGACTTATGGACTTATGGTCCTTGTTTACTCTCTCACGTTATTTGTTAGTTAAGTTACTAATTACTTGTATTATATTTAGTACTTTTTGTCGATTACTATTTTTTTTTAGCAAAGATTACTATTATATATATTCATTGATGGTATTTCCTAGTTGCAGTTGTAGTTTGGACATAGGACTTTGTTTACTGTGTCTCGAGTTAGACTCATGTATTCTTCTTAATTGGGTTGATGATACTATACGTCTATCGACCATTTGACATTTTTGACTTTTCTCGTTACAGCCATGTTAGTATTGAAACTAATTTATTGCCGTGTACTCATGTTTTCTTGTCAATTTACGCTTTACAAATACAGCTATAACTACCTTACCAAACAATAATATAAAACAAAAAACCAACAATTTGTAAGCTATCATCCTCTACTAGTTATCAGTTTACAGCTAATACTTTACAACTAGTTTTACGAAACGTACTCTAATTTGTTGTCGTCTACTCATGTTTTTTAGTCAGTAGAAGAAAAAGAATGAAAATTAAAAGCAAACTCGTTACCTTTTTGTTTTTTTATTCTAAAAAGTTGAAAGAGAAATGAAATGGATGTTGATAAAAATTAAACTACTGTAATTCTTTTCAAAATGTTTGTTTGAGATGATACCAGAATAAGTTATTATATCCGTATCTAACATAAACCTTAATAAAAATGGATTTAACTAAAACTTTTAGCAAATAATTTCTCTTTATTACTTTTAGAGACTTTTTTTTTACATATAAGCAAATCCAAAATTGGTGTTTATTATTAAGCTTATTACAAATGTCACATCTATTATGTGTAGGAAAATTTTGACATACAATTGGAAGTGAAGGTTATAGATGGATTTTAAAATTTAATCTGGGTTAATAATTGGTTAAGGATATTATGATGCTTTCTAATTGAGATAAGGAGTAAATTTACCAATGGGCCTTTAGTCCAATGGTAAGAGCTTCCAACCTTGTGTCAATAGACCGTGGTTTGAATTTCTCCATTGGCCTAAAAGCTTTCAATTGGTACCACCCCCCACCGCAAATGCTCAGATTGACTGGTCAACGAGCGGCCTATTGGAGAAAATGGCCAGGGTTCAAAGCCCAACCTCTTGATAAAGACAGTCACTGGGACATGTGCTCATTGCCTGGGGCCGGGTCCTTGGGGAGGGTCCGGTTGGCATCCTTAGGATGCATGGGTACAGGGTGATCCCACCATTCTTCACCTTTTGTAGATAAGGAGTAAATATGACAAAATAAATGCAACCCAGAAACCATTTCAATAAAAGTTAACGAAAAACTATAAACATGAAGCATATTTATGATTAAGATTCAAAAATTATTGCATGTATTACATATTACAAATACAGAGGCATATCTACAAATAGCTTTAATCACCAACAATGCTCAAAACCTAATACTATTTGGACCAAAACAATTAATCTCCATCACTTTATTCATACGCTCCACTTTTGATTTCTTCGTCCTATATTTCCCAACGACCATTTCCGAACCAACACCAAACGATCTACCATAACTCGACTTTTGATACGAATTCACAATCTTAGTTTTCGCGTGTTGGTGTAATGCCTTTAAAGGCCCATTCCATCTTGCTACACCTTGATCTTTTAAGGCCTCAACTGCCCCGATACTTGCTGCTACTAACCATGCTTTAATCGCGGCTCTGTTGCTCATTTTCGACTAGCTAGATACTGGATATATTTGGTATGTGTTTATAAGTTTTTGTTGAGTTGAGGGTTTGGAGGTGCATAATGGTGTATATATATGTGTGTTATAGTACACATGAAATGAAATGAATAAAGTAGTATGAGAAATAAAACAGGATGCGGGTGCTTGTTTTTTTAATTTTTAATGTATTAGGTGGTTAGTTTAAAGAAGTCGTTTTCCAAGTTTTGTGGATGCCTGTGGGCGGATGGATTCAGCTGATTTTGGACTTTGGTTATTACGTTACTCTACTCTTTTTTTATTCGGTTTTGTCGTATTAGTTAATACTTCATAGTTGTATTACTTGTTTTGTGTATGTAGCTAGTATGTGTCGAACTATTTGTAGAGGCACTTTATTTGGCTTACTCACAAATTCATGCTTACCAAGGGATAAATCTCCACCATTCATTTAGTTTGATCTAATGCTGAGGTTAACCTAAATTTAAATAATAAACCTAAGTCCATGTTTTTTTTCTTGTCTTTTTGTCTTTCTTTTTTATTCACATATTTTTTTTGTCTTATTTTTTTATAAATTCGCGTTTTTTATATTTAATTCACGTTTTTTTTTAAATTCGCGTTTTTTTTTTAGATTCGTGTTTTTTTTTTTTTTTTTTTTTTTTTTTTTTTTTTTTTTTTTTATAATTAATTCACGTTTTTTTTCATTCACGTTTTTTTCTTAGTTTTTGTTTATTTTCATCGTTTTCATACGTTTTCGTCCGTTTTCATACGTTTTAGTCCGTTTTCATCAGTTTTCTTTCATTTTCGTTAATTTTTCATACGTTTTTATCCATTTTCAAACGTATTTTTACGCTTCCGTACATTTTCGTCCGTTTTCATACGTATTCGTCCATTTTCTTACGTTTTCGTTCTCTTTCTTACGTTTTCATACGTTTCTGACTATCACAAGTATTCTGAATATCACTTGTGATTTTCATGTTACAAAACATTAGTTGAAAATCACTTATAATATTCAGAAAATCACTTGTGATATTCTCAGAATATCACAAGTAATTTTCAGAATATCACAAGTGATTTTCTGAATATCACAGAATATCACTTGTGATCATCTTAATATCACAGAATATCACTTGTGATATTCAGAATATTATTTGTGATAGTCAGAATATCACTTGTGATATTCTGAATATCACAGAATGTCACTTGTGATATTCAGAAACATATGAAAACGGCCGAAAACTTTTAAAAACGGACAAAAACGTATGAAAACGGATGAATATGTATAAACTCTAAACCAAAACTTGACTCTTTTCTCTTTATACGTGGTAAATATAAACTTACATATTTTTATAAGTTTCAAAATAAGCAAATTTAGCTTGAGAAACATAAACATTTAATAACGGACGAAAACGTATGAAAACGAATGAAAACGTACGAAAACGGACGAATGTGTATGAAAACGTAAAAACACGTATGAAAACGGACGAAAACGTATGAATAATGGAGGAAAACGTAAGAAAACGGGCGAAAACGTATGAAAACGGACGAAAAATAGATGAAAACGTATGGAAACGGACGAAAACGTATGAAAGGGAAGAAAAAAAAACGCGAATTAAAGACAAAAAAAAATGTGTATAAAAAAAACAAAAAGACAAGAAAAAAACATGTACTTAGGTTTAAACATATTAAATCTTAGGTTAATCCCACCATTAGATCAAACTAGATGGATGGTGGGGATTTGTCCCTTGGTAAGTATCAAAATATGAGTAAGCATTTGAAAATTCCTCCTATTTGTACAACAGTACTTTTTACGGTCTTAAAGTTAATTCATATTTTCATTTTGAGATGATTTCAAATAATTGTTTATTTTTTATTTCAACTAGTAAAAAAGAGTTTAGTAAATAGAAATAGTATTTCACTCGTTAAGAAGTGTAATGGTTTTCTTTTTCTATATTTTGTGTTTTTTATCTGGTAATAATAATTTTTAGACAGATAGAGCATATCTTAATCTTAACTACATATAATACGTTTATGGTCAAACTTGAAAGTGAAATTTTAAAAATTGGTCAAACATTGAAATACACCTTCAAAGATACAAACATACAACGTAAAGATACTGTATTTGTGGAAGATATTTTTTAATTCCAACGTAAAGATACTGGATGAACAAATCAACTATATTACAAATCATGAATTGTTTATAACTTATCCTATCAACGTAAAGATACATTCCTGGACAAGATTTCGAAAGTCAACAAATCAATGAAAAAGGAAAGTATACATTCCTGGACAAAATTTCGAGGGCAACACATTTTTTTTTTATTATTTCAAACACATCTCATCTCTTCTCTTCTCTTCTCTTCTCTACTAATATAAAGGAAAAATGGTCTTCTTGAAAGTGAAAACTGAATTTTGGTCAAACTCTATAAAACTCAATTCGGTTAAATGTAGTGGCGTTTAAGGAAACTAATGAATTGGAATTGGTTAGGCATTTAAGGAAACTAATGAATGGAATTGGCTAGGCGTTTAAGGAAACTAATGAATTGAAATTGGCTAGGTTGTACTGCTATCAAAGAAACCAAATAAATTAAATGGCTAGGCGGGAATTTAAGTTTTAATTGAAATTCAAACTTAATATGGCAAGGGTTTTTCCATTGCCTATATAAACAACCCCAATATAAACATTCATTTCACATATTCATACCCTCCGCCTACATCTTCTGAAATTGCCACCATTTTCATAACACTACCGTAACTTAGTGTTATCGGTTGGTGACAATGTGGTTTAGGTGTTTTCGGCGGTGTCGTCGGCTGTTGGTGGGTGTTTGAAGTGTGTTTGCCGTGCCTTAGATTGTGTGTGGTTTCAAAGTTTAGCGTGGTTTCGGCTGTTGGTGTCTTTGCTTTGGCTAATATTTGTTGTATTTGTGGTAGGGGTGAGTAAAACAAACCGAAAAAACCGAAACCGAACCAAAAACCGAAAAAATCGATCGAAACTAACCGATGGTTCGGTTTTTACTTTTTCAGAATCCGAAAAATGCGGTTCGGTTTCGATTTTTGTCCAAAAACCAAACCGAAGCAGTTTTATTATATAATAATATCTAATTAATATAATATGATTAAATAACTAAATAAATCAAATTTATAAATTCATATTCATTTTGTGAGTGGATTTATAATATATTTATCTTAACGTTTATATTTATATGTGTGTTTATCGTGTCGCGTGTTTTGTGTGAATATATCAATAAGTATACGATAATGATCATACTACGTGTATGTTCACTTGTATGTGTATGTCTCATTTATATGTTTGTAATTATAGAATTATGCAATAAACAATATTATGCTTAGATTGAAAAAAAGTAAAGAAGAATAACTAATTTTGTACGTAAAACAAGTTTGTTGGTATAATTTGGCCATACCTAAATACTAACGGTTAGAAACCCAAAAAACCGAAAAAACGAAAAAAACGAACCGCCAAAAACCGCAAGATTTTGGTTTTAGGTTCTACAAAAACCGAACATTGTGGTTCGGTTTCGGTTTTAGCCAAATACTGACCCAAACCGAACCGTACACACCCCTGATTTGTGGTTCCTCTTCTGTTTCGATCTGTTTAATTATAGATTTAATTTTTTTCTGGCTAATGATACTTTTTGAAGTCATTAATGTTGCATGCGTTTTTTGGTAGAACTAAATGTTTTATGGCTTTTTAGAGTGATGTACATATCGTTATTTGTTTTCGTGTTATTGTTTTTTACGAGGCTTAGATAACAGGTGTTAGTTGAGGCAAGTAAAGTGAATTTATGTAGCTTGGTTTGGCAAAATTAGAGTAAATATATTGCCCATTGCAACATTTGATATTGCAGCAATGGTGAATGAATCTTCTTTCTTTTTTTATATAAAAGAATTGAGCCTTTCGATATCTGACAGTGTTTGTTCTTTTGTTTTTCTATTTTTTGAATAGATTTTTGTTAGGTAAGAGACATACTAATTATTTTAGTTTCTTTTGCGTAAATGTGCCATATATTAGTTGCTAAAAACAGCTATTGACTAATAAAAATGTGACATAGCAAGACACTGAATCATAGCTAAAATTAAGTGATGCCTCCGTGGGAATGTCAGGATAAGAAAATTTTGAATTGTGTAGTATAGTTGCACTCATGATGACACCTATAAACAAAGTCATTGGACATTTGTGAAATTTGACATTAGTAATATATGGATAATTTGAACTCATAGAATCGTGTGAATGGTAAAAAGGTTGACGCCACATTAAAAACTAAATCTTAACTACATATAATAAAGGGAACCAAATTTGTTAAAATTTACAAAGTGGATAATGTTGATTTACAAAATACCATTTATTCATCAATAAGCTTTAATGTGTATAATTGGAAATTTTTTGCTTTAATTCCTAAGTTGACTCTGTTGCTAATTTGAAACAAAAATACTAATTTGAAACAAGATTTTGACAACTAAAACAATGCTATTAACATTCTAAAATAATATCTCTACTCATATAAATAAAGAATGTATATTTTTTATTTACTACACATAAAAAGTGTATAATTTTAAATAAAACTATCATAATAAAAACATATAATTATAAATATACCTTAATCTCAATTAGTATTGTGTGATTATATGTTTTGCACAATCTCATTTAACGTATTAATCAAATGCATTTCAATGACCATCAACAATCATATTATTGGAAGTCATAAATTTTAAAGCCTAATGTTCTACAACCTTTCACAGCCATCACGATCACAACTATATAATACATTTTTATATTATCATTTTTCTTATTATGTGGTTTGTAACTATAGAAAACGATCGGCTGAGTTAAGATTGATTTTATTGTTGAAAAAGCTTCTAAAAACTGCGGATCTATGAGGGTTTTGATTTTTGAACGCTATTTGCCGTTATATGTAATAAAGATAACGTTACACGAAACAGTTAATCATGGCATCACAACTATAATTAATTGTAATTATTTGTTGCTAGAGATTCTCGTCTCTATGCACGGGTACTCGTCTAGTACTTTTAAAGTTTTAATCGATCGGGTAGTTTAGATCTTTATGTATTGTTTTTTGTATGATAGCTAGTTAATGATTTAAAAGTGTTAGAGTTAATTACTTAAATGGTCCTTGTGGTTTGTCGGGTATAACGAAAATGGTCACTAATATTTTTTTCTCTCGGATCCTCTCCCTATAGTTTTAACCCATAACGGGTTTGGGCCTTTGACCGATTATTCTGTTAGTTTGACCAGTCGAAAAGGGTATTTTTGACATTCTACATGGTTAAATGAGGGGTATTAATGACTATTTACTTTATTATTATTATTGTTTTTATTTTATTTATTTATATTTATTACTATTATACATTTATACACTTGCCCTAACTTCATCAGCACTTTAACAACTCACTTTCTCATAATATAAAAGCATTCGGTGTGGAGGTCGTTGTGCCTCACCTTGGTGACATGGCAAGCTCGCCAAGACACCAGTGGATTTAGCCAAAGCTTGCCAAAGTTCAGCTCGTCGTCTGCACGACGAAGGAAACAACCGTCCTTTGTGTCAGTGGTGATTTGTTTTTTCTTTTTATTCATTTTTTGATTTCAAGTGTGTGTGAAAATAGGGGAAGAAGAAGCAACGGATTTTTTTTTTATTTTTTTATTTTTTTTATCACTTTTTTTTAATATGTTGTATTGTATTTTTATATTAATAAATGAATTTAGTTTATTTGGAAATGTGAAAAAAAATAAAGTTGCAAATGATGGGACCCAAATGAGTAAGTTGAGGTTAGTTGTGATTACACTTTTTAAAGATTATTATTGATTTTTTTTTTAAATAATTTAAAAAAAATCGATAATTACTTTTTGAAAAAAAGTTATTTTAAAAAAAATTAAAATTTTATTCTATTTTTTTAAAATTTTATAAATGAAAAAAAAATTTTAATATTAAAAATAATTATTTTATTTTTCGATAATTATTTTTTTTAAATTTAAAAAAATATCAATAATGATTTTTTGAAAAAAAATTGATTGAAAAGAAGTACAAGGGCGAAATTTTAATTTTTTAAAGATTTTTATTGAATTTTTTTTTTAAAAATTGATTATTATTTTTTGAAAAAAAAATATTTTTTAAAAAATAAAAAAAAAATTAAAAATTTTATTCTATTTTTAAAAAAAATTAAAAATTAAAAAAACATATATTTTTTTAATTTTTTTTTTTAAAATAATTATTTTATTTTTCGATATTTATTGTTTTTAAAAATTAAAAAAGAAAATCGATAATTGTTTGGTAAAAAAATTTAAAATTTTTTTAAGAAAAAAATATTTAAAAAAAAAATTATAATTTTAAATATTTAAAAAAAATCGATAATTATTTTTAAAAACGTATAAAAACGTGTGAAAACGAATAAAAACGTATGTAAACCTAAGAAAAACGGATGAAAACGTTTAAAAACGAATGAAAACGTATAAAAACGTGTGAAAACGGATAAAAACGTATAAAAACGTGTGAAAACGTACGAAAAACGGATAACGTATAAAAACGTGTGAAAACGTATTAAAACGGACAAAACGTATAAAAGCGGATAATAAACGCTTTAAAAATGGACGAAAACGTATAAAACGAATGAAAATGAACGAAAACGTAGTAAAAAAATAAGGACTAAATTCGTTACACCCCAAAACCACATGGACCTTAGTTTTAAGGGTATTTATGTCATTTCAGTCCCACTTAATGGTCTAACTAACGGAAAAAGTGGTCAAGGGACCAAACTCGTCACAGGTCAAAACCACAGGGAGAAGATCCGTTAAAAAGAAAGTACATGGACGATTTTTGTTATACCTGGTAAACCACAGGGACGATTTTCGCAATTAACTCTTACTATTATTTATTCATTGATGGTATTTCCTAGTTGTAGTTGTAGATTTGTAGTTGTAGTTTGGACATTGGACTTTGTTTACTGTGTATCGAGTTAGACTCGTGTATTCTTCTTGGATTGATAATCCTGTCGACCATTTGACATTTTAAACTAAAAATGGATTTAACTAAAACTTTTAGCAAATAATTTTTCTTTATTACTTTTATAGACTTTACTACGTATAAGCAAATCCAAATATTAGTTACTGAAGTGTTTAGTATTAAGCTTATTATAAATGCTTATTATAAATGCTTGTTTAATTGAGGAGGGATGCGGTGTTTTGTATCTCTCTCTTTGAGTTTTTATGTTATTGTTGTCTTTCAAAAAAAAAAATTAAAAAAAAAAATGCTTATTTATAAGCATAACACACTAACAGGGTACTTGCTTAAAGCTTCAACGGTTCTTGCATAAGACATGCGAGAAGTTGATGTGTCACGAATGTATTCTTCCTATATTGTGTAGGAAAATTTTGACATACATTTGGAAGTGAAGGTTAAAGATGGATTTTAAAATTTAATCTGGGTTAATAATTGGTTAAGGATATTATGATGCTTTATAATTGAGATAAGGAGTACATATGACAAAAGAAATGCAACCCCAGACATCATTTCAACAAAAGTTGAAGAAAAGAAAAAAAAAACATGAAGCATATTATGATAAAGATTCAAAAATTGTTGCATGTATTACATATTACAAATACAGAGGCATCTCTACAAATAGTTAATCACCAACAATGCTCAAAACCTAACACTATTTGGACCAAAACAATTAATCTCCATCACTTTATTCATACGCTCCACTTTCGATTTCTTCGACCTATATTTCCTAACGACCATTTCCGAACCAACACCAAACGATCTAGCATAACTCGACTTTTGATACGAATTCACAATCTTTGTTTTCGCATGTTGGTGTAATGCCTTTAAGGGTCCATTCCATCTCGCCACACCTTGATCTTTTAAGGCCTCAACTGCCCCGATACTTGCTACTACTAACCATGCTTTAATCGCGGCTCGGTTGCTCATTTTCGACTAGCTAGGTATTGAATTTTTGATATGGGTTTATAAGTTTATGTTGAGTTGAGGGTTTGGAGGTGCATAATGGTGTATATATATGGTGTGTTAGTACATGAAATGAATAAAGTAGTATGTGAAATAAAACAGGATGCGGGTGCTTGTTTTTAATTTTTAATTAATGTCTAGTGGTTAAAGAAGTCGTTTTCCAAGTGTTGTGGATGCCTGTGGGCGGATTCAGCTGATTTTGGACTTTGGTTATTGCTCCCCCCTTATTTGTTAGTTACGTTACTTTTTACTCTTATTTTATTCGGTTTTGTCGGGTTAGTTCCTAGTTGTATTACCTGTCTATGTAGCTAGTACGTGTCGAACTATTTGTACTTACAAGAGTGTCTGAGATGTGCTATTGCAGATAGTCTTAAAGTTTTAAAAGCTTTAGAATATATAGTTTTTTATGTAGTTGTGGTTTCGTCAAAATGTTGTCGATGTATGAAATGTTATTTTATAATATTTGTTAAACTTTATTTCAAGTGAGCGAGAGTGATGAACAACTCATAAAAACTAAATCTAGATTGATAAAAATATTTTCAATCGTTATATTTAGTTATTATATTCGCGATTTTGCGCATGGCCTCTGCTAGCAAAACTACGATTATACTCCTTACGTTTTAGACTTACGGTTCATATTTTCATTTTAAGATGTTTTTAACCAATAAAGAAATTGTTCAGTAGGTAGAAATAATTTTTCATTAGTTAAAAATGTAGTAGTCCACTTTTATTTATTTATTTATACTTCGTGTCTTTTTGTCTGATGATAATAATTTTGAGACTGATGGAGCATATAATTTTAATCAATCGAGTACTTTAGATTTTAATGTATTGTTTTTGTATGATAGTTTATGATATAAAAATGTTATGGTGTGTCTCATGTAATATTTTGAGTGTAAGAAGTGAAAGTTTATAGTATAGTACTAATAGTTTTCAGGATGATTGTTAAGGGAAGTGATCTGTTGAGAAGAAAAAAAAAACAAGGAGTGAGAAATTTATAACCGCACAATTCAAATAAAAATAGAAAAACTAATAGAAGATGCATTCATTTTTATAAATGCATTTGAATATGTAGTTGTTTTTCTTCATTTTAATTTTATTTCGCATTTGATCCTGACTCTGATCGTTTATAACTAACTTTCGATATGTAAGATTAGACGCTATACATTTCCAAACGAAACCCTCAATAACTACCAACAACTTCTTCGAATATCTTATACATAAGCATATATTGTTTTTTCTCCATTGATCATTTCAGCAAAAAGGAATGAATAACCAAAAAATTTGGTTGTTATCTTTGTTTTAATATTAACAAATTTTGTGAGAAGTTAGTAGTTAACAATAGTTATTAAAGCTCTTGTTAGTATTTTTCAATTCATGTTAACTAAACGATGAGGTTTTTTCTCGGGTTATTTAAAGAGGGCAAACCTTTTTTTACTAAACATATGCGGCTTCACTCGTTCACTGGGTAATTTTGAGACTGTTTATGACATTTCCCGACCATCCCCAACACAACTAGCGAGGACAATACAAACTTGATTCTCAGCAAACAAACAGGGTTGACACAACACATAAAACTATCGAAAAAACACTGGATTCTCCTAAAAAAGCCTTGAATGTACAACAATTTGTGTTACCTGAGATCAAGACTGCTGCCAACAAATATGCAGTCCTGCAAGAATCTAATGTAACAGTTGTGAAAGATGGTCTAAGAAGTATAAGAGAAGAATATAATGTTGAATTCCCTCCCATTCCTACTTCACAAAACCAATATGCTACATTGATTGAAGAGTATAAGAGAAAGCCTGATTTAATTCTACTTTGGCGAAGGAGCAAATTCTTGTTGATAAGCTTGTTAACAATAAAAAGATACCTATTATTGAGGAAACAAATATATGGCCACTCAAAATGTTTATGATCTACAAGGAAGGATAGGAAGCTAAATAGAAAAATGAGTGTCCTTTTATAGGGAATTTTCAAGAATGAATGTTGAAGTGATTGGGTAAATTGGTCGCTGTTTGTATGTTTATGTTTGCTGCTTGTAGGTGGTCGTTGAATAGCGTGTTGTATGTTTGGTTTAGCTCCAACTTCACTTGATGTGGTATGTCACTATCGAATGATTTGGATGCTTTTCATGTATGTTGCTTTTTGAAATAATATATATTCACCGTTGCAAAAAAAAAAAATGTGAGAGATTAGTTCTTGAGATTTTCTACAATGTGTCATGGTGGTACATGTTTATAATATATAGTGAACTAAAACTTCCATAATTAAATGTAAGTTGATATTATTACTTAAAAAAAAATTGTTTACCAATTTTATCATTATTTTACATGAAAATGTATTTAATTTAAGAAATAATTATGTTTAATTAATACTTCTAAACTCATGCCCCATGACATTAGGCCATCCTCAATGGAGGGTGTAATGAGAAGTTTAATAGTACTAGTCACATGTTCAATGCATTGTGAAAGTGTCAGGTCATGCTAATGTTTAAACATGGTGCGTTCAGAGACATACCGTTAAATAGAAATGGAGGTGGGCCAACCTCTTTCCTCTTTCTCTTAGGCAATGCTAATGGAAGGTAGTTGCTCGGTTGGTTGACCCCCCCCCCCCCCCCAACCGAGTAGTCGACCGCGTCTCCCTCTCTAGCTCAACCGAGCATGACCGAATCTCACCCCAACCTTTGCATTCTTTCGGTTTGTCAGCCAACCGATTGAATGGGCACAACTCCTCCTATTTTTTCAACCGTTGGTTCCTATGTCCCTACTCATTTCAAACTAGATTATGTGTCCTCACGTCACTCCCCAAAAAACAACACTACAAAGAAAACACAAACAAGATTGGAATACAAAGATCTCAGGTTTTACTTTGATCGATATTAAAGGATCTTTAAAGATCTTACTAAACCCATCATAGATCTTGACCAAACAACTAAAGAAACAAAGAACCGCCTTACCCGAGACCTTATAAGAAGATCTTGATTCCAAAAATCTCCTGGTTCTTTTGTGGGTCTTTGAAAACTGAATGGTAAGTAGGGGCGGATCTATGTTTATTCTTTTGGTTGGTAGTTTTATACAGAGTGCTTACCTTGTTAATTTAGAGTGCATGCCTTTTTCGTTTTTTTATCAAAACTTCAAACCAAAAAGTAATAAAAGTTGAAATGAAGCTATAGGTTTGAGGTACAATTATATGGAGGTTGGGAGGAATATCAAAAAGATGGTGATGTGTATGTGTAAGATGTGTAAGAGAGGAGTTGATGCCTTTGTTAGGACACGCAGCTATGTAAAAAACAAAATATAAGACATTGGAAATAGTAAATACAATTTACTCTAAAATAGACTTGTAACATCTACTTGTATTTTACACATTGTACTAGTAGTAGGGGTTTATTAGGTAAAAAAGTTTATTTTAGATGTAGAGATAAATAATTACTTGTCATTTTACTTTTTAAATGATTAAATGTAAAGATAAATAATATAGTGTAATCAAATAATCTTTTCTATTTTACTATAATGAAGTGGTAAAAAAATTAAATGAAATTTTGATTTTGTTTTTTATAAAATAGTTACGGTTGTCGTTGCGGTCACCATTAGCAAATTGTGGTTAGAGCACAAGGTATGCAAGGACCCAATAACACGTTATTGGTATGTCACGTCAGCGCCACATCATACACCTCCCAATAACACCAATAACTCAAACAACCCTCCCTCATAACACACCACTAACATCACTTGTAGGCCCGCAAAATACCCCACCAAATATACCACTCACTCACAATAAAAAAAAACACACACACACAAAAGGTGCATTAGGCATGAGCTAGTGGAGTGGCTCAAAACACAAAAGAGTTAATTTGACACAAGTTTGACATATTGGCCGGTAAGGTTGTCATACCAATGGCTCACCAATGACACCTCATACCTTGTGCTCTAAGAGATGGCAGAGGTGACCACAAAACTTATGGTTTGAAACGCCCGTAATCTTACATTTTTTTTTAACAATGGATACGCCGTACAGGTTCTGTCCTATACACTGTATCAATCTGTACTCGTGAAAACTACTATACTAAAAATCTGAATTAAACGAATCTTAATTATATAAAACATAAATTTGGTACTTAAATTTGGCATGCGGAAGCGTAAAACTGTGAGTGCGGGTGTTAACCCAAACACCCCTATTTTGACCCAATTTCAAATACATGTTATAAATATTTATACATTAATATCAAAACATGACTTATATGATTCTGACACTTAAATCATAAATTTTTGGGGCGTTAACAAGCTGAATAACAAAGTATGGTTGAGATGCTCGTCACCTAAAAACGCGAGCATTGCCGATCTCCTAAGTCATCTTCTTAATCTACAAGCCCCGACGTCCTTAAGACTTAACCTGCAAAACATGGAAACTGAGAACGGTAAGTCCTGATGACTTAGTGAGTAAACGGGTCTGAGTCTATATCTAAATCTGAATCTCAAACATGAGCTATAGTCTGTTTGAGCTTCTGTATGGGTGCATAAGCATAGTTCTGGATCTAGAGCTATATATGAATTGACATTGGCAATTCTGAACATAAATGTATTTCAAATGCTATAAATGGTACGACTTATAGTCGTCTTACTACTTATACATGAGTCTGAGACTTATTCTGAATTCTTAATCATGACATGATATCTGAGCACGTGCATTCTGACTAGATGATGCTTAGTCGTCTTGCTATGAGTGAGAACTTCCCTAGCCAACGAGTACTCTTCTAACGGCTTCTAAATATATTATACGTGCTTTTCTGATATGGGTCGTCCACTTAGCACGTAAGTGCTTTTCAAGCACGAGTCATCCACATAGGATGCTTGGTCATCCACTTAGGATGCTACTATAAAAGCACGTGTCATCCACTTAGGATGCTACTATGAGATTTCTACACCATGCACTTCTTAGGCACGCTACTTGACTTTTAGTGCGTTTCTTGGGCACACTAAACTTGTTAAATCATGCTTCTTGTGAGAATACTATTCATGGATTGCTTCGGCTATCTCCGAAACCTTGCACAAGTTCCATCATCATGTTTAATCTAGTAACATGAAGCTAATGAACCGTTACTCACCTTTAAATCTTGTTTAATGATCTACAAGCTTCCCACGAGTACCTACTCACATGATAACCATTCTAATGCTATTAGAACTTGCTAAAACATTTATCTAACATATATTAGGTCTAAATAACTTAAACATGATCATATAAGGTGCTATTTCATCATGAAACACACTTTTACAAAAACACTTTAAGTGCAGAATTTCCTATGTTGCTGCTGTATTTTGCACTTTATACTAATTTAACTTTCAAACGAGACAAAACTTAAAGAATAACAATTAAAGTACACTCAGAGAGCTACAACTTTCGTTCAGACCTCATCTTAATCCAATGAACGGTTAATTCTCCACGGCCCTTCTAAGTCTGCGCATTTTATGAAAAACCTTGTTGTCCCAAATTAAAATATCACCAAAACGACCCAAAACTTATGATAAGCTATTCTACTATTCACTAAACGTATATAAGGGCTTATTTAACTTGTTAAGATCATGTTTCATTAGGCCCATAAGCTATCTTGCTAAATTAAGCACTTAATAAGCTTGTTCCAAACACTCGTTAACTAGACATACTTCATCATCAACAACAACTAGCATCATGAATCTTTCTATATCATTAACCATAACTTGGGTACATGATTCCTAACATATTTATATCATAACAATAATACTTTTAATTCTAATTACATCATGATTCATTACAATCAAAACTAGGTTTTCATAAACTTAAGTTAATATAACCTTATAACATGAATTCATTCTTATACACTAGTTTATCATCATACCTTGAATTGAAGGAAAAACCATATAAACAAGTTGAAGCTTCTTGATAACATCTTTCTTAAACTCTCCTTGATTCTTGAAACCCTTGTAACCCTTTCTATAACTCTTGTCTTAATGATATGATAATGAAATTTACTAATGATTTTCCCTCCTTTTGTTCTATGAAAGCCACGTACCACCTCCAACACATACATACGTGTTTTGTTATGAGAGAATTCTGAGTTTTCTTTTTCTTAAGGTAAGCTACTTAAGCTTATCATGTAAGTTTCAAAATTTGGCGAGGTTAGTCCTTGTCGTTAAGTCTTTTGCATCGTTGGTCCTTTTTATTAACTATCTTGCATTCTAAGTCCTTATCTTTAAAAAATACAATCATAAGGACCTTTCTAATTTTTCTACAAGATATATATAAGTCTATTTATGAAACTTATAAAGATCGGGGTGTTACAACTTTTCCCTACTGGAATTGTTCGTGTCCTCATGAACATCATCTGAAACTATTCTGCTTAACTTTTGTCTATCTACAAAGTCTCCCCCACTGAGCTTATTCTAATACATGAGCTAGTTTCATTTATGATATTTCTAATTTCTATCTGGCCATAAGACTTGTCTCAATATTTTCTAAGTTTACACAATATGCTTATTTCGGGTCTCAATTCTGAAACTTCTGATATTTACTACAATATCACATGCCTAATTCTAAATAGAGGTATTACTAGGCTATTATATGTTGTACTAAGGCTGTCTATCTATCCGTTCTTAAGCTGTCTATAGTTTAAAAACATATTTCTGAGTTTTCTTATTGACTATACTGTAATGTTATACTTGTGCATACTAAACTCTATGATCTTACTAATTTATCTTACCATGCCATACAAAACCTTACTAGTATCTAAGCTGTCCTGACTATTCTATTTTACTGAATCTGAATACTAAAATCTAATTACTGAACCTGCACATCAAGACCTGTAAGACTTATAACTATTCTTGTCCTACACGGCACTCGTGATTGCATGCTTTCTAATTCTATTTCTGACTAAACATCATTCTATCTCACTAAAGTTCAGTCTCATTTGCTCTTACTATTCTAGAAATTTCTCGAGACATCATATGATCCCAATAAATTCACGTTATATGATGTAACTATTATCACGTTGGCCAGACGTCATAATACTTGCATCACATAAACATGTCTTTATTGCTATCATATTCTACCTCGAAGCATATTAAAACAACATGTCTAACATCATGTTCTGTTTTCATGTTAATCTGTTGTGCTATCATATTAATATGTTGCTATCATTGTATTTCTATTTATGCATTCTGATTCTAATCGCATATTGATGCGATAACATGGCTGCTAATCATAGCATACTATATATGCTGTATCTATTTCTGACATTCTACACAATTAACATGACATTCTGGATCTGAAGTTCTAATATTATTCATAGCTCCTTTTGTTTTATTTATGCTATTTAACTACCTAAATATTTCTACTCGTGATTTCTAATTCTTAATACATATTGGGTACTAAACATGGTCTAATACTTCATTTAACTTCATGCATTCTAAGCATGTTTATTGGTCATGACATAATATACTTATACTACACTGATTTCTGATCTACTCTGACTACTTTTATAATCCTGTTACTAAGGCATATCTAATCATGAATTTCTACTCTCAAAGTGTTCTAATTTGCTAAACATATAAACATTTAACACATAACCATTCTAGTAAGCTTCCCGGGACATCTTATAATCGCAATAACTTCGTGTCATATCATGTAAATATTATTACGTTGATCAAGCATAATAATCACATCATATAACCATGAACTCATTGCTATTATAATCTACCCCAAGTTACAAAACTAAAACGACCTATCTAATATCATATTCTACTATCATGGTAGTCCACTGAACTATTTTTGTACTTATCATGCTATAACGTTCATGTTCATGACATCTAATGGTAATTTGCTATTATCTATACGCTTCTAATCATAGTATCGTAAGGCAAACTATAACCAATTCTGACATGATACTCTTAGTGGTTACATCTGCATCGTACTAATAAGGCATTCCTACACGCGTTCTACTAGACATGATAATTCTATACATGCTAAGCTTAACTAAACGTGGGAAAAACATGGTTACTAATCATATATAAACATGGTTCTAATCAATTCTATATAGCATATAAGAAAGTCTAAATGTTCTATGATAATTACCGAGCTATGGTTTAAGTCTAAGCACCCTCCTACTAACGGCGGATACTTAAATCCCTCAAACTAACGCTCTGATACCAACTTGAAATGCCTGTAATCTTACATTGGTTTTTTTTAACAATGGATACGCCGTACAGGTTCTGTCCTATACGTTGTATCAATCTGTACTCGTGAAAACTACTATACTAAAAATCTGAATTAAACGAATCTTAATTATATAAAACATAAATGTGGTACTTAAATTTGGTATGCGGAAGCGTAAAACTGTGAGTGCGGGTGTTAACTCAAACAACCCTATTTTGACCCAATTTCAAATACATGTTATAAATATTTATACATTAATATCAAAACATGACTTATATGATTCTGACACTTAAATCATAAATTTTTGGGGCGTTAAAAAGCTGAATAACAAAGTATGGTTGAGATGCTCGTTACCTAAAAACGCGAGCATTGCCGATCTCCTAAGTCATCTTCTTAATCTACAAGCCCCGACGTCCTTAAGACTTAACCTGCAAAACATGGAAACTGAGAACGGTAAGTCCTGATGACTTAGTGAGTAAACGAGTCTGAGTCTATATCTAATTCTGAATCTCAAACATGAGCTATAGTCTGTTTGAGCTTCTGCATGGGTGTATAAGCATAGTTCTGGATCTAGAGCTATATATGAATTGACACTTGCAATTCTGAACATAAATGTATTTCAAATGCTATAAATGGTACGACTTATAGTCGTCTTACTACTTATACATGAGTCTGAGACTTATTCTGAATTCTTAATCATGACATGATATCTGAGCACGTGCATTCTGACTAGACGATGCTTAGTCGTCCTGCTATGAGTGAGAACTTCCCTAGCCAACGAGTACTCTTCTAACGGCTTCTAAATTTATTATACGTGCTTTTCTGATATGGGTCGTCCACTTAGGACGTAAGTGCTTTTCAAGCACGAGTCATCCACATAGGATGCTTGGTCATCCACTTAGGATGCTAGTATAAAAGCACGTGTCATCCACTTAGGATGCTACTATGGGAGTTCTACACCATGCACTTCTTAGGCACGCTACTTGACTTTTAGTGCGTTTCTTGGGCACTCTAAACTTGTTAAATCATGCTTCTTGTGAGAATACTATTCATGGATTGCTTCAGCTATCTCCAAAACCTTACACAAGTTCCATCATCATGTTTAATCTAGTAACATGAAGCTAATGAACCGTTACTCATCTTTAAATCTTGTTTAATGATCCACAAGCTTCCCACGAGTACCTACTCACATGATAACCATTCTAATGCTATTAGAACTTGCTAAGACATTTATCTAACATATATTAGGTCTAAATAACTTAAACATGATCATATAAGGTGCTATTTCATCATGAAACACACTTTTACAAAAATACTTTAAGTTCAGAATTTCCTGGGTTGCTGCTGTATTTTTCACTTTATACTAATTTAACTACCAAACGAGCCAAAACTTAAAGAATAACAATTAAAGTACACTCAGAGAGCTACAACTTTCGTTCAGACCTTATCTTAATCCGACGAACGGTTAATTCTCCACGGCCCTTCTAAGTCTGCACATTTTCTGAAAAACCTTGCTGTCCCAAATTAAAATATCATCAAAACGACCCAAAACTTATGATAAGCTATTCTACTATTCACTAAACTTATATCAGAGCTTATTTAACTTGTTAAGATCATATTTCATCAGGACCATAAGCTATATTGCTAAATTAAGCACTTAATAAGCTTGTTCCAAACACTCCTTAACTAGACATACTTCATCATCAACAACAACTAGCATCATGAATCTTTCTATATCATTAACCATAACTTGGGTACATGATTCCTAACATATTTATATCATAACAATAATACTTTTAATTCTAATTACATCATGATTCATTACAATCAAAACTAGGTTTTCATAAACTTAAGTTAATATAACCTTATAACATGAATTCATTCTTATACACTAGTTTATCAACATACCTTGAATTGAAGGAAAAACCATATAAACAAGTTGAAGCTTCTTGATAACATCTTCCTTAAACTCTCCTTGATTCTTGAAACCCTTGCAACCCTTTCTATAATTCTTGTATTAATGATATGATAATGAAATATACTAATGATTTTCCCTCCTTTTGTTCTATGAAAGCCACGTACCACCTCCAACACATACATACGTGTTTTGTTATGAGAGAATTCTGAGTTTTCTTTTTCTTATGGTAAGATACTTAAGCTTATCATGTAAGTTTCAAAATTTGGCGAGGTTAGTCCTTGTCGTTAAGTCTTTTGCATCGTTGGTCCTTTTTATTAACTATCTTGCATTCTAAGTCCTTATCTTTATAAAATACAATCATAAGGACCTTTCTAATTTTTCTACAAGATATATATAAGTCTATTTATGAAACTTATAAAGATCGGGGTGTTACATGGTTACCATTAGCATTGTCCTTATTACTCACTTTTACACACAATATCAGTTTGTGATGGAGGCCCTTCTTTATTTCAAAATTATTTTAATAGTGGCATGGTGATAACATCAAATAGTCCTGAATATTAAGTGTCAATTTCCTCCAATAATGCTCGTTATTTATATCATTTATATGGATTTACGCTTGTTTTCCATTGTTTTCCACTTTCAGGTAAATTACGAGCATTGGAGCTAAAGAGACGCGAAAATGGAAACATTATTAAAGATTTATCACAGTATGCCTATTTTGAAGAAGTTCCGGCGTAACTCCTCTCTCACATTACGCCGTAACTATTGCGTGACCTTGAATACCAACTTATCAAGAGGTTACGGCGTAACTCTTCCCAAAGGTTACGACGTAACTCCATTAGGTCAAAAGAGGTTCCACGCCGTTGATACTTACGCCATAACTACTGCATCACTTACGACGTAACCGAGTTTATTGAAGACTACGGCGTAACCACTAATAAGGTTACGCCGTAACTAGAAGATCTAGTGCATTTACGAAGAAATAGAAGGTTACGGCGTAACTCCTTTATTGGTTACGCCGTAACCCAGACCTGGCCTGTAAATACCCCACGAATTCCAGCATTTCAAAGCATCCCATTCCACACACAACACTCTGAGAACGTGGTAAAAAGCTCAAGGCAGGTCTAGGGGAGCATACGGAGCTGTTTCCAAGGGAGAAGTCACTCCATTACGATAAGCTTTAGCATTTTATATTTCTTTTACTTGCAATTCATGTATTTCGTACCTTTGAATATTGAATTGATTTGCATGATTAATATGAGCGGCTAAGCACCCTTTTGTGCTAGCCTAGTTATGATTCCTTAATTGTTTTGTTTGCGTTTACCTTTACTTCCGTACAATTATTTCTAAGTGTATGCATGCATAGTTCTTTGGTAGTCACCCTTGATTCGGTAGTTTTGAATGGCGGTAGAGGCCAATTGCCTAGGAGATATGACCAACTGACCCTAGGTGAGCGGACTGAGACGGGAATGGTAAGATATGACCAACTGACGACCCTTTCTACTTGTGCGATTTGACCAACTGATCGCCTATCGTTTGGATGAACTTAAGAATTGGGGGGTGTAGTGTCTAAGTTCCTAACGGCCGGGCACTCACTATTTTGAATCTAGCATGTAGCGGTACTTAATGACTTGGCTTAGGGGACCAGGAACAACAGGACTTATGACGGTGCGCCTGATTTCTCCTGTGGTGGCATCTTTGCTGATAGGTTAGGGCGAATTGACCAAATGCTGTCCTCTCGAATTTGACCCCACTTGAAGTAATTGGAAGTAGGTAGACGTAGACATAACTAGCTAGGAGGATTGACTAGGTTAGCACCACTATTCCTATATTGATTTCCCTTTATCCATTTAACTGCTTTTATTCTGCATTAGTAGTTTAATTAATTAAATCCCTATCGAAACCATTATTATTCTGTGACAATTAGACTTAGTAATTATCTAACACACATAGCTCTTGGGACGACCTCGGCTTTACCATTTACTACACTACACGCGACCGGGTACACTGCCCGTTAGTGCACTAGGGTAGACCATAGGTATAGCGAGACAATATAAATATTAAGACCTGGTCAGTAAAACCTGCATCAAGTTTTTGGCGCCGCTGCCGGGGAGTTATATTAGGATTGATATTAAGTCTTTCATTTCGTTTTTAAACTTTTCTCATGATCATATTTCAAGTTTTCAGGTACCATGAAAGTTGTTAACATCGATGACCTCACTCTTGAGGAATACTTGGCATTGACAAGAGCGGAACAAGGGCCGGGTCTCGTAAGACCGGCAATAGGAGCGGATGTTTGTTTCGAAATTAAAGACCAATTTATGAGGGAGCTTCGCGCTAACCCTTTTTCAGGAAACAGGGACGAAGACGCATATGAGCACGTTGAAAATGTCCTATACATCGCTAGCCTTTTCAACATTCCGGGCGTGTTTCATGATGCTGTTATGCTTAGGGTATTTCCAATGACTCTTACTGGAGCAGCCAGAAGATGGGTAGAAAGGTTGCCCACCGGAGCAGTTAATACTTGGGCGCTAATAAAGAAACACTTTATTCAAAGATATTGCCCGCCATCGAAGATTTCTAACTAGCTTTTGGAGATCCATAATTTCAAACAAGAAGACGACGAAACTTTGTATCAAGCTTGGGACAGATACAATGATCTTCTTTATAAGTGTCCTACCAATGATCTGAATAACCAGCAAAAGGTCAATATTTTCTACAAAGGAATAAACGTAACTACAAGGCAAATGCTGGACTATCAAGGACCTATCCCAAACATGACTCCTACCGCTGCAATTGAAGCCATTCAAAAAATGGCGGACCACTCTAAAAAATGGCATGACGGTGGGAGCAAAAGAAACCAAGGCGGAAGTTTTGACGGAATTGCAGCAATAGCTAGTAAAATTGAAAATCTCAGTCGAGATATGCTGAAAGTCAGAGAAACCGTTCATGCCATCCAAGTAGGTTGTGAAAACTGTGGTAGGGGACATTTGACTAAAAACTGTCCTAAAGTTGACAAGAAATATACGATCGAGGAAGCTAAATATGGAGAGAATAGGCCTTTCTACGGGGATAATCCTAATGGGTTTCGTGGAGGACCCCCACCGTATTATGAGCGTAATGAGAGAAGAGCTAACCTGGAGGAAATTATTAACAAGTACCTTGTGGACACTACCAAGAGGCAAAAGGAGCAAGATGAATGGCTTAAAAATTTCCAAGATAATACAAACAAAAGCCTTTCTTCCCATGACATATCACTTAAAAACTTGAAAACTTTAATTGGAAAGCTTGGCGACGAGGTACAAAGAAGAAACGAAGAACAAAAGAGCAATTCCACTATATGTAAGGTTGTGTTCTCCGATAACAACAAGTACTCTGATGAGTCAGATACTAATGGTGAAAGTGAGTTACACCGTAAACACACTCCAGAGTTACGACGTAACCCGAATTCAAGCAAAGACACGGGCACCAAGGACGACAACCCTAAAAGAAGAAGTCATTGGTGTAAGGCTATTGCAATTGACGATGGAGAATGCTACAGCTTGTGGGCCTCATGTGATCCTTGGAAATCCTTCGATGGTGGTGCTGATAAAGAAAGGATAAAAGATGACAGATACAAGTAGACTACACTAAACGAAGAAGAAAGGTTAGCCAAGTTCTCAATTAACCAAGTGGAAGGGCCGCCCATTAAGCATTACTGCAAACCCTTACTCATCATGGAAGATGAGATTACTCATGCTTGGCCAACGTGCAATCCTTTTCGTGATTATTGCAACGGAGGAGGTAATATGAAGAACGAAGTTTGGATATGCCCACACGAATCTGGGAGACACGACGTTGATTTTGGAAATCTATCATTCAGTGATTGGTATTCGATAAGATTCGGGGACGCGATAATTAATTCAACTCTGTTCAGAAATCTGGAACTCAAATATGAGAAACACATTCTTCGGGGAAAAACCATTAAGCCCCTCGATGATATTCCTTCTGAAGATGACGATGACGAAGGAGTTCGAAATCATTGGTGCGAACAAATTAAAACCAGCGACGGAAAAGTTTGGGCTTCCTGCAACCCTTTTGAGTATGAATGTGATGGAGGAAGCAGCATTGAGAGAGCTGGGGAAGATGAATTCATTTGGAATTCGACTAATGATTCCGAAAGAACATAACTGCCTTGGCCAGATGATCTCGGATTCAACGATTGGGTCAAAATCAAATACGGAAAAATTGACGCGTTAACTAAAAAGAAAATCTGGGAAGGATGTATGAGTAAAGATCAACCTAACAACGATGTTCACCATAAAACAGAAGGAGACACCAAGGGTTCATCTAAGGTAGAAAATGAAGAATGCAAGCAAATACTCAACCAACTTGAAGATACCGATTCCGACAATGACGATTTCGACTATCTCGAGTTACAAGGCGAATATGGTTTCATTGACCCAGATGATGAAGTACACGAGAGAAGAAGATGCAAGATTCTCAGCATCCCATTTAAGAGGCCGCCACCTATTATAGTTGAAAAATTCGAGTTTACGCTTTGCAAGATACAGAAAATTGAAACCAAAGAATATCTCCGCACTGCCACAAATGTCGGATGGGTTAGGCGCAACTTAATGAAAGACATGGAAGAAGTCGGGGATGGTCAAAGGCCCCCATAGGAGCCCCGCAGCTCTGAGTCTAACTTAAAGACTCGTTAATAAAGAAAAGTGCTCTTTCGGGAGACAACCCGAATTATCACTTTCTTTTGTTTTTATTTCCTTTCTGTTGGGTTTTGTGTTTTCTAACCATTTTTGCAGAAAACGAGGAACTAATTGCTGCTGCAGTTGCTGATCTGAAAAGAGTTACGGCGTAACTCATCTTGGTGATTTCGCCGTAACCAACATTTTAACAGCAGAATTCTTGACGCATTACCAATTACGGCGTAATACCATCTTTGTGGTTACGCCGTAACTACTCGCTTGACAGCTCATACCAGGTTTTGCCAGTTACGGCGTAACTCTCTCATAGTAGTTACGACGTAACTTTCCTCTGCTTTAATTCTTTCATTTTAAAACACAGTGACCTTGTATTAGTTTTTAAATGAACGTTGTGGGTGTGTTCCCTGTAAACCCTCACGAGACTTCACTCGTCCACTTGGGACACCAAGTGGTTTAAAAGGCTTGTTGCATTTGCTAAATGCAACCGTGATTCCTACGAAACTGAGTTAGGTTTGTTTTTCAGTATTATGCTTGTCGGTATTGTGATTTCAGGGATTGAAGTTTGTTCATGACGCTTAAACGAAGGCACGGTTCTTTCTCTTGGGCCTTCTTCTTTTTGGAGCAAATTTCTGGGAAGTTCTCACTCTAATTCTACCTTTCTCTTCACCTTTATTTTAATGCCTAGTACAAAAGGGACTTTGTACAATTCAAGTGGGGGGACAGGAGTAGAATTATCTCTTGAACTTTATTTCGCCCTCATTTTTCTAGTTTATTTTGAAAAATTATGCAATTTTTAAAATTTTGACATGTTTTTCCGAACCTAACTAGATTAGACCTTAGCTGAGCACATACAACCCTTGACATTACATGGTGAGATTAGCCTTATCCATTTCCAATATTTTACCCCAAATTCACCAAATTATGAGTGTGCCGGTAGCTTGTAAACTTTAGAACTTGGCCTTTGCATCATTTCGAGACCATAGACGAGGTATGTTGAGTTAGCTCGATTTATTTGGACTTTTCAGTTTTAGAAGGCAATATTATAGGATTATCACCCAAACAGCCTACCATTGTGAGTTTATCGATACCCTTTTGTTGCACTCCCCTTTAGTGCAAGATACCCCTAGATACACCCTTCTGAGCCATTCCTTTCATTTTGTCAACCCAATATATTGTTTCGTTACACCTATACATCTTAGCCTACCCTGTAGTCTTTATTTGTGATTGGGAAGTCATCATTTGCCTAAGTTCAAGGTTCGAGTGGAAAGGTTTGGAAATCACGCTTTCATCAACGACATTTATGAAGATCATTGAAGACCCCCCCGAATTCCCATTGTTCATCTCAAGTGGGGGGATGTTATGTTAAAAAAAATGATGAAGATTCGAAAAAATAAAATAAAAAATAGTTGATTGAGTTATGATATTGTAAAGTGCGATGTTATAGGCACTGTAGTATGAGCTTTATTGATTAGTATCGAGGAGGCCACCTCGGTCACATTTGAAGATTGGAGTTGGCAGTTTTGCCGACAAAAGAAGAAAAGGTAGTGTGCCCATCATGACGTCCTCTAATGACACATCTACCTTCCATTTCATGATCCGGTCTCTAGACTTCTAAGCTTGAACTTTGGGCAGACTGTAAGTGGTGATGACTTGGTTATAGATTTAGACTACCTGCTTGTTTTTCATTTTACACCAATTATATATCTCATGTTTTATCCTACCCTTTAGTCATGAAGCGTGTCTAGGTGATGCAGCGAGCAATCTTTGGTGTCTTGGCCATGGATTTGGTCATGTATCATTGATTTTGTCCACTTCGCCGTGACATGTTAGTAATGACGAGTCACCCCTTAACCTTTGTCGTGTCTACCCATATTGCCTTCGAGAATTGTTTAGCCCTTAACTCTAGTGGTGGAGATTTGTGTAACCGCCAAGCTTATGATAGAATACATGCTATGACTGTGCGATCGAGTGATCACCCCGAAATTGACACTTAGAATAGTTGAGAGATTTGAGTGTTTGTTCCCCTTTCGTAAGGTGTTCGGCCTTGTTTTATTCTAGCATAAGGGATTTTTAAACTCATATTTTCCAGGTTTTGGGAGACATCTTTTTAGGAATCTATCTAACATGGTCTACTTGAGGGCAAGTAGAGTTTAAGTGGGGGGATATTTGATAACATCAAATAGTCCTGAATATTAAGTGTCAATTTCCCCCGATAATGCTCGTTATTTATATCATTTATATGGATTTACGCTTGTTTTCCATTGTTTTCCACTTTCAGGTAAATTACGAGCATTGGAGCTAAAGAGACGCGAAAATGGAAACATTATTAAAGATTTATCACAGTATGCCTATTTTGAAGAAGTTCCGGCGTAACTCCTCTCTCACATTACGCCGTAACTATTGCGTGACCCTGAATACTAACTTATCAAGAGGTTACAGCGTAACTCTTCCCAAAGGTTACGACGTAGTTCCATTAGGTCAAAAGAGGTTTGATGAGTGTGTAAATACTCATCATTTTTGTCTTATCTGAGCTGCCAAAACACTTAAAAACACTCAAATATGCAGCAAAATACAAAATATATCCAAGGATTGTATTTTATATGTTTCAGATGCAAAATGTTTAAAATCAGATGAAAAACGAGCTAAGTTTGCATAATTGGCAGTTTCAGTCCCTCAACTTTCAAATCTTGACAAAATCAGTCCCTGAGCATTTGTTTTGAAATAAAAGTCAACCCAAGTCCTTTTAAAATCAAAATTTATCAAAAATGATCCTTGGGTAAAAAGTTTGGAGAATTTACAAGTTTGGTCCTTCAAGTTTCAAAATTGGCAAAAATAGTCCTTGGAAGTTTAAAAATGGAAAATTATCTTTTATGGCCCTTGGAACAACTTTGAAAAATTGGCAGATTTGGTCCTTGGTTTTTGTGGAAGTGCAAGTTTGGTCCTTGTTATTAATACCTTCCCTTGACCCTTGACCCTTGCTTGAGCCTTGAACCCCTGCCAAAACAACCCTTGACCCCCTACTTGAACCCACCCCCCCCCCCCCGTTATTAATAATCCCAGTCAAACACCCGCCCTCCTTTTTCCCTCCTTTTTCCTGTCTTCTTCACCAACTGCCTGCAAAACCACTCACCACACCCTTCACCATCCTTTGTCCCCTCCACCTCCACAACAAACAAGAAGCATTAATTGCTTCTTTCTTCCCTCCAAGTTATCAGTACAAATTGCAAGAAAACTTTTGGCGCCAAAAATCTCATCAACGGCCAATATCAACTTCAGTGATCCAATGGCTCTAAAAAGAAGTGGGAATTACTCAGAGGCAAGTGGGAAGACATTTTGTTGATAAATAGAGGGAAGAGAAGGAGGAGAGGGTAGTAGTTTTTAGTTTCAATTTCCTTGTATGTCGTTTTTAATTTAATTATCTTAATTAGTTTCTAAAATTGTAATCTTAAGTTTTCTTGTATTGAACTAAAACCATTTAGTCTTTGTAATTTACTTTCAAGTATTAATTCAAGGTTTTATCAAAGTTTCATGTTTTTATGTTTCCTGTTATAAAATCAGTTTTCATGCTCTTATATTCAAGCTTCAATAAGCTTCATTCTAACTCAAATAAGCTTACTAAAGCTGCCCATAGCTTTTAGTAAGCTTATAACTCTAGTTCAAGTAAATTGGGTACCTGGTCAACGAAAGTCAAACTGTGGGGAATTGTGGGTTAAGCAGTTATGGAAAAGGATATGGGTTGATGCAGAGCTGGAATGGGTTGGAATTGATTAAAATAGTGTAGATTGGGTTATGTTTAAGCTGCTCTATAAGCTGGACCATCTGTGAGATCTAATCTTTTTTCTATGTAACTGTTGAATCTGCATATCTGTTTCAGTTCTTATAAGTTAGTTATCATTGCCTGTTTTTGTTTTTATTTAGCTTGTGGACTTATATTAGATATCTCTTAAGCATTGGTAATAATATTAGATTGAATCTCTAGTTAAAATTAGTAAAACAATTCAATAAAGGTGTGTTTGGAACAAGTGAGAAACTGGCATTGTAGATTGGTTTAGTGGTGAATTACTGCATTACAGTCTTATATAGGTAAATTTAGGATCATTTGAGTCACTCATTTGCACATCCAATCAGTAGAAGTCAAAATCATATTTAAACAGATTTGTTATGCATAATAGTTAGTGTAGGATTGATAGATTTTGCATTTTAGGTTTAGAATCATTTAAGCTAGCTTGTTTAGGTCTTATTACATCTAAATCCATTAGTTACATTCCATTTTAGCCGATCATAAGTTCATTTAAGTCAAACTTGCAAATTTGTTTACAAAAGTCAAAGTGAACTTCCAGTTTTGTCCAAACTTTATAGATTTTTCATAGTTTCATCCCTGGTTCAATTCAAGTGATATTTTGGGTTTAACAACTTCAGTTGGTCAAGTGTTTAGAACTGATTTTTAAGAAATTTTCCAAAGGCTTCTTAAGCTTCAAATGAGCTTGTCAATTCAGCCTCTGAGCCCTGTGACAGAGCATGGTTACCAAAATGGTTTTCTCAGCTTCTTGCAAAAGCTCTAGAGAGCTTATTACAGCTTCTCTAGAGCCCTAGTTTGGTTTATAAACTGTCTGGTTGGTGTACTCAAGGTTCACAATTCAATTTTCCCCAAAAGCTCATTGTATAAGCTGGTGCATTAGCTTAAAGTTAGGTGATTAGAGCTGCTTGGCTTAAGTGGTAATTAGATCAAATCCTTAGTGATTTGCTTAATTAAGGTTAGGAGTAGTTGCAATGAGTAGTTTTAGAGTATTTATAGCCTAGTTTAGCTTCTGTGTTCATTTTGTGCTTTCTAGTGCTTATTAGCTTATTTTAAGTGCTTATTCTCAAACAGTTTGCACTACAGTTTCATTTAGTATAGGTTTTTATATTTTTCCTAGATTTAGAATATAATTTTAGACTTTTCCTGAATTTTTCATAATTTTTCATCACTGTTTGCTATTTTTCTTATTTTAAATCAGTTTTTAGGACTTTTTAAATACCTTTTAATACAAATAAATCAGAAAGCTTCAAAAAAATAAGTTTTAAATTTTCATAGATTAAGATAAATATAAAAAGCAAAAAAATAATTTTTCCAGATTTTTCCTAGTTTAATTTGTAATTTTTAGCATTTAATTAGTTTTAAACAGTTTTTAATTCATAGAAAATAGAAAAATAATCAGAAAAATACAAAATTAGTTTTGAAAATTCTCTTTAGTTATTTTAGTTTTTTTTAAATTAGTTTTATAATTTTCCCATTAATTTTCATAATTTTTAGTATTTTAATTTAGTTTTAAAAGTTAAAATTAGTTTTTAATTCAAATTTATAAAAGAAAAATCAAGAAAATCCAACTTTAAAAATAGTGATAGCATTTATTTAATATAATCTAGCTTTTTAATTTTCTTTAATTTGCATTTAAGCCCCTGTAATTTACAAACTTTTTCTTTAGGTAATTATTCAAAATCCACAAACCTTTTCCCGTTCAATATCACCCGATCACTATACGTTTAGCTATTCAATCGCACAGCTCGTTGGGACTTAACGACCTGGGGAAACACTAAACTCTCCTGGACTTAATTGCATTGGTTTTAGACTGTTTGGCTTTTATTACGGCTGACCATTCACAAGTGGTTGACTTGTGTAATAAACCTGACCGTTTGGGACCGATCAAGGTTCCACGCCGCTGATACTTACGCCGTAACTACTGCATCACTTACGACGTAACCGAGTTTATTGAAGACTACGGCGTAACCACTAATAAGGTTACGCCGTAACTAGCAGATCTAGTGCATTTACGAAGAAATAGAAGGTTACGGCGTAACTCCTTTATTGGTTACGCCTTAACCCAGACCTGGCCTATAAATACCCCACGAATTCCAGCATTTCAAAGCATCCCATTCCACACACAACACTCTGAGAACATGGGAAAAAGCTCAAGGCATGTCTAGGGGAGCATACAGAGCTGCTTCCAAGGGAGAAGTCACTCCATTACGATAAGCTTTAGCATTTTATATTTCTTTTACTTTCAATTCATGTATTTCGTACCTTTGAATATTGAATTGATTTGCATGATTAATATGAGTGGCTAAGCACCCTTTGGTGCTAGCCTAGTTATGATTCCTTAATTGTTTTGTTTGCGTTTACCTTTACTTCCGTACAATTATTTCTAAGTGTATGCATGCATAGTTCTTTGGTAGTCACCCTTGATTCGGTAGTTTTGAATGGCGGTAGAGGCCAATTGCCTAGGAGATATGACCAACTGACCCTAGGTGAGCGGACTGAGACGGGAAGGGTAAGATATGACCAACTGACGACCCTTTCTGTTGATCCCAGTTGAGCAAACGATCTAATATAGAAACTGACTTTAAACAAATACTTATTAAGTATCACGCGGAATTTAATACTTAATCTTAAGAAGAAGAACAATAAACATTCAACACCTCAATATTATTATTAATACGAATACTCTAACCAGTATTAGGGTTTTACAACCTTGAAGTGTATCGACCTTAGATATCCTTTTATAGGCTAAGGAGTCCTTTACATTATACAATACGTAACCTACAAGATAAATATCTTTTCCATATTTATCTAATACATAATACTAAACCGACTATATAAGACTAGCAATGGTTACAATAGTATATCCGTGGTTACACAATACTACTAGCCGCGGTTTGTCTTCATACGTGGTTCCATTCTTCTGTCCGTGGTTATATCAACTATGTCCGTGGTTTCAGTACTTAGAATAATTCTTAATACAAGGAACCAAAAACCCAACAATCCTCCCCTAAACTTGATACATTCCAATAGAATTCTCAAGTTTCCTTTAAGCTCAAAACATCTGAATTGGAGGATGTAGTCAAACACTTACTAGATTTAAGAATTTTCTCATACTTCAGCAACAAATTGTAAGCTTGACCATCATAGGGTAACAACATCTTAATAATACCAGGCTTCAACATCTGAGCAATAACTCCTGGATACTTATTCAGTTGAGGATAATCACCTTCTACAAGCATATGAATAACTTCTCCATAAACAGTTAAAACATGAACTCCACAAGTTTGATATAAAAACCATCTTGTAACATTACCATTGTAGAGTCCTTTCCATTCAGGTTCATCATGAGTAGGTTCAAATAAAATCTTCAAATGATGATAAACCAATCTCTCATGATAATCATTTGGATGTACTTCACCAAACTTATTCTTGTAAAGCATCCAAAGATTCATCAAATCATCTCTATCAAAATACTGAAGCATTTGTGAAAATTTATTATACTCATAAACTTCATTGTTGAGTCTTTGAATTTTCCAAACTCCTTCACTTCCAACTTTAAGCTTAAACTCATAAGAAATAATTTGATTAACATCTTCAACTACTTTCAGTCTTTTGGAATCAGATGTCTCCTGAATCTCAGATTTTCTCTTTTGTCTACCTTGAATCCACTCTTTTTCCTTTTCAATCCACTCTTCTTCCTTTTTAGAATTCATTGGACAGAAATCATCATTATTAATCTTCATACATCTCATATAAATCTCATAAATTCTTTCAAATGAACACTTATTAAGATTATCAGGAATATGTATGCCTGAATTCTTAATAATCTTCATCAATACATTCCTCATCTGTGCAATTGTAGGAGGTTTCTTTCTTATAACTTGTTTCTTTTCTTTACTGATCCTCCTTGCCCATTCACCTAAAAGTCTAGCTCTTTCCTCATCATCCAACAGTGCCCATTCTTGTGCAGTATATTCATCATGTATTTGTTGAGAAGCTTGAAGATAGTTTTGTAATTCATACCATGTAGCTAACCATCTCTGACTAGCTTCCTCTTCTTCTTGCTTCCTTTTCTCTAAAGCTTCTTCTTCTTCAGCTAACATATTTCTTACATACTCTTCATCATAAGCAACCTGCTCTGCTTTACTTTTAAACTTCAACTCTGGTTCTACAATCCCTTTACCTTTACCAATGTCTTGTTGAACCACTTTCTTCTTTAATGGATCACCAATAATCAAACTTTTACTTCTAGGTTTAGGTGCAGCAGATTCAAGAGATAAAACAGGTGCAATGATAGGCGTAGAATTAGCTGAGGTTTTACTTAGATTAATCAAAGTACTTGCAGCTTCTTTCTCAACTTCTTTAGGTTTAGGTGATGATACAGAGATGGTTGTAACAATAGTGGAAGTGGTTATGATAGCTGATATGTGCCGTTTTACACATATCTTTTATATAATTTAAACCCACAAAACGACCAAAAACACACAAATGACTCACAAAATGTTATAAATATCAATGAAATGTGTTTTTATGTGATTCAGGTACAAAAGATTGAAAAACAAGTGAAAAAATGCGCAAAGTTCACACAATTGTCGTTTTCAGTCCCTGGAGTTACACAAATTGTCAAAACTAGTCCCTAAATGTTTTAAATGATGAAAAGTCATCTTAAGTCCTTGGGAAACCAAAAATATTCACAAATGATCCCTGGATGAAAGTTTACACAAAATGGCAACTTTTACCCTTCAAGTTACAAAATTGGCAAAAATGGTCCCTGGGTATTCAAAAATGGAAATTTTACAAAATATACCCTTGTACTATTCATGAATTTACAATATTGAACTATTTTGATAACTTTGAGGAAATTACAATTTAACCCCCTAAACTTTGGAAAATTACATAAATGGTCTTCGGGGTATTTTAAATTGTAAAAATGCAAAATAAGTCCTTTGGTTTATCTAACTTAACAATTTTAGTCCTTGTGAATACTTTGGAAATATTGCAGGCTCAGTCCCTCAAGATTTCAGGAACTACAACTTTGGTCCTTGGGCTCTTATTTACATAAACCAAACCGGACCCTTAAATATATATACTCCCATCATCCAACCCAATACCAGGCCCAACACCCACAACCCGGTCCAAAGTTTTTAAAATAAAAACGCGCCTACTGTTCACCTCCTTCTCCCTTTCCACCTGCTACCACTCCTACACCTCCACCTGGTTCCACCTGTCTCCACAGCTCACATACTACTCCCCTACACCCTGTCACCTCTTCCCATCAAGCAGTTAATGCTTCCCCACCTTCAAACACTCCACCTTTTCCCCCTTGCCCTGTTTTTCCTCATACTTGACCCAAAAAGCTTCAAAAGCTCACCACCTTGTCCCCTCCACCTCTACATACATACAAGAAGCATTGAATGCTTCTCAAACCGCCTCAACTGTCACAATGGACTTTGGCGCCAAAAGTGAATTTGAATGGTTGAGATCGATTATAATGAATCAAGGATCAAGATTGAAGTCAGAGCTTAAGAGTGGTCACCAAGGGTACTGAGACTGTAAAAGAAGGAAAAGAAGCAGAGGAACAGCTACCTTGGCCTTAAGCCATTGTCACTTAGAATAGCTTAATCATAGTATAATCTTTATTGCTTTCCTTTTAATTACTGTCATTTAAAAGCTTTAATTAGTGTAATGAAACTCAAAATAGTGTAATGGAACTTTAATTTCAGTATTAATACAAGTTATCTTTATAATTCATGTTTTCATATTTTCCTTTATTTCAAGTTATTTGCATTTCTGTTGGATTATTGTTGTTTGATGGACTCATATAAGTCACTTAAGCTCCTGACAAAGCTTAATTAGCTTTTAGAAACCTTAAATCAGCTTAGTCTTTATAAAAGCAAAAATCACTAAAAAAAAGAGAAAATACAATGGAAAATCAAAAATGTGAGTTCTTGGGTGATACAGCTTGGAGCATGGTTCATAATGGATTGCCATGGTTTAGGGCTTCATGGGAAGCTGTAGGATAGTTAGTGTTCATTGGTTCCATGATCTCAGCTTTGATCACTTGTAAGCAATTTCTTCCATTTCTGCATTTCTAATTTTCAGTCTTTAATCAGTCTTGATTTTGTGTTCTTCATGTTTATTTGTTGTTTGGTAATGATATTATAGTGTAATCTTTATTGGTTATGTTTGAGATTTCATGGTTGCTCAAAATTGTTATATAACTGTCACTTTGTCATATTTTTAAAGATCATAGGCTTAGACTTGTTGACAGCTTGTTTAGGTTAAAAAAGGGTTCAAATTGACATATTGAATCCTCTGGATTGGATGAAATTGATGTACACAGTTCTATTCTCTCAAAAGCTCAATTATTTCTTCTTAAAGGGTTGTTTGGTTTAGATGATTGATCTGTGTTATAGGCCATGTATGGTGTTTTTCTTGTTTGATTGTGTGTTTACATGTCCAATATAGCTCAGTGATGGTTTCAACTAAGTGGTATAGCATGTGGAAAGTCAAATTGACACTTGATCCTCTCCACATGAGTACTATGAGGTTGTCTTGACCCACAAACCTACATATCTGTTTAAATATTGTGTATCTTGTTGAATTTCATGTTTTTGTTGCTTTATATAACATAATAAATCCATAGATTAGATTCTAAATTCATATTAGTCAACATATAAGTTTTTGTTATAAAGTCAAAATTTCAGATTTTCTGTTTTTGAATGTAGTAAATAATTTTGTGTAGGCTTAATTACTTAATTTCTGTCTTAGATCTTTTTAGGTTTTAAAATATTGTTGCTTATCTGTCTATTAGTATTGTTGTTTATTTTCAGTATGCTTATTTTCCTGCTTTTCTTTGTGCTTATTTCTGACTGATTTTACCCTGCACCATGGTTTTGCTGTCAAAACCATGAGCTTGCATAAGCTCATGGATTTGACCCTAGCCAGTGTATTTGGTTTTTATGTGTTGCCTTTGTGGCTTGCTTGTTATGTGAATGCTTATCTTTCAATTCCTAGCTTATTAAGTAGCTTAATCACCCACCTATTTTTGTTACATCACCCTCACCACACAGTAGCAAACTGTGTGGTTGAGCTGGGTTCCAAGGCTTGTAAAAAGTTCCCCATTGAACCTTAGCTTATGAAGATTGGATTTTTGAGAAGCCAATCCATCAAACTTTAAGGTTCAATGTTGGTTGAGCTCTTATCAGCTCATTTGGCAAGTTATATTTGAGCTTATGTTTGCACCATGTTCTGAGATGACTGTGTAAAAAGTCAACCCACCCCTATTTCATAAGCTCTCACAAGCTCAATTATGATCTATAGATGGTGTGGCTTGGCTTTTCTTGAAGCTAAGCCACCCATGTACAAGATCCTCTACTTAATTTTCATGTTGCAGTCCATTTGGTAGGGCTGCAACAAGCTTGTAACTTGTCCCAATTTTGAAGAGTGCACTGTTCATCAGCACACTCACACTTACTCACTCAACTTCATAAGCTTGCCAAAAGCTATCCTCTTGGACTTAGGTTGTGTGGTTTGTTTCTTTCAGAAGCTAATCAACCAGTTTATAAGTCCCAATTCTTAAATCCCACATTGTAGCTCATTCAATAGGGCTGCAATGAGCTTTTTGGCTTGTCCCATTTTATTGTGTGAACTGGTTCACCATACATTCAGTCAAATGGAGCTTTTTCATAAGCCCCTCACAAGCTCCCTAGTGGACCCCACTGGGTGAGCTTGGGCTTTTTGAAAAGCCTACCAGAACATCTTGCAGCTTTAACTTCTTATTTGGCTTTTGAAGCTTATTAAATAAGCTTAAATTGCCCAAACATTTGACTGCAGGGGGTGTTTGGATATGTAGTGCACTGGAAGTGCTTATTTGCTTATTTCAAGCTTATTTTTCAATTCCAGTGTACAAGCTTGTTTATTCTAGTCCATTATACTTATACATAAATGCCTTTTGCTTTTGTTTCCTATGTATAGCTTATTTCAAGCTTATTTATAGCTTGAGTTCCAACAGTCAAGACAAAAGCTTAACTGTTGGACTCATAAGCTCTTAAATTTGCTTATTTCTAAGTTTGTAGCTTTTTGTCTTCATTAAATATGTATAATACTTGTATATACTCAGTTTCATAAAAAGAAAAAACCAATAAGACCCTTTAACTATAAGTGATAGCTTCTATTTAGGAGTTTGAGCTTATTTGGCCAACTGTTATGGAAATAAGCTGCCACAGAGCTTATTTCCAAGTTTTGGATAAGTTGGTTTTGTTAAAGTTCCATATTTTTACTTAATGTACAGTTTTGCAAAAAGAAAATCAAAAAAATAAAATGTTTACCAAAAAGGGGGTAGGCAGGCTCGAACCTGAGACCTCCCCCTTATGAGTGTGTTTAGTGTGTACCTGTAAGCCATTCGCCCTTGGGACTTGTCTTGGTCATATCTTACACAATTTAATACATAACCCTTATTTGTTCAATAAGCTTATACGAGATTAATGGCTTATTTCCAGCTTATTTGAAACTGCTTTTTCATCCTTTTCATTTTTCTTAGTCTTGTATTAGTATAAAGTATTTTCTGTAAAAGTTTCAGATTTTTCTCATTTGTTTTAGTATTTTTAAACATTTAATTAGTGTTTTTTAGTAATTAATTCATAATAAAAAATATAAAAGTCAAAAAAATATAATTCTTTTTTCAAAAAATTTCTTTTATCATATAGTACGTAATAAAATTAGTTTTACACTCGTAGGCCTTTTATTTCATAAATTTTACGTTTTTGCTTGCGCTCCAGCGTAATTTTTACACATAACGCTCGTTTTCGTTTTAAGTAACGTTTGTAAGTAATTTAAGTTTACGTTTCACTTAATATAGTTTATTTAAGTTATTTTATTTTATAAAATCACAAAAACATCATTGTAAAAATAGTGATAGCATTTATTTAATAGATTTTAATATTTTAATTCTATTTAATTTGCATTTAAGTCGCTAAGACATGCAAATCCCTACTATAGTTATAATCGTTTTGTTTTTATACGTTTACGTTTAGTTTAAGTTAAACGTAAGTTTGTATACTTTAATATTTTTAGGTTTATGATTGTACGTTTTTATTGACGTAGCTATGACAGAGCTATTACTATTCACATTCAGTGTTAGTCAATCAGATTCCTGTTTTTCCTATACTAATATTATTTTCAACAATCACAAGTCATTGTATTCAGAATATCACGCCTCACCAGGACATAAACGATCCAAGGATATTTTAATCCTTGGTAAACTTGCATTCTCTCCCGGGCTGTCGCCCTTTTATCATCTGTTACGGTTGACCCCTCACAAGCGGTTGGCTCGTGTGACGGAGAAATAAAAGAAGGTAGTTCGGGAGGAATCAATAGCAGTGGGTACAATTGCCATTTCTGAAACCGCAGCAGTGGTTTCAAGAAAACTATCCGTAGTTGCAGAAACACTAACAGTGGTTATGTCCTGCATCACTTCATCTTCTACCACAGTCTTCAAACTTTCAAGAACTGCCTCATTCCCATCTTTATCAGATACCAAAAATTCTTGATCTCCACTATCAACATATTCTTCCATAGGTACATCAACAGATACACCAATAGCCTCCCCTGAATTCATGCCTTCACTCCTCCCCTGTTTGGATACATGCTCCACATTCAGAGCTGGAGAGGAATTTACCTTCTTTTTCTTTCTCCTCTGTTGCCTTAAAGCAGCAACCCCAGGCCTTCTCATCTTTTCCAAAACCAAAATCCTGTGCTTTAAGCGCCTAATGTCTTTACCCTGAAACACAGACAACTCCTGAAGACTTGAGATTGTATCCTCCATTTTGGTACATTTAGCCGTCAATTCATTTAAACGTTCAAGTATATCCTCCCCACTTCGACCTGTGTGAACTGGTCCGAGAGGTGGTTCATTGGAAAAGTCATCAGGTACCAGCTTAGGATCCGTCAATTTAGTTTCATGTTCCAAACTATCCTCATCACTTCGAGCTGTGTTAACTGCTCCGAGAGGTGAATCCTTGGATAAAGTAAACATAGCACCAGACCTTGCCTGATCATCTATGCACCCTATAGGAGCCAGTTGGCTAGGGATTCCTCCACATGTGTTAAGTTCCAAGGAACTCTCCACATTAGGAGTTGCCAAAGGTTGGGTCTTAATTATGTTTCCACTATCCTGACCAGCATCTAAGCATGAATCAGTAGTGGAAGCCCTTCCAATCATGTCACCTACACTCCATGTGACAGCCTCATGAACAACACCACTAACACCAGCCTGAGGTAGCTTGGTGCCCTTCAGTCTCCTAGTCCAGACAATTGGTTTAACAGTGGTTTGGGTTTGACTAGAAATAGTTAGAGTGTCACTAACAGTGGTTTGAGGTGTACTAGCAGTGGGTTCAGATGTACTAGCAGTGGGTTCAATGACTAAAGGTTGTGATGCAAGACTTTCATCAAACTCAGGATCAGTAGGCAAAGTAAGCATATGGGGAAATAAAGGAACATCTCTAATTTGTACATTTTGTGGCTGATTCCTCATATGTGCAAAAACCTTAGGAAGCATATGATGTACTTCATACTCCCTAGAATGCTCAACAGGTTCCTCTATTTGACTTTCCACAATCAGTTGAACAAACCTAGGATATAAATAGTATTTACCCTTCTTCCTAATGTTTTGTACTAGCCCCTCATAGATCATCCTTGACCAATTAAACTTCCTTCCATCAGATAAACAAATAATTGCAGTAGCAATTTTTGAAGGAAAGTCATTAAAGCCAGTGGTCTTACTACTCAGACACATCAACAAGGTGTGAATCAAAAACTTCCATTGTTTTGAAAACAAACTCTTAAAAAATTGTACCTTATCACCCCTGTGTGTATAACCTAACCTTTCCAAACCAGCAACTATCTCAGCATCTGAAAGGTTTACAATGCCATCAGCATCATCAAACTTTAAAACTTCCCTAATGATCTCCTCATTAACAGATATAGCATTCTCATCCACAACAGTGCTAAACACTTCTACTCCTTCAACCTCTTCAAGCTTAGCATTCCTCCAGAACTGATGTATGTAGGCTTTAAGAATGGTTGGTGTGACTGTCAAGGCATAGTGAATAGGACTATGAAGAAGGAAATCAATCATTTGATGAAAACCTTCAGATCGATTGTTTTTTATGAGGTTAGCAACAAGGTTATGTGTGTTTGAGTACTGGGTCGCCATTGTGATTGATGATGGGTATGATGTGGGTATGTGAATAATGCAAAGGAAAGTGATTAGGGTTAATGTAGAGCGCCAAGTTGAAGTGTTTTGAAGATCAAGTAAATGATCCATCCGTGATTTGGGGAGATAAATATACTTTCGCCAAAGTTACCCAACAGCCCCTGTAGTATCGTGGAAATCGTGTAGAGCGCTAGAGTTAACCAATTGACCCACGTTCTCAGACTTGACGGGGAAGCCAAGAGAGAGAAGGAGATCGTGGGTTTGACAAAGCCAGGAGGTTCCTTATCCATTGTTCCTTCGTCAGCCATACCCCGAAGGGCTTAGGGCTTCGAATGGCGAATTACCCTTAGGTAACCTTCGTGCCAACGAATGGTTTGACGCCTATGGATATTTTGGAATCCTAACTTGGGCCTTCGTATGGAAGGGCTTCAACACGTCTCGGAGGAGTGTCCTTCAAGCTACTCGGAGGGTACATCATCAAGCCCCCCAGTCGAAAGTGATGCATATGAGCGAAGAGGCATTGCTTTCGACTTCATGCTTCAAAAAAATACCATCTTGCTGCTAATCATACTAGTTGGGAGATAACTATGCAACTAACCAAGCGCATTCAATGCTAATTAAACCATCCGGCTGCCCGCTACAGTAATCACTTATTCCCATATTACCCGGAGACCAAAAGACTTTATTTAAAATTTAAAAAGTTGTTTGACTCGGATAAGAGTAAATAAGATGGACACGTGTGTGGTTTTAAAGACGGTAAAAAAAGGGTATTTAAGGGGGAGTTGTTGAAACCCTAAAACACTTTCACTCTCTTCGTCTTCTTTTACACGCAGTAAACCTTTTCCAGCGCACACCATCTTCGAAAACAAAGGTAAATACTTCTCTTTTCTTGTAGTTTTAAAAATAGGAACATGGATTCCAAATTTATTATAAAGCAGCAAAAGTGTACATTGTCTGCCCAAGATCTACATGATCACTTAGCCGATTATCCCATCCCACTAGAACACAAAGTGATGTTACCCAAACCTACTCAGGGTATCTTTGATGCACCTCCAGGTTTCGTAGGGCTGTACACACATGCATTTAGCCATTCGAACCTTAGGATTCCCCTGCACCCATTGATATTAGAGTTTATGCAATACTACAAGGTTCACATCTCTAGGTTCAACCCCTTTGGTTTAGCCAAGCTGACCACATTCATAGTGATGTGCAAAGCATACGGTTATGAACCAACATTAACTGTTTTAAGAGGTTTTTTGAACTTGTATCCTGGGGGCAATTGGTTAACTCTAGCAAAAAGACCTGAGGCAGATGTTCCCAACCTGTTTGGGAAGGTGTATACAAACATAACAGGTTGGAAGGGTAGTTTTTTCTACGTGCAAGACACCATTGTTCCCCCTAAATATCCAGAGCTGCTGAATAAGGAAAATATGTTTGATGCCAAACGATATAATGACCCCCTGCCATATGAGGTGCGAAGGGATCCCTGTTATCAGCGTTTAGCCAAATATCCTGTGGATGTGCAAGTGTTCCCTGAAGCCATCTTATACATGGCTGGGATTGCCCATAGCTGGGAGGGGTCTCCCAAGAAGCCTGTGATCATATACCAAGGACAAAGTATGTTTATCTACTTCTATTTAAGTAGGACCAATGTAGCACTGATATTTATTTCTTCTTGTTTCTATTTTGCAGAGATGTCGTTCAGGAACTTCATGTACCAAGATTTGGATGAAGATTTAAGCTTTATGTCTGATGAGAAGGCCGAAGAGTCTTATGGTGTTGGCTCTCCTTCAACATTTGTGAACAATAATGAGGTAGATACTCTGAAGCCGGAGCCTATTGCATCAGCACCCCCCGCAACTTGCATTGGAGGGTCCATCCCAACTTGTTGAGAATGTTGCTGACTCGGACGATCCTGCGGATGAGGATGTCCTAGTTGTAGGTTCAACAGGGATAGCTGATAGGTTGAAAAGTAGAAAGGGAACAGCAGCCAAGGCTGTTAAGTCTACCAACAAAAGGAAGAATCCCCTGCCTGCCTCTGGGAGCAGAGTTGTGAAGCAGAAGAGTGCCGAGGGCAGAAAGTTTGTGAAGTCTGCCTTCGAATTGCCAGATGACTCAGTGGAGGTGCATGGTAAGCAAATTCCTTCTTATAAAATATGTGAATTAATAATTGTCACAACTAATGTAGCCTGTATATGTTGTATTGGTCGCAGGCCTTCCAGAGACGAAGGAGCTTCCCAATGCTTGGGCCTGTCACCAGATTGTCAATCGTGTAACCCCTCCGCAATGGAAGAGTATGCTAGAAAACATGTCCATTGAAAGGTTCTGTGACATGCATGACAATGGGGTTGCGAGACAGGCAGTAATGGATAATCATTTGAATGCCAAGACCAGAGCGTTGCTTAGAACTGTGGCCAAGCTGGAGGCTAAGTGTGACGAGATTGAGGGGAATGTTGAGAAGAACCCCGTCGTCCAAGACCTTCGTGAAAAGGTAGCCCAGTTGACCGTTGAACGTGGCAATCTTAAGTTGGAAGAAGCCAAGGTCATCACTCTCACAGGTCAGGCGAAATGTGTTGGGTTGGAAGGTGAGAAGGCTAGGCTCGGAGAGGTAGAAGTGAAGTTGAGGGAGGAAATCGATGGCTTGCAGATGAGGTATAAGATGCTACAAAAGGATCGTGCGGAGGTCGTTTCGAAGGTGGTGCCCTACATAGCCATGGAGCTCTATCACAGTGATGAATTGGGAGCTCAGATGTGGAAGGTCATCAAATCAGCCATATTTCATGGACGGTGCTTGGCGCTGGAGGAGGCTGCCAAAACAGGTAAGCCCGTGGACCTCTCCAAGATTGAATGCTACCATCCCACTTCGAAGGCTGAGTATGATGAGGCAGGAAATGCATTCGCAACTGCAGAGTACTCCTTCCTTACTGAGGCTACCAAAGATCCTATGGCACTCCTCGAAGACCTCCTTTCCAAGAAACCTCGGAAGCTGAAGCCTACCACTCCAACCAAGAAGACCATGTCTACCAAGCCTGTCTCAGTGCAACCATCCCCCACTCCATCTCCAAAAAAGCAGGAATGAAGGCTGCCATGTCGGCAGTAATTTGGTTTCCGAGGATGGCATGTACCCTTAAAACAATTTATCTTATTTGACAATGTTTGTCATATGTTCCAAACAATTTATATCCTTTTGATGTATGGCCATGGGCCAAAAACAATTTACTTGGAGTTTAGGCTCCTCCTGCAGGCACAAGGGCATTAGCCCTTATTTTGAATGGCATGGTGTAGAGGGAATACCTCTACACACTTAGTTATTATTTGTGTTTGTTTTGTTAACTTCTCGTACGCCATTTTTCCGATGCTTAAATTTTACAACCTAAGGTTAAACAACCTCATTGTGTGTAAATTACAACACCAAGAATATAATGACCAAATTTGATCATTGACAGAGGGTCGCGACCCACTCTATCTCAAATCCTTTAAGTAGTATGACTTTGTAAAAAAAATTTCCACAAGCGTCAAAAACTACTAGGAGAGTTAATGTGAATGTTTAACTTGGCTTAAATGATAAGGCATGTGTTACACCTCGAGCCATTCGACATTGAAACTCATTAACGACTTGGCTGAACAAATCTTTGTGTTTAAGAAACGAAGCAAGAGATTTGTGGGAAATGTCTTATTTATCATTGAATTGGTAGGGAGGATTACATCATTCTTGAAATAAAAACTAAGACAACTACCAATAATGTTTGCTTTCCCTTGAGAAGCTTCTAATTACAAGAATAAAAAAGTAAAAGTACTTTTTAAACATAGAACTTTCGAAGGTTCGTACCATTCCATGTCCTATCGATGGGTTCTCCGAGAAGATTGGCCAGTTTGTAGGCTCCATTGCCGTAGGCCTCAGCTATCATATAGGGTCCTTCCCAAGTTGGTCCTAACTTCCCCTGGTACTCCGCCTTGCTTGCACTGTTGAGGCGTAGCACATATTCTCCAGGTTTAAAAGTGGAAGGTCTGACCCTTTTGTTATAATAGCCTTCGATCTTATGTTTGTGCACTACTTCTCGGATGGAGGCTATTTCTCGTCTTTCTTCCAGCAGATCAAGGTTTTCCCTGATCCTTTCGTCATTTTGGGAGGCATCATACGTTGCCACACGCTCCGTGTATACAATTAATTCCGAAGGGATGACCGCTTATGTTCCGTATGTAAGGCTGAAGGGAGTTTCACCATTGCTTGACTTAGGCTGCGTCCTGTGAGCCCATAATACTTGGGGGAGTTCATCTACCCATCCATGGTGTGTTTGTCCCAGCCTTTTCTCGATCCCTTTGACGATATTTCTATTTGTAACCTCCACCATTCCGTTACCTTGTGGATGGTATACGGATGTCTAAGACTGTTTTATGTTTAACCCTTAGCAGAAGTCATAGAAGACTCCTTCAGCGAACTGCTTTCCATTGTCGGATATGATGATGTGGGGTACTCCGAATCTGCACACGATGTGTTCCCACACGAACTTCTCGATCTGTCTCCCTATAACGGAGGCCAAAGGTTTAGCCTCTACCCACTTAGTAAAGTAATCAATGGCTACCAGCAAGAATTTGACTCCTCCAGGAGCCATGGGCATAGGTCCTACGATATCGATTCCCTATTGAGAGAAGGGCCATGCGGATGTTACACTCGTCATGTCCTGCTTTGGCATCTTTGAAACATTTGAGTGTATCTGACAAGCTTCGCATTTGAGAATGATGTCTGCCGCATCCCTGTGCATCAAAGGCCAGTAGTAGCCCAGCTTCATTATCTTCGAGACGACTGAGCGTGGTCCTGCGTAGAGGCCGCAGGATCCTTCATGAACTTCAGCGATGATGCTCTTAGCCTGCGTAGGTCCCCACACATCTTAACCAAGGTGATAAAAACGACCTTCTATATAGGTTTTCTCCTATTAGCCGGTACTGGGGTGACTTAACCCGAATTTTCCTTGCTAGTTTGGGATCGGCAGGGAGAAGACCGCTTATCAAATACTCCCAGATGGGAGTTATCCATGTCTCTCCTTCCTCGTGAATCACATCTGCAACTACCTTATGAACGATGGACCTTTCGGGTAGGACTTCGACAAGTACTTCTTTGGTGAGATGAGCGAAGGCCATAGAAGCTAGCTTACTTAGTGCATCAGCCTTCTTGTTCTGATTCCTACAAACATGTTGGATGGTGTAGGAGTCGAAGCTCTCCAGCATCTCCTTTGCTTTTTCCAAGTACTATTTGATGACGGGCTGCCTTGCTTCATAGGAGCCTGTCACTTGGTTAGCTACCAATTGGGAGTCTATGAAAACAGCGAGAGCTTTGACCTCCATATCTTTAGCCAATCGGAGTCCTGCTAGCAACGCTTCGTATTCCGCTTCGTTGTTTGTGGCTTCGAACTCAAACCAAAGAGCATATGTATGCTCCTTCCCTTCAGGACTGACCAACATTAGACCTGCTCCAGAACCGTCGGAGCTGGATGCTCCGTATGTGTAAAGTTTCCATTCAGCTTGCGCTTGAGTGAGATTGATTTTGGGCTCTTCCTTTCCTATGTCAGGCTCGGAAGGGGTTTCTGCCAAGAAGTTTGCGAGAATTTGCCCTTTAATAGAGTTTCGTCCTTTGAACTCTATTTCATGTTCTCCGAGCTTAATAGCCCATTTAGCCACCCTCCCAGACTTTTCAGGCTTCGACAAGATCTGTTTTAGTGGCTTGTCGGTTAAGACTGTGATAGGATGGGCTTGGAAATAGCGCCGGAGCCTCCTTGTTGCCTAGATTAAGGCGAGTATTAACTTCTCCAATGTTGGATAGTTGATCTCTGCTCCCTGTAGGACCCTACTGACAAAGTAAATGGGGATCTGTCGTTTGTCTCGTTCTGCCATGAGGACTGCGCTAATACTCTCCGTTGAGGATGCTAAATACATGAATAACACTTCGCCTTTGATTGGGGCTGTGAGTGTTGGAAGGATTTCAATGAACTCCTTCATCTTCTGAAAGGCAGCTTCAACATCCTGGCTCCATTAGAAAGTTTTCTTGTCTACGCATCCCTTGAGTATTTTGAAGAATGGTAGGGACCTGTCAGCCCCCTTCGACAAAAACCGGCTTAGGGCTACTAGCTTCCCATTCAGGCTCTGCACATCTTTTAGACACTTAGGGGCTTGGAGATAGGAAATTGCCTTGACCTTGGAGGGATTAGCCTTTATCCCCTGCTTAGTGATCAAATGCCCTAGGAATTGTCCCTCTTCTACGCCGAAAGAGCATTTCTTAGGGTTCAGCTTCATGTTAATCGCCCTAAGCTGGTCAAATATTTCCTGTACATCGAGGAGTAGGTCCTCCTCCGTCTTGCTTTTAATAACCATGTCGTCGACGTAAGCTTCGAGATTTCTGCCTATCTGTTTATTGAAGGCTTTATCTACGAGACGTTGATAAGTTGCCCCTGCATTCTTCAATCCGAAGGGCATCTTTCTGTAACAGTAGACACCTTTGCTCGTGTAGAAGGCTGTCTTTTCCTCGTCCTCCTTTGCCATCTGGATCTGATGATACCCTTTATAGGCATCTAAGAAGCACTTTAACCGAAAACCTGCCAAGGACTCTATCTTCCAGTCGATTTCTGGTAGGGGGTAGCAATCCTTTGGGCATGCTTTGTTGATGTCAGTGAAGTCAACGCACATGCACCACCCTCCGTCGCTCTTTTTGACCAGCACTGGATTGGCCACCCAAGTTTGGTACTTGACCTCCCTCAGGATGCCTGCTTGTGTGAGTTCGTCAACTTCTTTGCAGGCTGCAGCGTTTCTTTCGGGGGCTAGGCTTCTCCTTTTCTGTTTTATTAGCTCAATGTGTTTGTACTCATTGAGTTTATGCTCCGTTCCGAAGGACTGTCCGTCTATCAGCAATGTTCTTGGTACCCCTGTCATGTCATAATATTTCCAAGCAAAAACATCAAGGTTAGTCCGCAACAGTTCCGTGAGCTTCGCCTTGAAATTTGCTGGGAGCTGCTTTCCTACTACCACCGTTTGTTCAGGGTAGCTAGGGTTAACCACAACTCGCTCCTTCGCATCTGTACAGCTTAGAATTGCCATCGGAGACTCCTCCGATTCTTCTTTGATCTTTTTGACACCATATACACCCTTATCTGCCCCATAACTAGAATGAACAGTTCCTACTCCGAAGGGGGTTTGGAATTTAATAGCAGCATGTATAGTGGAAACAACAATTCCCATTTTTGGCATAACTGTTATCCCTATCAACAAATTATAAGGAGAATCTGACCTTACTATGACGAAGATGAGTGTTTCCGTGCGGGATAAGGGGCCTTCGCCTATGGTGATTTCCAACGGTACTTCTCCCAGGGGCCATGAGTGTTCGCCGGAGAACCCTACCAATGGTGCTTTCGAGTCCACCCTCCGTGAGCGTATGGATGACTTGAGCTTTAGGAGACAATGCTCATAGATGAACTCGCAGGAGCTTCCACAATCCATATATGATCGGTTTACTTCCCTGTTTGAGATTTGTACCTTGATGATCACGGGATCAGTCGAAGGTGTCTGCTCCAATATGTAAGGGAGGGTTATTTCCCCTACACTTCCCAGCTCCCCATCTGCTTCCTTCCTTTTCAAGGTTGCATCGTGCCTGTGTACCATTAGTATAGGAGCTTCTGCGGGCGTAGCTTCCTTCTTGTTCCCCTTCCATTCACCCAGTTGAGTGTCGGAGAACTTGTCCTTTCCCTTCTTGATGCCCTTGACCAGATGTGCTAACTGTCCGGACCGTACCGCCTCTTCAATCTGCTTCTTTAGTTCCCTGCAGTTGTTCGTGTCATGTCCATGGTCTTCATGGAAATGGCAATACTTGGACATGTCTCTGGCTTTGCTTCGTGCTATCATCCGAGGTGGTGGGTCGAAGGACTTCGCGGCTTTATCGGTAGCTAGGATCTCTCAGGGAGATTTGACCAAGTTCGCCAAGAGTCCATGGTTCGAACCTTTGTTGTAGGGGGTGAAGCGGTCTATGTTCTTATTCTTGTTTTTGGGTCCTTCCCAGGAGGACCCTCTAGAGAATTTGTCAGACGCTTTCTTTTGCTCTATCGGAGCCCCGTTTGCTGCTACCTCCTTGGACTCAATCCAGGTGTAAGCCTTCTCGATCAAGGCCTTGTATGTGTTGGGAAGGTCGGTGGACATGAATTCCACCAAGCTTCGAGTCCGAAGGCCATGTACGAAACCAGAGATCCTTTGATCTTCGTGCAACCCTAGAATTTGCAAAGTTTCATTAGTATACCTGGTAACGAAGGCCCTTGTGCTTTCGCTGTCCCTCTGCTTGATGGTGTGCACGGTTAGGTGAGTTTTGGTGTACTTCTTCTGCTGGCTAAAGTGTAACAGGAACTTAGCCTTAAGATCGTCTAGACTCATAATGCTCCCCAACTTCTGTCCGTTCCACCATATTCTGGCGGAGTCTCTGAGCGTGTAAGTGAACATGTGGCATGCTACAGGCATGACCCACTTTTGCATCTTGATAGCGCCTTCGAATAAGTGGAGGAAGTTATCAGGATCGCCTTTCCCATCGTAGGTGCCTATATGAGTAGGCATCTTTACACCGTCAGGTAGGGGGTAGTCTTCGATCCACTTTACGAAAGGTGTGCAGGCTCCAGAGGCTTCGGCATAGTAAGGGTTGTATGGAGGTGGATAAACAGGTGTAGGATTATACGGGTTAGGAAATGGCTGTGTGTAGGTAGGGTAAACATTAGCGGGTTGGTACGAAGTGTTTACTCCCATCGATTGCGTAGGAACCTGTCCATAGGGCATTTGCTGGTAATTCTGGTTGGGGAGTGAACCATTCGGAGGGTAAGTGTTGTAGGTTTGAGGAGGTAGGTAGAGATTCATTCCCGGAGGGGGTAACTGATTCATGTTGGAGTATGGAGATGCGCCTCCGACACTCGAGACATAAGAGGGGGTACTGGAGTCCCCGTCCCTTCTCTTCCTAAATGGGCAGCTAGGAGAGGGGGTAGGTTTACCTCTCCGTTTCCTACCGGGTTGCTTCCTCCGTTGGAGTTCTCGCTCCTCCTTTCACCATGCGTTCTTTCCCTTCTTCCCGGATTTCCTCCGGGTCCTTCTTCGAAACCTACAGTCCTTCCATTTAGCCTTCTGATGGAAGGAGAACCATTTTGCAGGGCCGAGCGCCCCCTGCTAACAGGTAGAGGCCTATCCTCTATTTCAATCTCCCCGTCATACTCCTCACTGGAGTATTCCAACTCCCTCCGCATTTCAGTGTTGCGAACTTGTATCTTATGAGCCCTTAGCAAAGAATCTACGGCCTCAAAGTTTGCCTCAACGAAAGCGGGACTAATATCTGGAATAGGGTTAGCTGATGTTGAGGCGTGATGTACGGGAGTAGTTTCCAAACGAGATCGTGTGGTAAAGGTTGAGGCTGTTATGGGGGCGAGATTATCGGTGTTAGTTGTGTTGAGTGGGATCAGGGTAGAGAAACCTGGTGGAGGTGTATCTTCTCTTCCTGGCTCCATGCCGGAAAAGTAGTGTAGTTGGTTAGGGTATTAGGATTGGGTGATTACGGGACTAATAGTAGTGGTCCCACGGATGGCGCCACTGATTGTGCAAAAGATTGCACTACCAGGCTTCGATGAGGATCAAAGTAATGAGGGGTGTATGTTCCAGCCAAGACTTGCCTTTCACCTGAGAATAAGAAATATGAAACACTACGTTAAGTGATTGCGCAGGGGTAGGACCCTGCGAACCACCTCCGGCGTGAAAGTAAGTATGAGTTATGGTTGTATAAGTGTGTGTAAGTAAAGAGATGAGTGTGAAAAGAGCATACCATAATCCATTGCCCGTCCAACCTATTTATAGTGAATGAAATAGGGTTGAGAGCACTTCTGCGTGAATGTCGGAGATCATGGGGGTGTCCCATGATTGTGGGTAACCGCTAGGGCTTAGTGACCCACGTTCTCAGACTTGACGGGGAAGCCAAGAAAGAGAGGGAGATCGTGGGTTTGACCAAGCCAGGAGGTTCCTTATCCATTGTTCCTTCGTCAGCCATACCCCGAAGGGCTTAGGGCTTCGAATGGCGAATTCCCCTTAGGTAACCTTCGTGCCAACGAATGGTTTGACGCCTATGGATATTTTGGAATCCTAACTTGGGCCTTCGTATGAAAGGGCTTCAACACGTCTCGGAGGAGTGTCCTTCGAGCTACTCGGAGGGTACATCATCAATTATTGTTATTATTATATAAATATTTTTATTTTAACAATTATATTAAATATTTATTATTATTATTATTATATAAATATTAATATAATAAATATTTATTATTATTATAATAATAAATATTATTATTATTATTATTATTATTATTATTATTATTATTATATTGTTTTATTATTGTTGTTGTTATTATTATTATTATGTAAATATTATTATAATAGATATTTACTATTATTATTATTATTATTATTAGAGTTAATTGCATTTTTGGTCCCTGTGGTTTGGCCAAATTGCAGGTTTGGTCCTCATCCTTTCGAAAGTGCAACGATGGTCCTCATTTTGAAGTTTTGGTTGCATTTTTGGTCCCTGGCCAAACTTAAATGACTAAAATACCCTTTAATTTTCTGATTATTTTTTCTTTTTATTACTTCATCCAAAACATATACAAGAACCAAGCACCCAAACAGTATGTTCTTCATTTGTCTCTCTCTCTCTCTTCCTTTTGTTTTCTCCCACGCACCAACACACAAGAAAGGATGTTCTTCATCTTCTTTAATAGTCAACATGAGAAAACATCACCATCACCACCTACTCTCGGCCATCTACTCTATCCTAAACCTCACGTGAAGACCTTGGTACTCAAGACCAAGTAACAAGCAAACCAAATAAGCCCTCACCGAGAGCCAAGCTCTCGGTTTGGCTGTCACGACGCAACACACGACTCCAACACGAATACCAAGAAATCGTTTCCCATGTTTTAATAACCAAACCGACATGTGACCGAGTCAACTCGTGACTCAACCACGAGTTATCAAGAAATATGAGTCAAAACTCGTGGGTTTTAACCTACCTTTGTTTACAACACAAAAAGAGAACTGGTGGTGGCGTTGTGGTGAGGTGGTGGTGGCGCGTGAGTGGTTAACGAGAGGTGGGGGGAGGGTTTTAGGCGCGTGACCTAGTGGATCGGAAAGAGGGGAGATTGGGGAGTGTTTTGAGGTGGGTGGTGTAGTGTGGATGGCGGCGGTGTGGTGGTGGTGGTGGCTGTAAGGTGGCCGGGGAGTGTTTTGTGATTTTTGGTCATGGAAATCAGTTTTGTGATTTTTGGTCATTGATATTGTAGACATATAGGCTACAGGAATTTGGATTGGTGTTGTTAGATATGGGTTTTACACCATTGTTGTTCATCATTTAACTTTTTGACCATTGTTGTTAAATTTGGTTTCACATCATTGTTGTTAGATCTGAAAATTTGGAGTGGTGTTGATAAAGGTGAAAGAGATGCTGATATTTGTTTAATGGATTATTGTAGTTTTTTTGTTTTGAGTTGTTGAGGATGATGATGATTATATATTGTGTTATGAATTTGTGTTTTTTTTTGTGTGCGTTTTTATTATAAAAGAATAATAGAAATGTGAATAAAAAATATAAACTGATGGGAAAATAAAAGACAAGGGTATTTTAATTATTTAAGTTTGGCCAGGGACCAAAAATGCAATCAAAACTTTAAAATGAGGACCATCGTTGCACTTTCGAAAGGATGAGGACCAAACCTGCAATTTGGCCAAACCACAGGGACCAAAAATGCAATTAACTCTTATTATTATTATTATTATTATTATTTTAATATTTATATTAATAATTTATTATTATTTTATTTTTATTATTTTATTATTATTATCATTATGGAAAATGATTGGGAAGACTAATTATGTGTTTAAAGATGTGACTAAAAACATGTGGCATGATCCTGGTGGTTTATAAAAATGCGGGTCCCATTGCTGTAGTCATCAGGATGATGCCACATATGATTAGTCATATCTTTAGGCATATGATTTAGGTCTCCCAATCCTACTCTATCATTATTATATAAATTTTAGAGTAAAGTCCAAAATACATCCCTGTGGTTTGCTCTTTGTCTCGCTTTGCATCCCTAAACTTTTTTTTGGCACAAAATCATCCATCCGTTAGTAAAGTTGGCACAAATACATCCCTCTATGAGTAAAATCAGTTAATGAGGACTAATGGTGCAAATATTTCTCCGTTATCTCCTAACGGAAGAGAAAATTTTTGCACAGTTAGTCCTTAGGACTAACGATGCAATAAAATAAATTGCATCATTAGTCCTAAGAACTAACGGTGCACTCCACCGCCACCACTGCCACCACTACACCACCACCTCTACCCACCACCACCCAACGCCACCACCCATCGCCACCACCACTACACCACCACCTTTCTAAAAAAATACAACTTTCATCTAATTAAGTCAAAACAAGATTCAAGTAACAACATTCAAGATTCAAACTTTAACAAAATTTGCAACATACCCATCAGATACTTGTACAGTATAACCAACATAAGCACTAAAAAACACTTTGGTGAAAACACTCAACCATGGAAACACATCCTCTTCAATCTCAAATACTCTAAAAAGGGATAAACCGTGGTGAAAACACTCAACCATGGAAACACATCAGCACCCCAATCATCAGGCACAAGGTTAAAATCACTAAACCTAGGTTTCCCTTTAATAGTGACACTTCTTATATTGGGAAGCCTTTAGCGACGATTTGTGGTGAGACTGAATAACAGTTACCGATGAAGACGTGGCGTTTGCTCCATCGTTCAGCGTTGTACCATGATTTGGAAACGAGTGAGATTGAGCTGCGGTCTTTGTCGGTTGTTATTAGTGACAGTACTCGTTCGAGAACTTCATCAGGAAAGAGTGAGTCAACTCGTTTTTTATTTGGATCCATGAGCTTCAAAGGAGGAGTTGATTTACATGATGATGTGTTGTGTTTTATTTCTCTCTCTAAACAAATGGAAGAATGGAAAGTGGGAGGGGTTTCAAGACAGATGAGAGATGAAATAGAAATGATAAAAGTTTTAGCTTTATGTTCTATATTTTTCCTTGTATAAAAGTACTTTTAAGTTTTAAGAATAAAATTAATATGTATAAATCATTAATGAGCTGTGGTGGGTGGAGGTGGTGGCGTAGTGGTGGTGGAGGTGGGTGACGGCGGTGGAGGTGGGGGTGGTGGCGTTGGGTGGTGGTGGTGGGTGGAGGTGGTGGTGTAGTGGTGGCAGTGGAGTGCACCGTTAGCTCTTAGGACTAACGATGCAATTTATTTTATTGCATCGTTAGTCCTAAGAACTAACGGTGCAAATATTTTCTCTTCCGTTAGGAGATAACGGATAAATATTTGCACTGTTAGTCCTCATTAACTGATTTTACTAACAGAGGGATGTATTTGTGCCAACTTTACTAACGGAGGGATGATTTTATGCCAAAAAAAGTTTAAGGATGTAAATAAATATTTATAATTATTATAATAATAAATATTATTACTATATTATTTTATTATTATTATTTTATTCTTATTATTATATAAATATTTTTATAATAAATATTTATTATTATTATTATTATTATTATTATTATTATTATATAAATATTATTGTTTTAATATTTATATAATAATAATAATAATAATAATAATAATAATAATAATAATAATTATAATAAAACACTCTCGTTTGTGTGGGCGATTGGTGGCGATAAGGGATCTTCTTGATCTTTTGTCCCATACTCGCTCCTCCTTCTTCTTCCCCATTGATTGATCCAACCACCTTGGTTGTTTCTCCATTCTTCTTTCTACCCGCTCTTTCTTTCCTTTTCTTCGTTTCGGTTTTTAAGGTTCATAATTCCTGTATTGGATTTTTCTCGCTTTTGCGGGTTGACTTGCTTTTCATGGCTAGTCGCGAAGCATCTCGGATTTCTTGTCCGTTACAAGGTTGTGAAGGATGTAGTGGAGGAAATGGCAAAGGGCTCACGAAGAAATATTTTATTGACCATTTGAATACGCGTCATTTTAAAACGGATGCTTTAAAAGTTTCATACAAGGATCGGGTTGCAAAGGAATTTCCATTATTCTCCTCGCTTGACCAGGCGCTTCATGCAGCGGGTGTTTGGCTTTGTGGGGTGTGTTTTTGCTCCCACACTTTTAGTAAAAATTGTAAACATGCTGACGGGGAAGTGGTTCAAGCACCTAGTTTTCATGAAGTTGCGATTTATGGCATCACTGCGCCTCCCATACCAGTATCGGATGCAGTGAATGGCGTTGTCATCATATCGGCTATTACTGCTGGTGATCTTGGTGGAGGGGTCGATCTTCTGGTACCTTCGCAGGAGGGTGGGTCTGCTTTCTTTGACATTAACCTACTAGGCCGGGTTTTCTTAAAGAAATTACGTACGGTTAAATGCATCCCTCCAGGCTACGTCTCGGGTTCGCTAAGATTTTTCGTACTGCACTAGACAAAGTCCTTGCTTGTCCGGGGGATTTATCGGCATGGGTGCAACTCCTCATCCTGCCGTGTTGTGTTCTGACCACCTTCGTGCCTGCGAATAGAGCCCAACGACGGTCTGGAGAACGAGAACGGTGCCAGCTTGAATGTATCTCTCGGGCTATTTTCCGTTGGAAGGATCCCGCAGACAGGATTGCATTGGTAATGGAACGCTTATCTGGGGTCACTCCGTCCATCGGGGGGATGACGAAACCCAAAGATCTTGATGCAGCTAACTTGGTTCAATGTAAGCGTAAACTGGGGGACGGACATTTCACCGCTGCCATTAAGGTGCTTACGTCCTCTGGTGTCGCCCCCTCTACATCTGCCACCCTGCAAGAGTTAGAGGCCAAACATCCCCATGCCCCACCTCTAATTTTGTCATCTTCTCCTCTAGGCGAAGATATACTTATTGTGGATAGGGACTTGGTGTTGAATAGGATCCGCAGCTTCCCAAAAGGGACATCATGTGGCCGGGATGGACTTAGAGCACAACATTTAATGGATACGTTAGGAGGAGCTGCGTCCGCTATTGCTGATGACCTGCTAGGTTCCATCACTGGGGTTGTCAACATGTTCCTCGGTGGACAGTGCCCTGCTATATTAGGGGAATATATTGCTAATGCCCCTTGACTCCTTTGGTTAAGTCGGGTGGAGGCATACGCCCTATTGCTGTCGGCACGGTCTGGCGTAGGTTGGTATCGAAGGTTGCTTCCTCTTCAATTGGCAGCTCTATGAATACCTATTTGCAGGATTTCTAATTTGGGGTCGGCGTTCCGGGTGGTTGTGAGGCTATTCTTCATTCGGTGAATCGGCTTATTGAGTCGAGGGGTCACGATGTTGAGGTGTCTATGTTGTTGGTGGATTTTCAGAACGCTTTCAATCTGGTTGATAGGAGTGTCCTTCTTCAGGAGACCAGGATAAGATGTCCTTCTATTGTACCTTGGGTTGAGTTTTGCTATGCCAGGCCCGCTAGACTTTACTTCGATGATTATATCCTTTGGTCATGTCAAGGGGTGCAACAAGGGGATCCGCTAGGCCCTTTGTTGTTCGCCCTAGTGTTACACCCCCTTGTCCATGCTATTAATAGCTCATGTGAGCTCACTCTTCACGCTTGGTATCTTGACGATGGAACTATTGTGGGAGACACTCTCATGGTTGCTAAGGCGCTTGACATTATCAGGACGGATGGCCCGACTCGGGGGTTGTTTTTGAATGTCGACAAGACTGAACTTTTCTGGCCTATGGAGGACCCCAGAAGCAGGGTGGAGGGTGTTTTCCCTATAAATATCTCTCGTCCAGTCGATGGTGTCAAACTTCTTGGTGGTTCAGTTAGTTTGGATGAAAGCTTTTGTCAGGAGCTGGCTTTGAAAATGGTTTCTAAAACTATCTTGCTCATGGAAGCTATTCTTAAACTTAATGACCCCCAATGTGAGCTCCTTCTTCTTCGTAATTGTGTCGGGGTTGCGAAATTATCTTACGCTTTGAGGACCTGCTCCCTTTTGTACATGCGAGAAGCCCAAGTCCGGTTTGATCAGATGTTACGTGCTTCCTTGGAGAAGATTATTACAGCCTCCGGACCAGGGTTTGGTGACTGGCAATGGCGGCTTGCCACCCTCCCAATCTAGGGCTGAGCACCGCAGGTTCAAAACCGAACCGGACCGACGAAACCGACCGAACCGACAAAAACCGAACTGGACCAACAGCCCGTCGGTTCGGTTTCGGTTTCAGGTCCTACATGCTTTCGGTTTCGGGTCGGTTCGGTTCGGCCCAAAACCGACAAAAACATGCCAAAATACACCTAGACCGACAAAACCGAACCGAACCGACAACATTCGGTTCGGTTTCGGTTCGCATTTTACACGGTTTTCGGTCCTCGGTTTTGTCGGTTCGGGTCAGTTTATGACCGACGCTCAGCCCTATCCCAATCAAGATGGGTGGGCTGGGCATCCATGCGGCGAGTGACATCATCCAATATGCTTTCCTCGCCTCTCGTTTGCAAACTAGTGATATGCAGGACCAGATATTGGTAAAAACGGGCATTAATTCCCATGGTCCTTCGTTTCAGCATGCTCTTGATACTTTTAACAGTGCTTGTAACACAGACACGCTCTCTGTCGCCTCTGACGCTCCTGCCCCCATATGATGAAAACCTTGGCAAAGTGTTACTTTGGTGTCATCGAGAAAGGTCTGGTTTCCAAGTATTCATTAAGCCCAAGGCAAGTGGCTATTCTCAGTTGTACCCGGGCTCTACATGCACAAGATTTCCTATTCACCATACCGATTGATGGATTAGGCCAAAGGATGAATCATCGCCAATTCCGTTCGGTATTGTGTTATAGGCTTACCATACTCATGTTTTCTGAAGGTAGTCCTTGTCCGAGCTGCAAGCATCGTATGGACCAATGGGGAGACCATGCAGTTCATTGTTCCAGTGAAGTGGGGGTGAAGTTCAGACATAACCTGGTGCGTGATGTTCTTGTCGACATATGTTCCAAGGTTGGGATTATGGTGAAAAAGGAGGCTCCCATGGGGTTTCTTTCAAGTGATGGGAAAGAGCTACGGCCTGCGGACTTGCTATTATTCAACTGGATCCAAGGTAAGGACGCATGTTTGGATGTGACTGGGATCTCCCCTTTTGCGGGTATTGATGCGAATTCGTGGGCTCCAGGGGTAGCGTTACATAATGCTGTGGAGAAGAAGAAAAGGAAATATGTGTCCAAATGTGAAGAAAACGGTTACAAGTTCATTCCATTTGCTTTTTCTACATTCGGGGAGCTGGACGCGGAAGCTTTGGATACACTTTCAGGCATCAAGACTGTTGCTGTTAGCCACTCGAATAATGTCAAGAGCGGTGCTTTTATTTTTCATAGACTAAGTTTTTGTATCCAGAAAGGAGTGGGAGCCCAACTAGTGTCTCGGCTTCCCACTAATTTCTTGTAAATAATTTTGTTTTTCTAATGAAGTGATGTAAAAAAAAAAAAAAAATAATAATAATAATAATAATAATAATAATAATAATAATAATAATAATAATAATAATAATAATAATTAATATAAAATTCTGAATTACAGCGTAATTCAAAACTTGTCATCCAACGTTCTATGTATTCTGAATTATCTCGTTTGATGTAATTGTAATGATTGAATTTTAATTACAACGCAAACCAAACAGCTTACGTAATGTAATCTGAATTACAATTTTTTTCATTCTACGAACCAAACAGACTACGTGATGTAATCAAATTACAATTACATCCAATTACGCCGAATTACGACTTTTTTACCGTATGAATCCTTTTTACTCCGTATTTGTCATAAAAAGGCGAAGGGCTATCTATCGGGGCCGTTGAATGTACTAACCATGAAACACAACACAAAGATTCCAGTGGGCCCCATTAACTAAAACCATTGGCGAAAATGTTGTTGCTTCTTCAATACAATGACGGCAACTAGTCACAAACGTGTTTTCATCAAAAGATATGGAATTTGAGCACGTGGTCGTGCACACCCCTCACCCTCAGGTTTAACTAAAAAATTATGTGATACATATTATTAAAAAAAATGTTCAGGTAGGAGGTTGTGACAAATATTATAAAAATAAGGTTCAGGTAGCCGCTAAGATCACGAGTGCTCACTTACTGCACCACATCACACGTGGTGGGTGGTTTTTGGTGACGGTTTAGTGACCCTGGCTATCAAACGTGAATCAAGGAAAAGGAGAAGCATGTGAGTATTTTTGGGTTGTATATTTGTGTTTAAGTGTATGTCTGCGTGATTGGTTTGGCACTAAACTGGTAATCACTACAGGATGTAGCGGTTTGTTTGATGGCGAGAGTAGATGTTCACGTGACATCCAACGACACTCATTATTATATCTATTTTACAGGCAACAAGCTCTAGACACTAAACCCGGTTACATACCCATGTTTATCATACCTTTGCGCACAGGGGTGTCCATAGTATTGAAATCGGATCGAACCGAAATCAGAATCGAAAGAACCAAGAATCGAAAATAAGAAAAATGTGAAACCGAGAACCGTCTCATGTTCTTCGGTTCGGTTTCGATATGGTACTCGGTTCTGGTCCAGGAATTTTCAGTAATTCCCGACGAGAACCAAAGTTTTTATAAAACTCATTTTTTCAGTTGTCGATCATTGATAATGGACAATATTGGACATACTATATCAATACAAACATACACAAAATGTCTTCAACAATGCAAATCGTTCCAATAATTTCATTTGTTCAAAATAACATTTACAAAAACACAAAATGTCAAAATATAAGCTAATAATTATTTAAAAGTATCAAGAACGCGCATTTAAAATGGATTAGTAATTGTAAAAACACCAAAACTAATATTTGAAATGTTATTTGAATCTTTGAATGATATAAGTTTATAATTGTTGAATGAATGATGGTGATGATGATATTTGAATCTTCAAATGTTATTAGTAATTGTAAAACATCAAAAATGATGTTTGGAATGGATTAAAGGTCAGGGCTTCTTAGTGTTAGATTTTATTGTTACAACTTAATAATGGCTAGTTTGTTTGTTTTTTTTTTTTTTTTTAATCATCTTGAAAAGATGCATGTACACAATCTACCAAACAAACCCTATAAAATTTCATATTTTCAAAAGATTCGGTTTTTTCGGTAAAGTACCATAACCGGACGGTTCCGACCCGAACCGTCCCAAGAACCGAAAACCCAAGAACCAAAAATTTAGAATTTTAAGAACCAAGAACCAGACCATGATTCTAACATACGGTTCGGTTCTGATACGGTTTCTCGGTTCTTTTGGTTCCTCAGTTTTTTTGAACACCCCTATTTGCGCATGCATGATCTTTAAATCTAGAGCTGCCAAACTAGTGCTCGGTTATGAGATTATTCGAGTTGGATAATCCACTAATACTTTATTGATTGTTAGTGTCATTTTTAGTTATAAAAGTTTATAGATATAACTACAAGAACAATTACCACTGTACTACACTAGTTTAACTTCTTTAGTAACACAGTGCAGGAGGTTTTTATGCATTGAAATGTTCTTTGGGTAACTTTCATCCCAGTGACTCATTTCCTTCTCACTAAATCACTTACCTTAACCCATTTGACCAGTTAAAGTAAAACAGATAACCCAAATTGGTCAATCAGTATGTAACTCGAACGAATTCATCACATCTCAGTAAAAGTAGAAAGACATCCAGAATTGGTGTCATCACCAGTAAAAAGCCTCTTGCATTACTGTACTTGCTAATATAAAACATTCGCTAACATTTACAAGACTAGTCAGGGTCCTGAATTAAAACTCAAAATCAATACCATATGAACAAATCAACCAATACGTATATTAGCAATTGGACCCCAAGAATGAATCAAATTTCAACCAAAACAGTAAGAAAGCCAAATTAGTCTCCATAACTAACTCACTTGAGATATGTGAAAGTCTTCTGGTAGTTGAAAACTGGAAGCTGCACCAAACTTTTTTCTTTCTTCGGATACTTCTTCAACCTCTTCTTCATCACTATCATCACCATCTCTGGGAGTGCGAGGGGTAAGAGGGTCATTCACACTTTTGGCTGGGTAGTTTCCACTGGCTAGCATACTCACTTGACCAAAACGAGAAATCTCAATAGTAACAGTGTCCTCTTTCTTGGGCAGGGGTTGTTTCCATGGCTCCCCGTCCATTCTCATGAATGTATGGTCGGCTGCACCTTTATGGAATTCAAAACGGACCCCTCTTGCCTACAATTAAAAAAAGTCAATAAGCTGAATCTTTGAATACTACTCTAATTTAGGAGGCGGTATGTATTAATAATAAACTTTAGAGGAATTCGAGTCCGTTCGACCCATTTGACCGGTTCCCTTTTAGCCAACTGTTTTAAGTACCATTTGAGATAAACCTCTACCCAAATAGACCCATTTATAAACAAACGGGTCCATAAAACACTTCTAATTTTAACAGAATTGCTTAATGCTTGTGATATTTGAACTAGAAAGTACTAACTTAGCAATATGTTCTGCTAATCTTTTTTACCTGTGCAAGGCGAGTCCCATGTCCACTTGGAGCGTATAAAACAGCACCATGCCAAGCATTTCGGAATCCAACTATCTCAAGAAAGCCATCATCAACATATGGAGGAGTCCAATCTTTCTGTTGTATACATATATAAGCAAGTACAATAAAGCAAATTTAATTAGCAGCTGTTAGATCTGAAGTTTCAAAGATATACATACTTGATTAAGATTAAAGAAAAGTCAAAGTCTAACCACACGAGTTCTCCTTCTGCTTGGTATTCCCCACGGATTAAGTCCACCAGAAAAGCTAGGCAAGTTGAGACAAATGATTGACCGTATGCTGCATAAATTATCATATACAGCTACTAATCAATGAGTCTGAGGGGAAAAAAAAAAAAAATCTGAAAAAAGTTCTTAATAAATCTTAGACAGATCATCAAGCTTACGTTGGAGGGATGGGGAGGACTTCCCATTGACCTGGCTTTTTCATGATCGAAACCTTTGACAGTTGTGCTATATTCCTGTCATAAGACCACATAATGTGAATATTAACTTAATTAAGACTTTACTCTTCAAAAAAAAAAACATATATAAACGGTATGTCAGGAAAATTTAACAGTTTTTACAAAAAAATCATCCCCACTGCATCAAGCTGTTTATATTCAAATAAAGTACTTACCATGAAGATGGGTGAGAAAGTGAAGCCCAAAACCATCCTTGTGAGCATGTAAGCTTTGCATAGGCACTCTGATCAGGAAGTTGTAAAACAAGAATAAGCAAATGACTCGACAGGAAGAAATATAACAAAAATCAACTGCCATCTGGTAGTATAAATAACAATCAATGTTAATCCTTAGATAGCAACACTACTAAATAATCAAATAAATTAATTCAAAGTTCCAAACAATAAGACACAAATTTTGAAACAAATCATGAGCTAAATGTAGTTCAGGGTAGCAATCTTTTATTTATACAAACATTAGAGAATGTCATAATTGTTTGGAAGAATAGCTACAGAAATCCCTATTATTCAGCATATCTTGATAAGTTTCTCCATATTGTGCATATCGAGGAGTAAAAAGTGAAGTGGTACCTGGTTAGCCGCCTGATTTTTGAATTTTTCTGGGTGTAGCTTTCGTTCTGTATGAAACCCGTATGACACTTGAGCATCCATTCCTGCATACAGAAAAACCAGAGGATACTTAAGAACCTAAAGCAACTCAAACAGCAACCTTTTCTTGCTGATATTCCCAACGAATATGATCCAATATTTCCAAACTATAAGACATCAATAACACTGTACCAAATTTACCCAAAGCATCTATGTGCAAGTATTGGTATGGTCCCAAAATAAATTAACTTTTGTCTCACTGAAAAATTTTAGCGATTTGTTTTCTAAAGGGAACTAAATGAACAGTCTCAACACAAACATTAATGCAAAAAAAAAAAAAAAAAAAAAAAAAAAAAAAAAAAAACTTGGGACAGGCAAAGGATAGGATGAACGCAGAGAAGTTATAATCCTTACCCATACTAAAGTAATTCCAGAAACCTCCACGAAATGTATGGTACCCTTCCTGCAAAAACAAAAATGTCAAATGCTAGGTACTCACCACACATAATAAGCAAGTATGCATCAATACAACATAGAAGCAAAAACAGGCAATTTGCCTATATAATCCAAATTAATATAGATTTCGCATGACGTGAGTGATATTTTTATCATTAGTACCTCTTCTAATGCATCTGGTTGGGAGACACGGCGAACTGCATGCAAAGAGTGTGGTAATTCCAAAGGTGCTATGGGATCACAGTCACCGCTTTTACCGCTTTCTCTTGGAACTTTCATCCGCATCAAAACATGCCAGCTGAAGCACAAAATATGTAAATTTAGCATAATTACTTTCAAAATATATAAGATAGAAAATATGTACATACAAATTTATATAGATTTCCCATAAAGTTGCAGCATTCCTGGTTGTTATCAAACCCTTTAAATACGTCACACAATGTACGTGTCATATGTTCTACGTATATTTGCTTCATTATCATGACATAATGATAAATGGACCTAATAAATAAACCTACATCCATTCATCTTTGGACACTTCGCATACACAAATCATTCTCTATCATAGCAGACATCTCTACATCTATCTTTAAATTGTATTCTTTTACAGCATCGATATAAAACGAGGTCAGTAAGAAAATAAATTTAGTTTAAATAGTTAAGTAATAAAGAACATCAGGGATGCAATGTATTCAGCATCATTACAGCATAAGCTACACAAAGATAAGTTTTCTCGCTGATATGCCACAAGAAAGTTTCTACAGTATAATATCTATCCATCAGGTATAGTATCAGAAGTAATATGGATACAGAACTATTAGTAGAATGTAAAAGATGACTTAGGTCCACCAAGTATTGACTTCAAATGGTGCTATCAACAGTGAATTTGAAGCATTTTACTGCAAGAAAAAACGTCTCCTCTTTTCTTTATTAGAAACAAATGAACATTATTTGGATCATAAACATTAATTATATAGGCTTTAAGTAGTCAATTTAGTAAACAATTAACAAGATGAACTCCATTTATTATGCCAACCTGACCATCTCAGCAGACAAATAAGAACAGAATATAATGTAGAATTACTTATTTTTGATGTGACACAACAAGAAATGATAATTTACCTATCGACTTTCATCTCTTTCGCATCTTTTACTTGATTCAAAAACATCTTCACAGATTCGACGTCAGTGCCAGGATTTTTCTTCCCCTAAATATCAGCATATTAAATGTTACTTTTTTTTTAATTTCATACCAAACTTTCACAGCAATTTAATGATATATTTGACATGTCAACCATATTTTTCCTAAAACGTCAAGTACCACAAATTTGAGGACCCCATCTTACCCATCCAAAAGCGAACGGAAGATTGTTTCCGGTTCCTAATGGCACTGTGGCCACTGGAGGCGGCGGAACTAAGTTGAGATCAGATATCACTCCAAGGATCCAACCAGCAGTTCCATCCCCGCCTGCAACCTGATAAACACAGCACTGTTCATAAACAAATACACCAAAAAAAGACATTTCTAAAAAGAGATAACATTAAACAAACTTACGATAATTCTCAACTTCTTCTGAATTTCCGAGGCCAATGAATCCCCTTCACGCTTAAGCTTTTCTAAATTCAAGAATAGCTGATGCAGCACCTTATCAGGAGCCTTTTCCTTTAAATCAAATACCTAAACACACCAACCATTCAAAATCAGCTCAAATCAGAACTAAGCCTGCAGTCATACAGATTTAGTCCAATTTCACAAAGACACCGAACCTGATTTTTGTTCAACAGTGTTTGGTAGCTAACTAAAAGCTCTCCACCGAGCTGACCGCCACTTTTAGAATTAACAAACACAATCACAGGACAAGCGGGAACATGTGACTGCTTCTCAAATTCCGCATCCCGTAACAGCACGTAATCCGGTATCAAAAATTCCTTTAGACTAACATCTTCAGAAGCACAAGTTACAGCCTCATTGCTGCGAGAATATTTCCGTCCCATCAGATTCAGATTTAGCGAACACTTTTGTATAAAAGTATTTTTAAAAGATTCCATATGACCCAATACTACTTTTTAACTCATAAACAACAGCCCCAAACTATGTCAAGATCCTTCAGCTTAAAGAACTGTACACGCATCTTAACCATAAAGATATAAACGAATCGATTCTTTCTTTATCAAGAAGTCAAAAAATTTCATCTAACACAAAAATCATAAACAAATAACAATAACAATACCCAATTCCGCGAAAGCAAGTCACACCCTTACCCGAGGATAAAAGACAGAACAAATAATAATCAACTACATAACTTTTTACCAATAAAATAGTGGGCCCATTTATCAAATAATAATGTACATTATGAATAAAACTAGTACCTTCTATTAGAATCAACATTGAAATCTTTAGCCATTAGTAATCTCTTAGCTGCACCAATTAAACCCATCAACAAATAATCAACAAAGACATATACCTGTATATCTAAAGGGAATATATATAAAGGTAATAACTGCTGACCTGCATGCAAAGAAAAGGAAACCCAATTCAAATTCAAAAATTAAAATAAGGATATTAGTTGGGATTATCAATTTATAATTGTTGTTATATAGATTGTTTTTTGAAAGGCTTGTTGTTATATAGAAAGATTGTGTTGTTAGGTTGAAGAATAATGTGAAACAAGAAGATGATCGGAAGTTAATAAATTTGGAATGGAATGAAAGGGGGTTTACTCGTATTTATTTATTTGTGTCAACGATTAATCAATATAGTCGTGCCGCGTGATTTTGGGAACTTCTAAACCTTCTTCTTCTTCTTGTTTTTAGGGGTACTCCCTCTCACTTCCAATTTATTTGTGTTTAGGAGTGTTTGTTTAAGTATATATATGTTCATAAGAGAAAAGTTCATTATAGAACCCATATTTGCCATAGAACCAATCAACCAATCATAGCCACTCATTTCTTTTATTAAAAATATATTCACCCTTTTTTTGAAAATTAAATATCTCACAAACCGTTAATCGTTACGTCAAAAAAATTATACCATCTCGACGAGAATTAAATTATCTTTCTATAGATATGCATTGTTATATACTTTCGACGAACTTTTTTTTAAAAAAATTTCGTCCAGAAAAATCACATGTGATTTGTAAAAATCACATGTGATTTGTAAGAATCACATGTGATTTCTTAAAATCATATGTGATTTGATTTTTACGAATCACATGTGATTTTTAAAAATCACATGTGATTCTTACGAAATTTCGACGAACTTTTTTTTTAAAAAAAATTCGTCCAGAAAAATCACATGTGATTTGTAAAAATCACATGTGATTTGTAAGAATCACATGTGATTTCTTAAAATCATATGTGATTTGATTTTTACGAATCACATGTGATTTTTAAAAATCACATGTGATTTTAAAAATCACATGTGATTTTTCTGGACGAACTTTTTAAAAAAAAAAAATCGTCGAAAGTATATAACAATGCATATCTATAGAAAGATAATTTAATTCTCGTCACGATGGTGTATTTTTTGTAGCTTGAAGATTTACCGTTTGCAAGATATGTTGTTTTAAAAAAAATGTGAAAATAAAAAAATGGATGAATGTGATTGGTTAATTGGTTCTATGACAAATTTGAGTTCTACATGGATCTCAACTCATGCTCATAATGCCTATTTGATTTTGGCTTATATTACATAAGCTTTAAATTTTTGGCTTATTTTGAGATCTAATGACTTATATGAGTTTATCATAACATAAAAAATTTATATAAGTTCATAAGTCTCAAAAAGAGCCAAAAACATTTAAACTTATGTAATATAAGCTGAAACATAAATACGCTCATAAGCCATATATAAGCTTAAAAAATACCTCCTTATTTGTGTTCTTTAGCTTTAACTTTAAGTTGATTTTAATTTTATTTTGTGTTATATAATATTTGATATAAAATATTTGAATGGATTATATTTTAAATGTATTTTTATTAATATAATTTTTATCAAATATTATATAACACAAACAAAAATAATTAAGGTCAAAGCTGAAAAGAAATACTTCAAAAAGTTAAACAAAAATAAATAAATTGAGACGAAGTGAGTAATACATAAAGAGGCCACTCAAATATTAACACAACGCTTACTTGTAGAAAAAATTTATTATTTTTTCGTTTCTAGATTCTTTGAGAAGCGAATGGTTTTTTCCTTCTTTGAATAGTTAAAATTTTGGAAAATTCGTTTAGATGGAGTTATATATTTTATTTTTAAAATTACATCGGATTGCGAAGATGGGCGGCGATCGCGATGATAGGAAGGTGGAGATATTACCAATATTGATTAGTGTTAGAATAAGATAATTGAATATTAGATTGACATTTTTTTTTAATTCTTATTAGAAAGAGAGAAAAAAGTTGAAGAATGGTAGATTGAAGTTTTTATTTTTTTGGTTAAAATTTGAAAATTAAGAGTTTCATTTTGTAAAAATTGTTTGAAAAAAGTGTGATTAAATGGATTTTCATTTTTTCCATTTTTCTATGAAATATTACTGGAAAAATGTGATGTTTTTATCAACTAAATACACTATATTTTTAACAAATAGGTCGCTTGTTGTGTATTGAAACTAACTTAAAGGCCACCAAACTATACGTTTGTTTTCGTTTACACCAATTTGGATTAAACTTAATTCGGATAATTATCAAACGAGAAGAATAAACCTAATACTAACATATTAAAATTATACAAATAAAAAACTAGTCGCAAAATTTTATTTTTATCCATCTAAATTACTTTTAGTAACACTTAAAATAATGGTATAATTGGTATTTCACATCAAATTTGTCATTCTAAACGCTTTAGTACATTATACGTTGGTTCTTTAATTATGCATTTAAAACATAAATTTGACCAGAATTAATATAAATAAAAACAAACATATAGTCAGACAGCTTATAAAGTAGTTTTAAGAAACAAGCGGTTTATAAATATTTTGGTGACATTTGAGATACCATATCTCTTGTTTTTATCGTTATTGTTTGGTGTGTTAGCATTTAATGGTTTTGACCAAAGTTATAAATAGCGCGAGGCGTGGCGTGGCGGCATGACCAAGCCTCACGCCTTTGCGGCTATAGCGAAGCTTTTGCATTTATAATATATATTGAGTTTATAAAAACATGTGCCATAAGTCGGCGTGACAGCATGGCGTGGTAACATGACCAAGCCTCACGCCTTTGCAATTCTTTTACGAGACCTTTGCGAGCCTTTTAGAACAGTGGTTTTGACAAGTATGGGAATGTTTAATTGGCTTTGGGTTCAATCAATATTCAATGAGTTATTCTATTTTAACTTGGTGTCAAAGTGCGTGATTTTGCTCATTCTCACTGGTGAGACATATCCCATCAACTTTAATAATATTACTTTTTTTTGTTGGTTTGCATCATAACTTGTTTGTGAAGTAATATTTGTTACTTTATTCGTCCCAATATTATTATTTATTTTTCATTTTTGAGTTGTCCAGAAAATAATATCCACTATTAAAAATAAAAGTTAAAATTGTCTAAGTTTACTGTGTTATCTAAAATTATTATATACAAAGCTAATTTAGAGGATTAATCAATTATCAAAAAGTAAAATTATTTTTTTGTTGGTTTTACAAAAATCAAAATAGTAATAAATATATTTTCTTAAACTGTGCGTTTTTTATGAGTAGACCAAATTTTGAGACGGAAGGAGTATTTCATTGACAGTGTTTTTATATTACAGTTACGGAGTTTATACTAATATATGTTATCCGCCTTCATATAGTTTATTAATGGTAACGAAATTGGATGTTCGAAACGTTAACACTGAAATACATTCAAATAATGTTCGGTCTAGGTGACATGACTTGTTACTAGCAGATTAACAGGCTACCACTTGATTAAAAGTTACACCATTGATCCCCAAACTGGACTAAATTCCCGCATTTAATCCTATTTTGTTAACGCTCATTTGATAACACTCATTAGTTACTATTCTTACATCCAAATTTTTTTATATTAAAAGAAAGAAAAAGTTTTATCCAAAGTTTAAAAAATATATTTTTTTAATTTTTAATTCTTTTTTTTTTATCCAGATTCATAAAAGCACTTTTCTAAAAAATTAGAATAAAAATTTTCTATTCAGATTTTCAAAGAGAGATTTTCCAGATTTTTATTTTTATTTTATTTATTTTTAATTATCAGATTTTTGAATTTATACTTACTTAAAAAAAGCCCTTCCAGATTAAAAAAATAAGATAAAAATTATATCCAAAATTTTAAATTATATTTTTAAAAGTCTTTAAGAAAGTTTATCCAAAATTTTAAAAACCATTAAATTAAGAAAAAGGTTTTTTTGGGATTTTAAGGAAAAGTTTTTAAAAGTTTAAAAAAATATTTTATCCAGATTTTTATTTCTTTTAGATTAAAAATAAAATAAAAGAATCTGGCAAAATTTTAAGTAATTTAAAAAATAAATATAAATCCAATGGAGAAGAAACGAGCGTTATCAAAATAAGATCAAATTAGGAGAGTGTCCATGGTACTAGAACTGAAACCAGAAGAACCGTAAATCGAAAAAAAGGAAAATGTGAAACCGAGAACCGTCCCATGTTCTTCGGTTTGTTTTCCGGTACGGGAATATTCAGTAATTCCCGACGAGAACCAAAGTATTACATGTCATTCATAAAAGGACATGTAATATCAATACAAACACATACAAAATGTCTCCAACCATGCAAATCATTCCAATAATTCCTTTTGTTCAAATTAACATAAACAAAAACAAAAAATGTCAAAATATAAATGTATAGTTGTCAATATGAGGGTTTAATTTTTGTTCTTATCAGATCGTATTATAGTATCGCTATCTAATCAATTATGATTATAATAAAAAAGGGAAAAATATATAGAAAAACTTACTTTCATGTTATATGAATGATGGTGATGATGATATTTGAATCTTTGAATGATATTACTAATTGCAAAAAACTAAAACTGATAGCTTGGTGTTATTTGGAATGGATTAATGGTTATGATTTTCATGTCTTAGATTTTATTGTTACAACTTACAAATAGGCTAGGTGGATTTATTTTTTTTGTTTTTTTTGTTTTTGTTTTTGTACACAATGTCCCAAATAAACCCTATAACATTTCATATTTTTAAAATAGTCGGTTCTTTCGGGAAAGTACCGGAATCGGACGGTTCTGACCCGAACCGTCCCGAGAACCGAAAATTTGGAATTTTAGGAACCAAGAACCAGACCATGGTTATAATATACGATTCGATTCCGGTACGATACTTGTACGGTTCTTCGGTTCTTTTGGTTCCTCTTTTTTGAACACCCCTAGATCAAATGCCCGAATTAGGTCCAGTTTGGGGACCAACGGTGTAACTTTTAATCAGTGGTAATCGGTTAACATGCTACTAACCAGTCATATTAGCTAGATCGAACATTATTTGAATGTATTTAGCGATCTTGACAATTTATATAGTACATTGCGTAATTCTCTTTATTTGAAAAATATATTGCGTATCTTTAGCTTGAAAAATATATTGCGTATCTTTAGCTTTCATCTTTTTTATTTACAATTTAAGAAGAAAAGAAAGAAACATAATATCCTTTGTGTTCAAGAGCTTTTCTAGAAATTGAAAAGGAAACATTGATATCTTTTATGTAAAGACTAATATGCTAACATGAAAGATTTGGTAGCAACAAGTAAATGACATGCATTTCATATGAACAAGTTTCTTACTCCAACTTATGAACATAAGTAAGAGAGGGGATCTAGTGAGTATAAAAAATAAAATAAGAAAAATGATAAGTATTTTTAGCCACACATAATATGAAAGGAGAAATTCATGGGACATGCATCTTTTTTTAAGTGCGTCTAAATTCTGAAATGTGCGATTGTGGTTACTTTTCATTTTTCTTATTTTAATTTTATTTCTCATTTGATCCTAAGTCACATGAGTCCTGGTTATCTTCTTTTCTACTTTTCTCTATTTAAAAAGATACTAATCAACACTTCATTTTATTTTTTCCTTTTTCTTAAAATTTTATTCTTTTATTTTAAAACTTGATAATACAAGGTAAGTCATATGAAGTGTAATTGGTAGTAGTTTTAGATCCTTGTGCATGCACGAGGTTTTAGGATATATTTTTGTTAGATTTGTTTTCGCATATTATACATAAACGTTGCCAACGAAAAACATTAAGCATTTCCAATAATTAAGTATTTTAAAATATATTTCAACTTGTAAAGATATTAATGAATTATAAATTTCATAATGCATAATAAATTGAAGTAACAAAAAATAAGTTGTTCGTAGCTAACATCGAGAGCTCATGAAGTTCATTGTTTATTTGTAACTGATGAGTGTCTAAATACTCATCATTTTTGTACAATATAAACTGCAAAATCATCTGAAAACACTCAGAAACGCATCAAAATGATAAAAATATCACAAATCAGTGTTTTATGTGTTTTAAATGCAAAAATATCAAAATCAGATGAAAAACGTATCAAATTTGCAAAATTGGCAGTTTTAGTCCCCCAAGTTTCAAAAGTTGTCAAAAACAGTCCCTGAGCACATAATTTCAAAAGTAAAATCACCAAAGGTCCTTTTTAAATCATAACTTGTCAAATTTAGTCCTTTGGTGAAAAATATAAAAAGTTTGAGAAAATTACAAGTTTGGTCCTCAAAGTTTGAAATTTGGCAAAAATGGCCCCTGGAAATTGGAGAATGGCAAGTTTGGTCCTTGTACTTTGTGAGATTGTCAGTTTTAGTCCTTGGAGCAACTTTTCAGAAATGGCAGCCTAGGTCCTTGAGTTTTCAGAAGTTACACCTTAGGTCCTTGTCATATTAAATCCTTTAAACCATTTGGACCCTATCATATGCCTTGGACCCCTGTCAATACCACAAATGACCCTCTGTCCCTTCCAATTTGACCCCCCTTCACTAATATCTGGTCAACACAACCAAGTCAAACAAACACCCCACTTGGCGCCTTTTCTTCCCCTTCCTCCCAACCACTGTCTGCAATAATCAAACACATCCATCCCCCCTCCTCACCATATCACTTTCCATGTCCCTCCACCTCACCTAAACTACAAAAACCATTAAATGATCCCTCCCTCATTCACTCAACCTAGCCCACTGTCAAAAGACTTTTTGGCGCCAAATTCATGAATCAATGGCTGAGATCAAGTAGGACAAATCCAATGGCCAAGAATGAAGAGAAAGACTTTTTGAAGAGCTATAAGAAGATAGAAGACAGAAGTAGCAAGTGTCACATGTTTTAGACCATTTGTAGTGTAAACTTGTAATTCTGCTTTAAGTTTAATGTTCAAATTTACTGGGTTTCAGTTTCAATGTAATTTTCTAGTTGTTTTAAGTATAAATTCACAAGTTTGAAGAATCAATTTCCAGTTTTTGTGTTAATTTCATTTTCGCGCCAAAATTCTATCCTTGTCAGTTTTAAGTTTTACTTTGCTTTGCTTATTCAAATTTGTTCATCTAAGGTATTTTAATATTTCTAAATCAAGATTGAAGCAAGTCTGTCCTTAATTTCCAGTTTTCCAAAAAAGTCTTGTAAAGTAAACAAAAGTCAACTGTACTGTTCATGTGCTTATTTGAAGCTTATTTTGAATTTTTCTTGCTTCTTTAGTCTTATTATGAGTATCTGCTTTTAAATTGATGTACTGTAGTTATCTCAGTTAGTTTTTGCCAGAAAAAGTTTCAAATAGCTTAAAATAATGATTTTTTAATTCAGCCTAACTTGTGCTATTTCATCCTTGATTTCTGTTTCATTGGAATTTCTTTAAGTTACTTAGTTGTTAGGAAGTTAGATTGGTGGTTTATGTTTGCTCAAACAGCCCTGCATTTGCATATCAGTTTCTACAGGGGTGTTTGGATTTGCTCTTAAATCTGTGATAGAGGATAGTTTATTAGTTCAGAGTAGTTGATACATGCTTAAATAGTTGTAGTATACTCATTTTAGTCCTTGTTTTGCATCTGCATGTCACAATAGTCAAAATCTAATTGAATCTTCTCTTATTTGCATTTCTGTCAAAATCAGTTGGTAGAACCTTGCATCTAGGTATAAAAATAGCAGAGCTTGCTTGCATTAGTCTTGGATTGGTCTTAAACATCATTATCATTCAACAAATTAAGCTCAAATCTCACAGAAGTCAAAATCCATTTCTGTTTCAAAAAGTCAAAACTGCTTGAAAGTCCAGTTTATGCAGAACTTGCAGCTAGTGCATAGTGTTCAATTCAAAGAGATAGGGCCTCCATTTTGGTCTATTTGTAGTTTTCCAGGTGGTCTTCAAGACCCCATTTCTGTTTTTGACTCAAGCTTCTCTGATTAGCTTTTAGAATAGCTTAAAGTAGGGTCCTAGTTCACTGTTTCTGCATCAGTAGCAACAATCAATTTATGCCATTTTTGTTTGATCAATAACTTCTTCATTACTTGCCCTCATTAGCTGTAAATTTGGATTTGCAATATCTGGTTGGTGGTCTTGAGTCCCATACTTTTGGTTTTCATGTTGGCTTATTAGATAAGCAGTTTCATCTGCCCAAACAGTAGGGGCAGATTGCTTGTTTTGCTTATATAAGCAGTTAGCTAAATCTTAGGTATACTGCTATTTAGGTGTTAGATTTAGCTGCAATAAGATGCCTTAGAGTAGTTTCAGTATAGTCTAGCTTATATTATCAGTTGGTACACTCTAGTGCTTAATAGCTTATTTTCAAGTGCTTTTTCCCCATTAGTTTGCACTGCAGCCTCTATTTCTTACACATAAGCATCAGTTTTTATATTTTTCTCAGCTTTATAATAACATTTTAGAATTTCCCTGAAATTTTCATTAATTTTGGTCACTGTTTAGTATTTTTCTTATTTAAAAATAGTTTTTAATCATTTTAAATTAGCTTTAATTGCAATTAATTGAGAAAAAGTTCCAAAAATTAATTTTTCAATTTTAATAGTTTAAGATAAATATAAAAAGCCTAAAAAGTATTTTTCCATAATTTTCTTAGCTTAAAAAGTATTTTCTAGCATTTTAATTAGTTTTAAATAGTAATTAATTAATAATAAATACATAAAAAGTCTTAAAAATATATTTTCAGTCTTAAAATAAGTTTTATCATATTTTAGATTTTTCTAAGTTATAATTTCATTTTTCTAGGTTAATTTTGTATTTTGTTGTATTTTAGTGTATTTTAAATACTTAATAAATAGTTTTTATTTAATAATAATTAATTAAATAGTTTTAAAAATAATTTTATTTTTCTAATAATTTTCTCATATAATTAGGATTGTAAAAATGTATTTTCTATATTCATAGGTATTTTCCTTCTTTATTTTCACGTTTTATTCTGTACGTTTACGTAGTTTTTAATTTAAACGTACGTTTTAGGTTTTAAACGTTCATCACTTTAAAAATAGTGATAGCGTTTATTTAATATTTTTAACTTTTTAATTTTCTTAATTTGTATTTAAGTCGCTTTATTTTATAATCTTTTTCAGTAGTGTAATTATCCTATCCAAATCTTTTCTGATCACTATCATTAGTGATCATTCTATCGTCTGATCAAGTGTTTGCACACCATTGAGTCTCCGTGGGACTTAACGACCCGGGAATTCACTATATTCTCTGATCTTCATTGCATTTGTGTCTGAACTGTTTTAAGCCTGTTACGGCTGGTCATTCACAAGTGGCCAGTTTGTGTGATTAGACTTGACGGTTCGGCGCAGATCAAATTTTGGCGCCGCTGCCGGGGAGGCTTTAGCGTGTGTTTAGCCTTTTTCAGATCCATTCTTGCACATACCCCATCATTTGTAAAAAGTTTTTTGTAAAGTTATCAGAAAAATCAAAAAGTTCATTAACACTTTTCCTGAAGTGTTAACAACACCAAAAATATTTTCATTCTTTGTTTTTGCAAAATGTTTTTCAAAAATCTAAAAAAAAATCCATCTTTACCCTCTCACATCTTTTGATTCTACATTTCTTACCCTCTAAAACCATTTGATTCTTTCTATGTCTCATCCTCACCAATTTGGTTGTGAATGGTGTGGGGGACCTCAAAATGGTGGAAATTGCCCCGGTTGTGGCATTGTGAATCCAGGAAACGGGTTTGTCTATGACCAAAATCCCTACAATGAAACAACTAATTTCCTCAACCAACCCCCGCACTATGAGATGGAGACATATTCTTGTGAGTATTGTGGAGGTACTCACCCGAGTTTTGAGTGTCAAACGGGGAACACGCTTGTCTATGAGCATAATCCTTGTAACAATTATGACTACTCTTATCATGACCAACCTCCACAGTACCAAACGATTCAAACGCAACCTCTGCAAATTCCTCAAGAACTTCTCGAAAATTGTCTAGATATACTCAAAGATTTGAAAGAATTAGTTAAAGAAGAGTCTCGTCAGAAAACGTATGCTGAAGAACAAGCAGCTAGAGTAAGTTCCCAATATTGGAAACCTCTCGTGTACGATTATGATGACGACGACGATGATGATTTTGATGAGGAATCTACGACTCCGAGTGGCAATCCCACTCCCGTTGAAGAAGGAAAGAGTATGGGAGAATTGTTGGCAGAGGAGAATATGAAGAGCATAGGAGCTATATATGTTTTCGATAAAGTCGATGCTCCGAGTGGCAATCCCACTCCCGTTTCTGAGCCTTTCATTTCCGACTCTTCCCCTTCACTCACGCCGGTTGAGAGAAGTGAATTCCTTTTGGAAGAGGTCGATGATCCTATTTCTTTGAATTTTTTTGATCCCAAAGACTCTCTCACCATGGGGGATAAGCATCTCAGCACTATTCCGGAAACGGAATCATCTAATGTTGAGAACCTTATCCCGATCCCAAGTGAGTCTGAGGGAATTCTTGACCATGAGTGTGATGTGTCTTCTCCTCTTACAAATGATCTTGTTGAGACTTTCTCAGATTTTGACAATGATTATAGTGATGTCGATTCTTTATATTCTAAAGACATAGAATTTATTGATGCATCACTTCCACATTCCGAGATCGTCAACTTAGAAGAGGATGTTGACCATGTTGTTTCCACAACAGTTAATACGACTATCACTAATCCCTTATTCGAATTCGGTTCTGAATTTACTCTAAATTCAGTTAATCCAATCTTTGATAGTGATGAGTCTGACACGGAGACTATAATGGACGAGGTGCATATTTATAGCCCACGAAGTACCGCACATGTCCCACCTCCGTATATTCTTCACGAGGAGTTCTCCAGTGAACTCACTCATATCATATCTCCGCTGGAGTATGATTGCTTGGATGGCAAAGATCATGATCGGGGGGAGAGAATCTCAATTTGCATAGTTATGACAAATCTCCCCACCCTCCCAACCGAGATGCCTTCCAACCCAAAGAGCTCAACCAATAAAATCCAAATAAGTGCAACTGCACTTAATCCCGAGGAAGAAGATCTAATCATGATTGTTATCATGATTTTCCTTCTTTTCTTCACCTACTCGGTGACTTCCTCTCTTCTTCACTCCTTCCGGAATGAAGACACTATTTTTGATCCCGGCATTTTCATTCATCATTTTTGAGCCGGTTCTCTCTATATCTCATCGGTGTGGAACTTTCACGTGCTTCAAATGTTTGTCCAAACATCTTGAATGAAAGTCCGATGGAGATTGTTTCTTCCACTTTGCTTCCCCATGAACCAATGAATGCGGGGTCGAGTCAAACTAGCGACTCGGTAACCAAAAACAGTAGCACACACCATATGGGTTTTCACCCATATTTCTGTCTTCTTACCCCCTTCCTACCACCTAAGTGTGGGGGTGATGCCCCACATGTTATATATATATATATTATCTAAAAAAAAAAAAAAAAAAAAAAAACAAAAAAAAACAAAAAAAACTTTCAAATAATGGCCGTAATATTTCCCTTTTACGTTCTTTGTTTCGGCATAACCGCCGGTACTTTGAATATTGAGGGCAATATTCATTTCTAAGTGTGGGGGGGAATTCTCACGAATTTCATATATTATCTACTCAATTCCCCCGTTTTTGGCCAATTTTTTTTTTTTTTTTGGAGTAAGTGTTCTACACTTACTCATCTTGGTTATCAGTCCGCCATGTCTGTAAGACAAAAGGATTGGCTAATCGAGGAGAAAACGGCTCTTGGTAAAGATATATCAAATCCGTTTATATGGCTTGCAATTTGCCCAAAATTGTATGGTTCTCAACTCACCATATCCTAAAAAGTGAAGAGTTGGCTAGCCCGCAAGGTTATGGCTTGTGGTAAAGGCTGTGGAAAATCCATAATTGGTATTCAGCTCACCAAAGATAATTCTGATAATTTATCTAAGAGTTGGCTAGTCCAGAAGGGTACGGCTTCTGGTAAAGACTAATCAAATCCGTTTACAGCTTATGATTTGCTCAAAATCATTTGGTTATCAGTGTACCAAGGTTCTTACTTGAACTGAAACATTTGGCTACTCCAGAAGTGATGGCTTTTAGTAAAGAGTTTTTCAAATCCATTAAAGTTTTCTCAAATCATTGCTAGGGACTAGCAATATCTTAGTGTGGGGGATTGATGAGTGTCTAAATACTCATCATTTTTGTACAATATAAACTGCAAAATCATCTGAAAACACTCAGAAACGCATCAAAATGATAAAAATATCACAAATCAGTGTTTTATGTGTTTTAAATGCAAAAATATCAAAATCAGATGAAAAACGTATCAAATTTGCAAAATTGGCAGTTTTAGTCCCCCAAGTTTCAAAAGTTGTCAAAAACAGTCCCTGAGCACATAATTTCAAAAGTAAAATCACCAAAGGTCCTTTTTAAATCATAACTTGTCAAATTTAGTCCTTTGGTGAAAAATATAAAAAGTTTGAGAAAATTACAAGTTTGGTCCTCAAAGTTTGAAATTTGGCAAAAATGGCCCCTGGAAATTGGAGAATGGCAAGTTTGGTCCTTGTACTTTGTGAGATTGTCAGTTTTAGTCCTTGGAGCAACTTTTCAGAAATGGCAGCCTAGGTCCTTGAGTTTTCAGAAGTTACACCTTAGGTCCTTGTCATATTAAATCCTTTAAACCATTTGGACCCTATCATATGCCTTGGACCCCTGTCAATACCACAAATGACCCTCTGTCCCTTCCAATTTGACCCCCCTTCACTAATATCTGGTCAACACAACCAAGTCAAACAAACACCCCACTTGGCGCCTTTTCTTCCCCTTCCTCCCAACCACTGTCTGCAATAATCAAACACATCCATCCCCTCTCCTCACCATATCACTTTCCATGTCCCTCCACCTCACCTAAACTACAAAAACCATTAAATGATCCCTCCCTCATTCACTCAACCTAGCCCACTGTCAAAAGACTTTTTGGCGCCAAATTCATGAATCAATGGCTGAGATCAAGTAGGACAAATCCAATGGCCAAGAATGAAGAGAAAGACTTTTTGAGGAGCTATAAGAAGATAGAAGACAGAAGTAGCAAGTGTCACATGTTTTAGACCATTTGTAGTGTAAACTTGTAATTCTGCTTTAAGTTTAATGTTCAAATTTACTGGGTTTCAGTTTCAATGTAATTTTCTAGTTGTTTTAAGTATAAATTCACAAGTTTGAAGAATCAATTTCCAGTTTTTGTGTTAATTTCATTTTCGCGCCAAAATTCTATCCTTGTCAGTTTTAAGTTTTACTTTGCTTTGCTTATTCAAATTTGTTCATCTAAGGTATTTTAATATTTCTAAATCAAGATTGAAGCAAGTCTGTCCTTAATTTCCAGTTTTCCAAAAAAGTCTTGTAAAGTAAACAAAAGTCAACTGTACTGTTCATGTGCTTATTTGAAGCTTATTTTGAATTTTTCTTGCTTCTTTAGTCTTATTATGAGTATCTGCTTTTAAATTGATGTACTGTAGTTATCTCAGTTAGTTTTTGCCAGAAAAAGTTTCAAATAGCTTAAAATAATGATTTTTTAATTCAGCCTAACTTGTGCTATTTCATCCTTGATTTCTGTTTCATTGGCATTTCTTTAAGTTACTTAGTTGTTAGGAAGTTAGATTGGTGGTTTATGTTAGCTCAAACAGCCCTGCATTTGCATATCAGTTTCTACAGGGGTGTTTGGATTTGCTCTTAAATCTGTGATAGAGGATAGTTTATTAGTTCAGAGTAGTTGATACATGCTTAAATAGTTGTAGTATACTCATTTTAGTCCTTGTTTTGCATCTGCATGTCACAATAGTCAAAATCTAATTGAATCTTCTCTTATTTGCATTTCTGTCAAAATCAGTTGGTAGAACCTTGCATCTAGGTATAAAAATAGCAGAGCTTGCTTGCATTAGTCTTGGATTGGTCTTAAACATCATTATCATTCAACAAATTAAGCTCAAATCTCACAGAAGTCAAAATCCATTTCTGTTTCAAAAAGTCAAAACTGCTTGAAAGTCCAGTTTATGCAGAACTTGCAACTAGTGCATAGTGTTCAATTCAAAGAGATAGGGCCTCCATTTTGGTCTATTTGTAGTTTTCCAGGTGGTCTTCAAGACCCCATTTCTGTTTTTGACTCAAGCTTCTCTGATTAGCTTTTAGAATAGCTTAAAGTAGGGTCCTAGTTCACTGTTTCTGCATCAGTAGCAACAATCAATTTATGCCATTTTTGTTTGATCAATAACTTCTTCATTACTTGCCCTCATTAGCTGTAAATTTGGATTTGCAATATCTGGTTGGTGGTCTTGAGTCCCATACTTTTGGTTTTCATGTTGGCTTATTAGATAAGCAGTTTCATCTGCCCAAACAGTAGGGGCAGATTGCTTGTTTTGCTTATATAAGCAGTTAGCTAAATCTTAGGTATACTGCTATTTAGGTGTTAGATTTAGCTGCAATAAGATGCCTTAGAGTAGTTTCAGTATAGTCTAGCTTATATTATCAGTTGGTACACTCTAGTGCTTAATAGCTTATTTTCAAGTGCTTTTTCCCCATTAGTTTGCACTGCAGCCTCTATTTCTTACACATAAGCATCAGTTTTTATATTTTTCTCAGCTTTATAATAACATTTTAGAATTTCCCTGAAATTTTCATTAATTTTGGTCACTGTTTAGTATTTTTCTTATTTAAAAATAGTTTTTAATCATTTTAAATTAGCTTTAATTGCAATTAATTGAGAAAAAGTTCCAAAAATTAATTTTTCAATTTTAATAGTTTAAGATAAATATAAAAAGCCTAAAAAGTATTTTTCCATAATTTTCTTAGCTTAAAAAGTATTTTCTAGCATTTTAATTAGTTTTAAATAGTAATTAATTAATAATAAATACATAAAAAGTCTTAAAAATATATTTTCAGTCTTAAAATAAGTTTTATCATATTTTAGATTTTTCTAAGTTATAATTTCATTTTTCTAGGTTAATTTTGTATTTTGTTGTATTTTAGTGTATTTTAAATACTTAATAAATAGTTTTTATTTAATAATAATTAATTAAATAGTTTTAAAAATAATTTTATTTTTCTAATAATTTTCTCATATAATTAGGATTGTAAAAATGTATTTTCTATATTCATAGGTATTTTCCTTCTTTATTTTCACGTTTTATTCTGTACGTTTACGTAGTTTTTAATTTAAACGTACGTTTTAGGTTTTAAACGTTCATCACTTTAAAAATAGTGATAACGTTTATTTAATATTTTTAACTTTTTAATTTTCTTAATTTGTATTTAAGTCGCTTTATTTTATAATCTTTTTCAGTAGTGTAATTATCCTATCCAAATCTTTTCTGATCACTATCATTAGTGATCATTCTATCGTCTGATCAAGTGTTTGCACACCATTGAGTCTCCGTGGGACTTAACGACCCGGGAATTCACTATATTCTCTGATCTTCATTGCATTTGTGTCTGAACTGTTTTAAGCCTGTTACGGCTGGTCATTCACAAGTGGCCAGTTTGTGTGATTAGACTTGACGGTTCGGCGCAGATCAAATTTTTGATCTGTGCTGGAAACAGTCAAGTCTAATCACACAAGTCGGCCAGTAACTTTATCATGTTTATCTTTTTTATTCTTTTGAATCTTAACAAATTTCTTTGTCCTTGAACCAAGATGTTGCTGGAATATTGTTGTTAGTATAAATCTTTGATACTTTTTTGATTGTTGCAAATCGTTGGGTACCTGTAAAATTAAAGGTTAAGTTAAAATAAGACTTTGTTTACATGAATTTGTAATGGTTTCTGATGACAAAATAGATAATATTTTCGCTAATGTATTCAACATGCTTGTTGAAGTTGATGAGTCTCGCTGATGGGTCTTGCTGATGGGTGTTAATATTATTGACATATTTAATTCATCGGCAACAACTAAACATAATGAAATTACCACATAGACTATCAAAATCATGATAATATAAACATAACTTATCAGAAGTATATTAATTAAAAAAAATATTCTCACCATAAACAGTTGCATTTTGTAGGAGTAACTATTGGGACTTCATCATCATAAGAAATAATTATAGTTTCTTTAACAGAAAGTAATGTTTAGCATCAATTGCAATGATTCATCATCATTTGATAACTTTACAATGCTCAATCAGCAACATATTTAATTCATCGGCAACAACTAAATATCATGAAATTACCACATCTACTATCAGAACCGTGCTAGTATAAACATAACTTATCAGAAGTATATTAAAAAAGTTATTATTCTGAACAGAAACAGTTGCATATTTTAGGAGTAACCATTGAAATTTCATTATCATCATAAATAATTATAGTTTGTTTAACAAACACTAATGTTTAACCTCAGTTGTAATGAATCATCATTAACTTATTTAATTCATCATCATTTCTTAAACAATATGAAATTGCCATATTTCTATGAGAATCATGCTTGTAGGTTCCAAAACTATCAAGCTTAACACACAAATACTAATAAGGAATACTAGAGAGAATGATGTAGAGAATATAGAGATAAAGCGAATGATTAGATTAAGAGGAGAAACTGGTGAGCTTACATCCCAGAAAATGCCATTAGGCATCTTAAGAGCTGCAAGTCAAGATAGACAAGACGGCATTGATTGGGCATTGCATCATGAGTCCCAACGGGGCGGGGAAGCTGGCAGCTTCCTGTTGCAATTGTTCGCTTAGCTGGGAGTGGTGACCCCGACGAAGCACATACAAGAGAGAAGAATTATGGCAAGACACACACCCTCTCCATGAGTGGAGAGGGATTTTTATACTTCCATATGGCTAGTCATGCGCTTAGATGAGCCTAGCCATATTGGATTGTATATGGACTTATCTAATGGACTAGCTATTACTCGTGTTACATATATTGAACTATTACAAGGCTTGTAAACTCAGGAATGATCGCCACTTTTGATCCTAAAAATGCTAATATATACATATACATCAGAAGCATATGAGTAGAATATTATTCTTCCCATCAGAAACAGTTTCATTTTTAGAATTAACCATTAGGACTTCATCATCATCGAAAATAATTAGAGTTTCTTTAGCAAAAACTACTGCAACCATTTCAACATTTGATATATTCCTCATACTAAAAAAAACATCTTCTCATCAATAAACAAACTAAAGTTAACATTGAAATGATCAAAGTTTACTTTTTAGAAGTCAAAATTAGTTTGTCATGTATACATAAACATGTACGTGTATGAAGAGTGTTGAACATCGTATGATAACTTTGCAATGTTCCATCAGCAACATATTTAATTCATCAACTCATAAACAACATGAAATTACCACATTTTATATCTGAATTATTTAATGTTTGGAACAATGAAAAAATAATTCTTCCCACCAGCATTGATGTTCATATTAACATCATCGTTATCACAATGTTTAACATCATAAACTTCTAATAAATTTGAAATGTTCGATCATAAGCGTATTTTATTCATCAACAACTCGTATGAACTCTTTCCATCATAAACTTTGCATTCTTAGGAGGAACCATTTTCAATGGATTTTGTTTTTGAATTTAAAGGAAATAATATGAGATGTCATAAGAATGGCTTAGTTTTAATTTTAAAAACACAAAATATACTTTTTTCTTTAGAGAAACTTAGTTTTGGGAAGAAAAAAAACATGTATTAATTTTGATAATATAATGTGTGCTTAAACTATTAATTTTCAAACTTATATATGTTTTTTATAAATTTTGATTGAATTTTGTATGAAAAATAGCGGATTACATCGAATTTTTAAAACTTTTATATTATTTACGTAATTATATATTTACTACTATTTTAAGTATGGGTTAGATTTAATTTCGAAAACACGAACTATACTTTTTATTTTTTTGTTCGGAGAAACTTGTTTTGGAAGAAACCATGTATTAATATTGATAACATATTTATATTTTATGTTAATGTTTTTATATAAATACGGGTAAATATATCTACATTACTCATAAAACACAAAGTACAAAATATAGCAAATACAAAATAGAACGAAATAAAACAAATTAACATCTTAAAAATTAAAACAAAACATTAATAATCAATATCGAATAATCAAAATTTTTATTAATATATGAGAATAAAATCATCTAATAAATTTTTTTTATGACATATCTTCTTAAGAAACATCATCATGCACCTATATCATTTTGAACACGTACTTGTACTTTGATTATGTATCATGATGCACCTATATATTCTTGTTCTTTTATAATCAACACTGTTCCAACAAATCAATTTGAAACTTGTGTGATAACTGCATGTAATTCATACTTTGAGTTAGTTTCTACATCGGAGTATCATGTGCTTGAATGAATACAATTTAATACTATAAATACTTATAGTTTCATGTGTTTTGTTTTACCATGATAATAAGCACGATTATGGATTCTTTTGATGTTGCATTTACCTTCATAAAAAGCATGTAGTATATATTAAGGAAACAAAAAAAAAGTATATTAATTATTAGGAGCAACCAATGAGACTTGATCATCATCTTGAATACGAACTTTTGGTTAATCATGTATAATAAAAAAAAAGATTAATATAAAAATACTTATATTTATGTATAGTTTACTTCTTTTTAAAATATTTACAAATACATATTGTTTACAATGTATCATCAACAAAATTTATAGTCATCGGAACCCGTAAACAATATAACACATAAACTATTAGAAACATACCAAATAATTCTTATAGGTTCTTTTGATAAGAAGAAATTCATTCCAAAAAGTGCATGAGATTGACACACCACTGTACAAATTAAGAAAACTTGTATCATCTTGAACATATACTTGTACTTTAATCACATATAATAAATAAACGATTAATATTGTTAGTTTTCATAAGAATCTAAAGAACAAAAACATTAGCGTTAGAATAAAATTTATATTCAGCAGCCCAAAAACAACCTGAAAATGTACGTTTCTCGTCCATCTTTTTTGGACCATTAAAAGAATTCGCAAAGTGGATAATAAAACGCAACATATGTATGAAGTATATCTAATGTCAGCAACATCCCAATATTGACTATAACCTGGTGTATATGTAGCCAAAGAAAATTTACCGATTGAATTTAGGATGGATAAACATATATCTTTCTAACTAAAAGAAAATATTCAAAAAAACTATGCATCCACCACAAACTCAACAATAAGTCAATCACATCAAACGTCAACAAATTTCAAAGAATATAAGGAGGATATTAATATGAACCATAACAAATAGCTAAAAAAGAAAAAGAAAAAAAAAAAAAAAAATCCCTTGATCTTTATTGTTGTGCGTCATCATAGAACCACAAAACCCAAAAACTCTTTTTGTTTCTTTACTTATTTTTGTGTCTGCTGCTGTCCACAATTCAAAAAAAAAAAAAAAAACTAAGCACAAAAGATTTCTTAGAATATGAATGACATAATCTAAAACACTAATACTGAGAAGCATGTACCTTATTGCCATCAAATGTGATGTGAATGAATGAGATGCAATGCCGAATGAGAGGTATTTATAAGATAAGATTATGGTTTCTGTCACATTCAAATTAGAAAAATATGTGCTCAAAGAAAGATATATCATAGAGATTTAGTAGTTATCACGAAATTATTTTTAGGAAAATATACGGTTTTATTGTTTTCCTAATAAATTTACACATTTTATCACAATTTTATTTTTAGCATACAAGTTTTATCAGAATCTAATTTTTGACACGAAAGTTTATAAATCACACCCTCTTTTTGAAGTTTTTCTTCTTCATACTTTTGACACATTTGTTTTTTTAACTTTTTTACTCAAAAAACGAAATTAAATATTGACAAATTTTTGACTTTGTAATTGGCAAATAAGAGGGCTCGATTTTGCATTTGAGCATTTCTGTTGGTCAATTAAAACACCCGTTTTGCCAAAATAAGAGTTTATTTATTGTATAAAAGATGTGATTGACTTATCTGTTGTTTCTACCATTTTTTTTCTTCTGATTCATCGTCTTCAAAGTTAAAGTTTCTTTTTCAGCCTACGCATTCCTCTAAATAAGCCGAAAACAATTCATGGGAACAAAAATCATGTATAATTATATTATTAACGGAAAATTTTACTATTCACCCAGTCTTAAATTAAGTGTCTACTCTTGACAAACAAATTTAAGAACATTCATCCAATAATATATCTCACTTTTAAATTTTAGAAACTTTTTAGTTTGTTGAAATCTGAAAATAAACACGTATTTTTAGACAAACTGAAATAATAGGATAAACATTTATTATATGATAGAAGAATTATAACATTATTTATGTAATTTCTCAATTATATTATTACTTGAAAGAAAAACGTTTATAAAATGATAACCTCGTATATCACGTGTTAGTCTTTCTTTGTGACGTTCCTTGCAGCCATTGGTCAAGCATAAAGCTAACTAAAAGTGTTTTATCTCGCTAATCAAAATAAATTAAATATTGTTTTATGTTACATCATCTATTTTGTGACGTTGAAGTCGATGAGGGAAGAATCGTGTCTTGTCATCATTGCACCACTACTGTCTTTTTTCATTCAACGTTACAAACATTTGGAACTTCTAGATAGTAGATACCAATGTAGTGCCATATTGACCCCGGATGCCTAGACGAGTTGACGATTTGACTATCGGTGTATTTGGCAAAATCGGATGGAGTTAAAGCTTATATTTTTAGAACGTTGTTTGGTTAATTTGTTAGAGCTAAAACTTATTAATACAAAATCGTATAAAAATAAATCAAGTTAAAGTTTTTGCGTGATAATCAACTATATTTTAAAGGGAGGTGATACTCACATCATATTTTTTGATTAATGCATCACAAATTATGCATTACAGTATTGTACGGTACAAACTGTAATGCACAAATTGTGATGCATTAATCAATAAATGTGGTGTGAGTATCAATTCTCTATTTTAAAGGGTAGTTAAGTAATTTTACTACCTATAAGCTCTCAGTTGTAACTGGTTTAGGCTTATAGAAGCTTGTGTTTATATAAGTTTTTATGAACTTGTGTGTCAAACAAAGTTTATTTTGAAAGCTCAAGCCCCAATAAATCCTTTTAAGCCCTGCGCCAAACATAATCTATATGTAATATGCATCTGCAAAGTGCAAAAAGAAGACATAGATGTAGTGTCGAAATTCATTGTCCTTGTAGACATTAAGTAACAACCTTTTATTTAAGAGATTGTACAATACTCAAAATGAATATTGTATTGATCTTAATAATTTAATATGATCTGATATATCGATACTTCTATGAGGTTTGGCTCTAGTTTTGTCTTTAAGATAGGAGCAATCTGCTATTCAGAAACGCTGGACATCCCGCGTTACTTCCAGAAGACTTCAAAAATTTACTATGCAGACATCTATCTCGAGCACTAAGGCACCATTGTAAATACTGTTCAAGCGTAGCAACAATGATGGAATAAAAAATCAATGATGAGATTCGAAAATTATTTTTCGAATAATTAAAGAAATACCACCTGTTTGGGCATATATATGTCGATAGCTTAAAATGCCAACTGTTTAGGCACTATGTTTTCTTTAGTGTGGTGTGATAGTTTGTAATATTGCAATAATGTAAGGCTTGTCAGCCATCTAGCGTGTTAGGAATAGTAGATGCTACTATTACATCTACTTTATCTATAAATATATAGAAGTCTCGCCTCATGAAATAAAGTGTGCAATATTTGAGTTATATATGAGATTTTATTCTCTTTCTATCTATTGAAACTTGGTGTTTCTGAATAGCAGATTGCTACTATCTTTACAAATATACATTCGACAATCGACAATAAATCAATCATCACAAAAAAAAAAAATATATATATATCACATAGATATAATCATTACCATGGTGTATAATTCAATTGAAGGTTCACTATATTCAACTATAGTACAAATGAATAATTCATTCTGTTTGTTTATTGAATAATGAATATTTTGATTGATTGATTTGATACGATACAATACATGTACATAAATAGGAATACACCGAAGCATCTAAAGAATGGGCTAAAGCCCATGATACAAATAGAGCAGACGGCAACCCCTTAGTGAAGATATCCGCATACTGAAAACGAGATGGCACATGTAACACCCGAACCTGACCAGTAGCAACTAAATCTCTGACAAAATGAATGTCTATCTCAATGTGCTTCGTGCGCTGATGCTGAACCGGATTACAAGATAAGTACACAACACTAACATTGTCACAGTAAACAAGCGTAGCGGAAGACAGTGGAGTATGTAGCTCTCGAAGCAAATTACGTAACCAACAAGTCTCTGCAACATCATTGGCAACACCCCGATACTCGGCCTTCGCACTGGAGCGAGAAAGCGTTGGTTGGCGCTTAGAGGACCAGGACAGTAAGTTGTTGCCAAGGAACACACAATAACCTGACGTAGATCGCCGTGTAATAGGGCACCCAGCCCAGTCTGCATCAGAATAGGCAACCAATTCTGTAGTGGATGAAGAAAACAACTGTAGACCATAATCCAGAGTACCCTGAACATACCGCAAGATCCGTTTAAGAGCTGACAAGTGAGGCTCTCGAGGATCATGCATAAAGAGACAAACCTGCTGAACAGCATAGGAGATGTCAGGCCGCGTAAATGTGAGATACTGTAAAGAACCCGCAAGACTCCGATATAAGGTAGGATCAGATACGTGATCCCCATCAGCCCCGAGTTTAGACTCTGTGTCAATAGGAGTCTTACACGGGTTGCAGTTGAGCATATGAGCTCGCTCCAAAACCTCAATAGCATATTTCTTTTGAGACAAAACAACCCAGAAGAATCTCTAGTAACTGAAATGCCCAAAAAGTAGTTCAGAGGACCAAGATCTGTCATGGAAAACTCTTGATGTAAAGAGTGAATAACCTGCTGCAGTAAGGTCCTGAAAAGGTAGTGAGTACAATGTCATCAACATATAACAAGAGATATGCAGTATCATTACCCCGTCAGTATATAAATAAGGAAGAGTCACAATGACTATGAGAAAACCCAACCCGAGTAATATAAGAAGCAAATCGCTGAAACCAAGCTCTCGGGGCCTGTTTGAGGCCATATAGGGATCGCTGCAATAAACATACATAATCGGGATGTGCCGAATCTCGAAACCCCGGAGGTTGATGCATATAAACAGTCTCTGATAAATCTCCATGCAGGAAGGCATTCTTGACATCAAGCTGATGGATCAGCCAATGTCGAGAAGCAGCTAAACTTAATTCTGTCCGGATAGTACCTGGTTTAACCACTGGACTAAATGTCTCATCAACATCAACCCCTTCCAACTGATTACTACCGTTGGCCACTAGACGTGCCTTGTAATGACTGAGGGTACCGTCAGCCAAATACTTGTGACGAAAAAGCCACATGCAACGAATAATGTTGGTATCGGTGGGACGTGGCACAAGAGTCCAAGTACAAATTTTAATGAGTGCAGTGTATTCATCACGCATAGCATTATGCCAATTAGGATCGTTAAAAGCATTACGGTAAGATTTTGGTAATGGAGAGATCGAAGACACGTGCATGTTAAGACGCTGAGTGGGACGATTAGTCCCCACACGGAAGCGTGTGACCATGGGGTGAGTCAAGACAGGGTTAGGGTTAACAAGGGGGTCGGGGATGATTGTAGGATGGTGAGTTGTGGTTGCGGAGTTAGGATTTTGCTGTGTGGGTGGTGAGGGAGTATGTGTGTTGGTTGGTGTTGTGGGAGCGGGGTGTTAGGTGGTGGCATATCAAAGTGTGGTGGTGGAATAGGTGTAGTTGGTTCGGTTGTTCAGGTGTTGGTAAAGGGGGGATGGATGGAATAATTGAAGGAATGATATCAGGAGAATCATCCAAAAAATTATATGCGGGTGATGCCACGTATGCTGACTAACAAGAAGAGCTTGAGGGATAGGAGACGGGGCGGTAACAAGATAGAGATCACCTGAGCTATCACATAAGAGAAGCACCCGCTGCGTCATGAAATCCTTTACAGAAAAACCAAACGGATCAAATTCAACAGTACAATTATTATCACGGACAAATTGACGAACATATATAAAGTTTTTGACAATATGAGGTGTAATAAGAAAAATATTAAGATGAAGAGGTCGAGATGGAGTTGGCAAAATGCTATGACCCGTGTTGGTGACGGGTATAGAATATCCGTCACCAACCGAGACGGAAGGATACATGCAAGTATTAAAAACATTACTTAAACTATTAACATAAGCATTTAGATGGAGGCTTGCACCTGTATCCATATTCCATCCACCGTTTGTTGGGTGATGAAGAGTGCCGACATTGAAAGCATGTGGGAGTATAGTTTCTTGTCCTAGTAATGTAGTTTGACTGTTTGACTGAGAGGACAGGCCCACGGGGACCTGATGAATAGTACCTGCCACAAGTGGGGGGGGGGCTGTTGGACCAAAAGTCTGCTGATGAATAGTGGTAGGGGGCTGTTGAGTTGGGATGTAGTTGTGGGGGGGGGGGGGATATAAGGTTGGATGGGCTGGTTAAATGGGGTGATAAGGTGGGACGGGCTGGTGTTGTACGGGTGGTGGGCCTGAGCAGGCGGGTGTACATGGGCTTGCGAGGTGAAACCAGCTGGGGCTATAAGTTGGTAAATAGGGGCCGGTTGGGCTGTATAATGGGTGGTATAAGGTGTGCCAGATGGGGTGGAGGTGAGATGGGCCTGGGGTGTGTAAGTAGACGGGCCAACAAAAAGTGTACGAGAAGTAGTAGTTTGTTGCCCAGTAATTCCCAACTTACCCAACATTCGAATGAGAGTAGCTTCTGTTAAGTTGCAATTGTTGGTTTCAACAGTACGAGTGGGGCTTTTATTATCAGTATCATGAAGAAATCTACAACCCATTCCAAACCTACATGTCCCTTTGGCAAAATTGATACACGGTTTCCATGGCTTAACTTGAGGGTTACAGGGAGTTCGAGAAATACCTTTATTAGCCATGAGGGCCAAAGGAGATGAAGACGATGCATCAACTGGAAGAGAAAGAGACTGGGACTTTAACCTCATCTCTTCCGTAATAAGCATGTATCGAGCCGTCTTGAAATCTGGAAAGGTGTCTTTATGGTGCATTATGCCACACACTTGATCATACTTCTCATATAGGCCTTCAAGTGCATAATGTACCAAGTCTTCATTGGAAATTTCAGAATCGAGGCTTGCTAGAATAGTAGCGATGGATTCAAGTTTCCCAAAATATGCTTCCATGGTATGATCCCAAGTCGAATGGACCTAAGTTCTACTTTCAATGCATTTGTGCGAGAACGCTTATTGTCTTTGACAATGGAGGTGAGCATATCCCATGCTTCTTTGGCTGTTTTGGGGCGTTCCACAACTAACCGCCTTTGTAGGGAATCCGAAAGCGTGGTAAATATCCACAAAAGAACAACTTTATCAGCCTTTAATTCATCTTGAGTGAGCGGGGTGGTGGAGGTAGAGGAAGAATTTGTGGGAGACCCGTGAATGAACTTGTCTACCTCGTAAGTGTAACATAGTTGTTCAAAGAAGAATTCCCACGAACCATAGTTCCAATTGTCAAGATCAAGTTTGACGGGAACTCGCGTGAGGAGATGGTGGTGGGTTACGGCTGAAAGCTTTTCAGAGAGGGTAGTCGTAGGTGGTGTTTGTGAGCCTGTCATAGGTGATGTTGACAAAGTAAATATGATGCGTATATAGTAGATGTAGGAAGGGTTTTAACTTGTGATAACAAGCACAAGGAATTTAATTTAATGATGAATTACTTTAGTATGATACAAATAAAATTAATGAAACAGTATGCGGGGATGGATGATTTGTGGTGGTACAATACAGTAGGGTGGGAATGTTTTGGGGTTTGTGAAGACCGAATATGGCTGCTGATACCATGTTCGTTTATTGAATAATGAATATTGTGATTGATTGATTTGATACGATACAATACATGTACATAAATAGGAATACATCGAAGCATCTAGAGAATGGGCTAAAGCCCATGATACAAATAATAATAATACAGGCTAATACATTCAAGGGTATTATTCGTTCGTGGAGTCGGGCTTAATTTGTTACGACCTTAATCAGGCTTATTGCGAGTCACCTAAAGTGTCGATAAAACTAAAAGTGTCTCTAACTCCATCTTCTTTCATATCATCCTTCCTCCTTCTTTCATGCACCTTCCTTTACCTCACTCCTATATCATCTTTGATTCAACACCTTCCTTCAACTCACTCTTATATCATTTACGAGTTCCTCCCTAATTATTAACAAAATGTCATTACTTAAATTGTTTTATCCTCATTCCCCTACATCTATTCACCTATGCCAGCTTTAACACCAACGAATTAAGCCCGACTCCACAAACGAATTATACCCTTGAATGAATAATTCATTTGTACTATAGTTGAATATAGTGAACCTTCAATTGAGTTATGTACCATGGTAATGATTATATCTATATGATGGTATTTGTTTGTGATGATTGATTTATTGGCATTTTAAGCTATCGACATATATATGCCCAAATAGGTGGTATTTCTTTAATCATTCGAAAAATAATTATCGAATCTCTTATGAAATAAACTGTGCAATATTTGAGTTATCTCTGAGATTATATTCTCTTTCTATCTATTGAAACTAAATGATTTTGAATAATAGATTGCTACTATCTTTACAAATACACATTCAACAATCGACAATAAATCAATTATCACATATATATAGTTATTACCATGGTGCATAATTCAATTGAAGGTTCACTATAATCAATTATAGTACAAATGAATCATTCATTTATGGGTATAATTTCATAAACCCGAATCCACGAACGAATTATAACTTGAATGAATTATTCATTTGTACTATAGTTGAATATAGTGAACCTTCAATTGAATTATGCACCATGGTAATGATTATATCTATGCGATGATATTTATTTGTGATGATTGATTTACTGTCGATTGTTGAATGTGTATTTGTAAAGATAGTAGTAATATGCTATTTAGAAATACTAAGTTTCAACAGATAGAAAGAGAATTTGATCTCAGATATAACTCAAATATTACACATTAATTTTATGAGGCGAGGCCTCTAGATATACATAAATAAAATAGATGTAATAATAGCATCTACTATTCCTAACACGCTAGCTGGCCGACATGTTTACATTATTCTTTTACATTACTGTTAGATTACAAACTATCACGCCGCACTAAAGAAGACACAATGCATAAATAGTTTGGCATTTTAAGTTATCGACATGTATATGCCCAAACAAGTGGTATTTATTTAATCGTTTAAAAAATAATTCTCGAATCTCATTATTAATATTTTTGTTTTATTTCATCCATGTTGCTTCGCTTGAATAGTATCCACAATGGTGTCAAGGTGCTCGAGACAGGTGTCTAAACAGTAACTTTTTTGTTACAATAATTAATTCCCACTTTTTCTTGTTGTTCTGACTCCATGCCGATCTTTGACGATCCGAAGTATACTTCAGAAAAGCCTGATACTAAGTGATCGATTGTTGGAGTTACTTGCTCTATTTCGTCTCTTGTTGGATATTCCTCGTTGCTTACTCTGCGTTGTGCTATTGTAATGGATGGTACCAAAATTTTTTGTTCTTCATTGAAGATTGCGTAGCTCGAATGCATCTTGAGATATAATTCTCAACCTTTTGCGAAGAGATCATTGTAACTTTTAATGATACTTTGTAGTTTTGGCGGGAGTTATTGTAATTCTTTGAGATTGTCACCATTAATGTGTTATGTATCTATTAAACCATGGATAAAGTAATCATAAATTTCCATTCTAAATGGTCCGTGTATAAATACATCTTTTGGTCTTGTTCTTCGTCTTTTTTGGTAGCAAAGCATTGTTGTTTGTATTTCGTTAATGAGATTATCCCAAAAATTTTGGAATTTTTCATATCATGGTCTTTTCATTTCTTTCGTTTCTCTTGTGGTTAGAATATTCTTCATTTTATTTGTTGCATTTAGTTTTTTTTTCTGACTTTGTAGATGTTGGTTGAGTGAAACAAATCTTTGTGATCTTTGTACGTCTTCAGTTGAAACTGTTTTGTATGCTTCTCTGATGGCTTGTTCTGATGCTTCCTTTTTAGGATAACTTTTGTGAGTAATGCCTTTCTCGCTATGTGGGAATTTGCTATTGCCCAATCATGGTAAATATCCTTGTATGGTCCATTGAAAATGACATACCATTTTTATTTATCGTAACTTGTGTTTTGTAGTAACTTTTTTACGTCTTCTTCAATTTGCATGAAATCGAATTTTTCAGGAGAGGGTGAACATGATTCTTGTGTTCTTTTGGTTGAAGTTGATGTTGATGGTTTTGATTTTTTTGGTGTTGGTGTTGGTGTTGATTATGATCTTTGTTTCACTTCTTTGAGATAGAAATTGTAATGATTCGACTAATTTATTTTCTTTTTTTTGCGATGGCTAGTTTTCTGTTTAGGGAAGCAACTTTTCTATTCTTTTTGTTGTAAATGGTGTTGAATCTGCTTTACTAATCCTTCCATTCTTAGGTGAAATTATCAATGATAGTGTTGTTGTCACTTTTTATATATTTGATGTATAGGTGGAATTGGTTTAGTTTTAATTTCCAACGAATGAGTCAACCTCTACAATAGTCTTCTTGTAACTAGTATCTCCAAAAACCTGTTACATACTTTGATTTTTTTCGTAATTCAAATCTAGTTTGTAAAAGATCATCCATTTTATCAAAGTTCATAAACACGAAAGTTTTTCTATTTCATGGGTACTATATTTCTGCTCAGCTTGTGAGAATATTCCAGAGATATATTTGCATAGCTTTGCTTTGTAATTTTCTGTTTTTTAAAACAAATTTTTTTTTCATTGTTTAAAAGAGATAATTTCGATGTTTGTGCTTTAGAACTAGATTGAGGAATTTGGTTTCCATCAGTATCTAGTCCTAATAATTCTTTTCCATTTTGAATAGATTTTAAACATCCTTCCCAAGTAGCATTTGAACCATCTGTTTCTATTAAGAAATCTTTGTTTCTGGATTATGTAATGCTGGCAAATATTGTACTATTGTTTTAATGTGTTAAAGTAGTTGGGTGTCAGAAGGTGTCCATTCCCAACAAACCTTTTCAGAAAATTTCTTTTGCAAGAGTTTTCTTTCTTTAGCTAGATTATTTAAAAATCCTTGTTCAACAATATAGTTTAAACATCCCAAAAATCTTTGTTTTATTTTTGATTTTGTAGTTTGTCAGGGTAAAGCTTTAGTTTTTCTTGTGTGTTATTTGTTAAAGAAATTGTTAGTCCTAAAGATTCTACTTCAGTTTGAAGTAGTCTAGATTTCTTTTGTGATAAAATTAAACATTTTTTCTTTTATTCTTTGTAAAACAATTGATACTGCTTTTATGTGATTTGCTCATTTCCTTTTGTAAAAATAATGATATCATCAATGTATGTTAAGTAATATTTTCTAAGCTTTGTAATTAATATCCATAAAGCGTTGATAAATTGATGTTGCTTGTTTTTAAACCAAAAGGTAGTACATTTCATTCATAATGTTTTTGTGGAGGGCATGAAAATGTAGTTAATGGTTTAGTAGATTCGTCTAATCTTATTTGCCAATATCTCAATTTGGCATCAAACGTGCTAAAATGTGTGTTTCCTTTTAGTTTTTCTAATATGTAGTCTTTCCTTGATAACTTATATGAATCTCATATAGTTGCTTCGTTCAAACTTTTTAAATAATTTATGACCATTCTTCCTCTCTTAATTTCATTTTTATTTTCGACATAAAATGTTGGTGCTGAATAAGGATTTGAACTTTCTCTTATTATTCCTTTGGTTATAATTTTCTACATTCTTCTTTAAATTCTTTAACGTCTTTAATAATATAAGGTATTCTATTTGGTATATTAATTTTTGCAAATGGATTTTTTTAACTTTATTGAGACTATTGATTGTTAGTGTTTATGTTATCTAGTGGATTTTCAGTGCATACTTCTTTTAAGGCTTCTTCGATGTGCTCTTTTTTCATTATTAGTGATATTTCTATTTGTAATTTTATATTTTGTGCTAATATTCGTATATATTCTGTTTGTGTAACTATAAGTGTTGATACAAACTTTTCAGTTTTAATATGTTTTATAATAACAAATTTATCAGTTTGTGTAAAAAGTTAATAACTTTAGACAACTGTTCATAATTATTAAATCTATACCTGAATCGTGTATGTAAATGTTCAGTTCAATAATGTTGGGTCCACTTTCTCGCACACATTCATGCAAACCATGAATGATAAGAGCAACGATTTAAGAAAGTGACGAAAATTGATGAACATCAACGTAGAGGTTGGGTTTGCTTGAGAACGACTCTTAGATGCTAATAATACCATTTGTACTTTTAAACTTTATAAATCTTATTAGAAATGAATCAAAGATTTACAAGGGATAGCCTACGGAAAACTATCCCGGTTGATGACAGATTAACTCTCCAAAATCAAACAACAAGACGCAACTAGCTTTTCTTTGTTGTTTCTAGAAAAGGAGGATCCTAACTATAATACTTTGTATCATTTTCTAAGTTTGAATCTCTACTTAACTCGGTTACAACCTTTATTTATATAGGAGGGGAAACAGTGGATACACATGGGTGTATGGTAACTTGTCAACTTGCAATACATAGGCACGCGCCTAGTAGGCTAGTCTTGAGCGTACTTTCGGCTTACTCTATTTGACAACTTATATAGTCCCACTGCCTTTTTCTCGTATATCGATAAGTACTTGAACTTATCGTTTTCAAGAAGTTTCCCGCCCATACATTCAGAGGTTGAAGTTGTTAACTGAATTAAGTCTTCAGAGCCAGAGAAACATTTGTCAGATCTCAGTGACCCTGGTGTTGCTTGTAGCTCCTTGTACATCACTTCCTGACATCCCATCAATTTGTGAAGCGTATTCTTCAGCTGGTCTTTGACGTCCCTGAAGCTAGACAATTGGTTGATCTTTATACAACACCCACTGATTATATCAGCGAGTCATACCTTCTAAATAATAATCAGGAAGACATGTTTTCTCTGATAACTATCAGGTTCATATTGGTAGTTATGAAGTGACATTCTTTCTGATCTTTATCAGAGACTTTTATGCTCCTGACCTTAAGAGGGTGTATTAGGCTATTTTATGTTTAAATATTTGTCAGGGACAATTTGAGTCGATTTTAGACCCAACAATCTGTAATATATTGGATTTCACAAACACATCATACCAAATACATAAGAGGCGTATATAAGGTTTTAGAGAGAGAAAGTTTTAGAGAAAGAAAGGGAAGAGAGTTGGGAACTATGTGAAACAAAGAAAAATAGTATTGAAGCTCCAACCCTCTACCTTGGGAGGTAGAGGGTATTTATAGTGTCTTACAATAAACGCCTCCTACGGGCTATGGATCAGACATACAGTGGGTAAAGACCCGTCCGTCCTCCACGGTTTTACTTAACTAACTTCTTACTAACATTAGATAACTACGACTATGAGCTTTATAATGATTACATATACTTGAGGTGACCGACACTTTAATGACTGAATTTTCTAATTCCTAACAATCTCCCCCTAAGGGAGGTCACCTCAATTTACACATAATACAAACAGATATTACATTGAGATTGTTCTTGAATTCTTGTTTAAGTTCTTTGCTCAGTAGCTCGTAGTCATTGAGTCTTCATGTTATCCATGTTTGAATAATTCAAGTGGAGGTCTTTAAATGATCCACGTGATGATGAGTTTTGAGCCAGCTTTGAGATTATCATCTTGCATAAATTTCTGACTCTTCCATTGTGGTGTTGACATTATGTGACGTTGTGACAGTGGACCGACATGCTCACATTCTAGATCATGATTTCTTCTTATCAGAGTAGCGGAAGCTTTAGACGATACATGATAAATGCAGCAGTGTAGCAGAAGCATGGAGTGAGAATATCATAGTCATTGATGCACTAATCATGATTTCTTTTGAAATGAATGTGTTGTGTGAGCATGCGGCTATGGATTGACCTCTCCATTCTAATCAGCTGCAAGCGTCGGGTGTACCTGCATACAACAGTTAGCAATAAAGCACACGAAAGTGTCTTTGATCACTTTCGTTGAATTGAGGTACACGGCCCACGGTTCCCCGTTGATCAGTATAAGTACTGCATGTGATCAGGTATAATTTCGAAGAATCTCCTTGACAGGGTTTCGCAGCTGTTCTAGCTGTTCTCAAACCGGAACGTCTCAAAGAAGATAGCACGGAGTGAGTGAACCAGCGAATAGAGATTCACTGATTGATGGAAAATGATTTGAAAAACAATCGCGTATTGCTCAATAAAGAGTTTTTGCAATACAACGAGTGTTTTTTTTTGTTGAGAAAATCAATTATTAATCATAAACACTTTTTATATTTGAAATATTCATACACAGTCGATGTGCTAACGAAAAGAATTTTTAAGCACAACGACTGGTTTTTCAAAGGCATCCGTCAATCCATAACCTGAACCAGGATTGATTCATAGATTTGAATCGCCCTATTGTTTCTGTTGAGTTGTCACATGGTTGATCTATTGGATAGATCTCACATGCCACCTACCAAGAGCTTGTTTGATGTTGGCTCTAGAAGGCTTTCCATCTTCATTGTGAATATGTTTGCATATCACTCAGATGTTCTGGCAATACCACAAGGATAATGCGTAGGACTCATAAGATATAATCTCTCTTTCCACATTGTGTGAAACAGAGAGTCTTCATTGACAGTGTCCTAATGAGATTTATTGATGATCTCGAGGCTCTAGACTCAATTGTGCACATTTGGTTCCTATGCCGGAGACTAGGGAGAGGGTCTCCTTCTTCAATATCAACCATCTCTAAGAGAAAGTCGATAGATAATGTCGGTTCCCCTGTGAGAATGAAACAAGTCCTTTAAAGAGGAACTTGAGTAGTTTGGGAAGATGTAGTGCAGTGCGTCACTGGGTCCATGACGTCTTGTCTTCAATACTAGTGTTACCTTAGTAACCACCAGTAGCATATGTATTGAACCCGGTTTCTGCCCTAAGGTTGAATTATTGGAGGGCTATTTATTTTCACCCTTTTCACATTCAATTCTTTTTCATTCTTCAACCCCTTCAGTGCTTACCGAGACTTCATTACTAGAACCTTGTTGGGTTTATTCCAGTTCTAGCTCTATCTCAGTCCGCACTCTTCCCATATCTCACTTTTCTCCTTTTTTCATCATACCTAAGGACTCTATACTATCTAGTGGATTGTCCCTGGGTAGATCCCTCCGGCTCTGGCGGGATCGTGGAAACGAATACCTAACCTAACCATCCTTATAACACCATACATAAAATTAAATTGGTCGGTCTTTTGGTATTGTTCATCAGCCATTTGAACCAATTGAAAAACCATTTGAAAATCAATTCAAGTACTTGTGATATATTATCAAAGCATTTTGTACCTGAATCATTTTTTGATATTTTTGAAAAACGGCTCCCCCTCAACATGTGCATCATATGTTTGAAATCATTTTGGCACATGGAGGCAAGAGGAAGAATTCACTTCTTTTGATAAATATTTTCTAAAAATATCGACATCACTTTCCCGATTAAAATCAGTGATTCACATACAGTTAAAGATATTTTCGGGAAAGAATGAGGTTTTCAATAAAAATTGCTCCCCCTCAATATGTGCATCGAGTTTTGAAAGAGTTTTGCACATATTAGGGACATCCTGCACTTTGGAACAAATTAATCACGTTTCAATCCTTTTTGGTTTAAAATAGATGCTCCCCCTTAACATGTGCATGGAAAATTTGAAATCGTTTGGCACATGAATGGAGGAGAGTTTGCTAAACACTTATAAAACCAATTATCGAGTTATCAGTTTAAATCCAATTTAAATCACAAATTCTCCCCCGATCACAATTTTCAAATCATTTGAAATTTGTGATCTTTATAGATTTAAATTGTTTTTGAAAGCTTTTGAGAAGAATTGTGACTTGCTTATGAAAGCATTTAACCGATAAGGATCAAATCTTCAGACTTTACACTCCATTGTTAAAACATGCATGCGTATCTTTTGAAAACATAACATTAGCAAAGGTTTTGAATCAATTGTATAAAACATTGTTCATTTTGATTTTCCATAAGTAAACCGTAAACCTTGCTCATTTACGTGCCAATTGTTTGAAAAATAACATTTTTGATTGAATTGAAATCATTCTCCCCCTCAATCAATGACAAGAGTTGTTGATTGAGCTGTTAGAGAGTTTGACACAGATAAGCCCGGATGATTTTCAAAAATAGAGTACGAGGTATTTTCAAAGCAACTTTGTTTTCATTAGATGAGAAATATTTTTCAGAAGAATCATTAGACGGAAAATATTTTGGAAAGAAAACATTTGTCTTTTTAGTGACAAATATTTGTTTTAGGAATCAGAGCATGAAATTTGAAAAATAAGATAAAGCATGGCTCTGTTCTTTACTTTTTAAAACGGGTTACTGCCTGAAATGACAATAAACCACCATTTTTCTTCACTTTTTTTTAAAGCAATTTATGTATATTCGAAGAACATCTAAAAACCCGTGACATTCTTTGAATGTCAACACAAAGTCCGTAGATGATATCGAATAATAAAAAAAAACATGACAAAATAACAATATTTTTTTGGTAATTTTCAAGATTTTCTAATTTTTTTTTTGTGTTTTGAAATTTTGTATTTTGCTTTTTGAAAAAAATATATACAAGAGATAGATGAAGAAGAAAAAACCATTTACTTCTCGTCTTCCTCTTGAAGACGTTTGAGTGTTTCCGGTTGTAGGCTCTTTAGACCAAGTCGTGGAAGGATAAACTCAAAACGTTCTCTAGGAAGAGCTTTGGTGAAGATGTCTGCTAACTGATATTCAGTCCTCACAAAATAGAGTTCCACCACAACTTTTTCCACTTGTTCCCGAATGAAATGATGTCGAATGTCAACGTGCTTTGCTCTTGAATGTTGAACATTGTTGCAAGAGAGAGCAATGACACTTTTGTTATCACAATACAAAGGGATTTTATTGAATTCAAAGCAATAGTAAGATAATTGGGATCTCATCCATAGGATTTGAGCACAACAAGATGACATGGCTATGTATTCAGCCTCTGTAGAGGATATAGAAGTGCTCATTTGTTTCTTTGAAGACCAGCTCACAAGCTTATCACCCAAAAATTGAGCACCTCCAGACGTACTTCGACGTGTATCTTGACACCCTGCATGGTCTGCATCTGCATATGCTGTTAGTGACATACCAGTGTCCTTCGGGTACCAAAGTCCCATGTTGATGGTTCCTTGGAGATACCGAAAGACCCGTTTAACTGCTTCAAGGTGCTTTTTGGTAGGCTTAGCCTGGTATCTAGCACACATGCATACAGCGAACAGAATATCAGGTCTACTGGCTGTGAGGTACATCAGGGATCCAATCATACTTCGATATTTCGTTTGATCTACCATGATCCCTGAGTGGTCCTCATCCAGTTTGGTACGTTCCACCGTGGGAGTGTCAACGGTTTCACAAGTGACAAATCCAAATTTTTTTAAAATTTCATTTGCATATTTAGATTGATTAATAAAAATGCCTCCGGGACTTTGTGAAATTTGTAATCCCAAGAAAAATGACATTTGTCCCATCATTGACATTTGAAATTTGGAGCCCATCTCCTTAGAAAAACGGTCACATTCATTGGGGTCAGTCGAGGAAAAGATAATATCATCAACATAGATTTGAACATGAATTAAATGTTTGCCTGACTTTCTGGTGAACAATGTCGGATCAATTGCTCCTTTGCTGAATCCAGTAGATAGAAGAAAATTTGATAGTGTATCATACCATGCCCTTGGAGCTTGCTTCAAACCGTAAAGAGCCTTCTTCAAGCGATAGACATGAGTAGGATGCTTTGGATTCACAAAACCTTCAGGTTGGCTGACGTATACAACTTATTTAAGATCTTCGTTAAGGAAAGCCGTCTTAACATCCATCTGATAGACTACCATGTTTTTACTTGCATCATTAGCCAAGAAGATTCTGATTGCCTCGATACGAGCAACTGGAGCAAATGATTCTTCAAAGTCAATACCCTCATCTTGACGGTATCCTTTTGCAACCAATCGAGCCTTGTTCTTTAAAACATCACCATGCTCATCAAGTTTTACTTTGAAAATCCACTTTAGAGCAATGATCATAGCACAGTCAGGAGCATGTACTAATTCCCATACATCTAGTCGATCGAACTCATGAATTTCTTCTTGCATGGCATTGAACCAGCTGTCTTCATTCATGGCAGTTTTAACATCTTTTGGTTCAACCTTGGATAGTACGGAGTTGAAGAAGCACCATAAGGCATCAGTTGCAAGTTGTTTGCGAGTGGATACTGGACGAGAGGGATTTCCAATGATGTTGTCCAATGGGTGATCATGTGTCCATTTTATAAGGTGTTCGTGTGGTTGTTGTTGAGGAACTGAAGTAGCAGAGTCAATTTCTCCTGATGAAGATGGTTCTGATGATGATTCAGGAGCAAATATGTTTTCAAATAGGGCATCTTCAGGAGTAGCAAAGGGATCCTCTCCATCAAGGGTGCCAGAAACAATTCCATGATGTACACTCGATGATTGATGATTTGTTGATGAGACAGAGTGATCCGCAACAGGCGCTTCTTGACTTAACGACATAGAAACTGAAGGGACTTCATTGACAGGGATAGGAGCCGCCTCTGTTGATGGATTTGACAGATAATTAGCAATTGGCTCATAGTGTTCATCAAACATTGGATCAAATAGTTTCTTCAAGTCATCTTCTGAAGGAGGTACATAAGGAGTTGCTGGCGAAGAATCATATACAAGAGTAGAACTGATGGGACTACTTGATGAAGCGGGTCCAGAACTGGGTTGTCCTGGAGCCATTTGACCGGTCAGCTCATCGAACATAACGTGAATTGTTTCCATGATATTTTGGGTTCTTTTGTTGTAGATTCCGTATCCTTTTCTGCTTGGTGCATATCCTACAAATACTCCAATGTCCGCTTTAGCTTTAAGTTTCCCTAAGTCTTGGCCCTCATTAGTTGGATAACACAATGCACCAAACACACGAAGGAATGAAAGATTAGGTTTTCGATTGTGGACAAGTTCATATGGAGTTTTTCCATGAGAAGTGTGAATAAGGGATCGATTTTGAGTATAGCATGAAGTGGCAATGGCTTCAGCCCAGAGAAACATTGGAACCTTTGAGTAAATCAGCATTGTTCTAGCGGCTTCCACAAGAGTTCGATTTCGTCTTTCAACTACACCGTTCTGTTGAGGAGTTCGTCGAACACTTCTTTGATGATTGATTCCAACACTTTCATAAAACTCACTAAGTTGTTTATTAACAAACTCAGTTCCATTGTCTGTTCGGATGATTCTGACACTTTTGTTAAGTCGAACCTGCAGCTGTTTGATAAGTTTGATGATGATATCTGGAGTTTCATCCTTTGTCCTTAAGAACTTAACCCAAGTGAATCGAGAGTAATCATCAACCACAACTAACACATATTTCTTCCCGTAAATGTTCTGTACTCTCATGGGTCCACATAAATCCATGTGAATGGTATGAAGAACTTCCGTAACTGAGTTTGTAGGTTTGGGTTTGTGGGCATACTTCTTGCTTTTTCCCAATTGGCATGCTGAACAAAGATGATCCTTTTCATACTTTAGTCTAGGTAAGCCTATTACTAAGTCCTTTCTGGAGAGATCATTTATGGTGCCGAAGTTCAGGTGATTTAGACGCCGATGCCATAACCATGACTTTGTTTTAGAAGCCTTTGACAACAAGCAGATTGGAGAAGACTTCATCATATCTTCGATAGAGATGGTGTATAAATTTGAACCAGGTGTTCCTCTTAAAATTTCTCTACCATCAAGTTCTCTAACGAAGCAAGTATGTTTTCTGAATGCCACTTCTAGATCATAATCACAGAATTAACCGACAGAGAATAAGATATGACCAAGACCTTCAACGTAATATACCCTGAAGATAACACTATCACCGACAACATAGTCTCCATAACCCATAATTGCACCGAAATGATCATTCCCGAATCTAACAGTCCCGATGAATTTACTCACAAAGTTCATGAGCCGTGACCGGTCTCTAGTCATATGCTTGGAACAGCCTGAGTCCAGGTACCACAGAACGATTTGAACGATCTGCAATTGAACACAGACAAGAATGGATAACTAGATAATTGGGATCCCCATGCAAGAATGGGTTCCATTTGGTTAGTAACAGTGATTGGAGCACCCACATCAGAAGTAGAAACAATGGAATCATCAGGGATAGATGCAATGCTAGTGTCCGTATTTGACCTACTCAAAGTATGTTCACTTCTTAAAAGAATAGTTCTACCAGTAGGCATCCATTTCCTAATGGGCATTGATCTAGATAATTTAGGGCACATCTCATTAAGATTGAATTTGCGGCCAGTAGGTATCCACTGATAACCTATGTTACTAAATTTCCTTCCTGTGGGTTTCCAATGTTTTCTAACCTTCTTTCGCCATTGGTTTCTAGCCTTCTTAGCTTGAATTTTTGTATTCACTATCTTAACAGGGCATTTAACAGCATTAATCAACTCATTCACACCACATTCATGATTAGTAACAGAAACCAAACAATCATGATTACATGTTTTGCCAGAAGTAGCAGAATTCGAATTAATTACAGTACGCTTATAGCTAATACTAGAATCAACACGATTCATTTTATTCAACTCAAACTTAATGTTCCTAGGGTGGTCTTCTACTTTCTTCCATTGCACATTCTTAGCTTGCGAGGTCCTATCTTGCTTTGTATTGCCTGAAGGCTTTGACCCGCTTGCCTTTGTGTCACTGATTACTCCTGTAGAGGGAATTATGGGAACATTAGTTGGTTGAGCTACCTTTTGCATTCCTGAACTAGACGTGCAAGGATCTGAACTAATTGAAGGCACTATAGAGTTCACTTTCTTAACATTGGGCTTAGAAGTGTTGGGATCTGAGCTGCTCGAAGACATATTAAAATTCACTTTCTTAATGCTAGGCATAGAGCAAGGCATCACAGCTTTACCTTTGTCACAAAAAGATTTAGGACAGGTTGCTCTTAAACATTCTAACAACTCTTGAGATCGTTTGGCCTGAATGCAAGCAAACCTAATTTCTCTATCAAGTGGCTTATTTATGAAATCCTCTTCTACAATCTCTCAGAGACATTCTAGACTATCCTTAAGGTAAGCGAAATATTTATGAAACACAAGTTCATTATTTCTAAGATGAGGAGGAATGTATTTAACAGTCACAGTATATTTAGAGTCTGCAGATGACTTTGATGCAACATTCTCATTAAAGACAAGTGGCATTTTCCCTTTTACCTGACTCAGATTCTCAATTTCCTTTTGTAAAGACGTTATTATTTCGTTGTTCTTGTCACGAGTGACTTTAATTGAATCATATAACTCTTTAAAGTGTTGTTTCACCTTTTCATTTTCTTCTAGAAAACTCTCATTTTCCTTTTGTAGAACATTAACCAAGTTTTGAAGATGAAAAATTTGAGAACTCTGAGAATCTAAAGGAGGAGGCATTTGGGAGCCAGTCACATTGTTCTTTTCACCCTTTAATTGTGAGATTTGGGTTCTCATTTTTCTTATCGTGTTACAATGAGCTCGAATCTGTTCATCACGTTTGCTGATTTCAAAAACTGCATCAAATTCAGGAGCATCCAAAGATGTCTTGATATTTGAGGTTTTAACATTTTCTTTTAGATGTTGATATTTTAATTGCAAAGCAAGATGCTCAACTTCCAATTTAGAAAACTGTTTCACCAGGTTATCATGATCATCCCGTTTAGATTTTTCATGCAATTTAGAGTTAGTTTTCTCAAGCTCAATGACACGATCATGGGATACTTTCAGAGCAACAGATAATTCATGAAATTGAGATGCATTAATTGAACAATTCGTGGCAGTGTAAAACACATCTTGAGTGATACATTCAGAAATCAGATTCTCATTTAAGGTATGCAAGTTTTTCCTCTCAATCTCATTATATTTTAATTCTCGCTCATAGTCATTGACCTCAACTATCATTGCATCAAATTCCTTTTCCATTTCTTTAATATCAGAATCTATCCCCTTTTTAAGATTCTCAAATTGACCTTTTAATTGTTTAAAGAATGGCATGACCTCAGTTAAATAGCATTCTTTAGTTTTCTCAAAACCCCTCTCCCCTTCAGTTATCCCATTAGGTGTGATCCTTTTCTTACATGTCTTCTCAAAATCAACAAATAATTGATAAAAGACATACTGACTGATTAAGGTCTTACTATTAGTGGCAATAGTTCTAGGAACTAAGTGCATTGGTGTATTTGGAGGATACACAGTAGCTGCAGGCATTTTCCTAAAGGGAGTGTTTGTTTCAACAAGTACATTAACTTTTTGTTTATCCATATCTTTCTTCCAAAAAATCTGTTCTGGGGTTAATTGAGTTTGAGGCTTAAACATGTTTAGGGAGATCCAATTTTCCTTAGTGTAATCATGGGGTTTGATCGTTATGTTATTCTTTTTACACGCAGGATCGTTAAGCTTCTTATCCATTTTCTCCCTAGATGCATCATCTAATTTTCTATCCTCTTCCGTGCTTCCAATACATGATGGTGTTTGCCTAGGCTTAAGAATCTCATTGCCATCATATACAATCTTATGGAAAGCTTTAGCTCTTTTGCAAGATTCAGGATTTGGTTCCTCTACAAGGGGAATACTGTGCTTATCGCTTAAGACTCTATGCTTAGTGATCATGTGAGCAGTCTGAATGGTGTTCCCTTGTACGTACAACTTATTTTCAAGCTTGTTTTTCAATGTTTTTAGATTAGAAAAATCATTCAAAAATTTTGATTCCTTAACACCGAATTCTTGTTTAAGCACTTTAACATTATCTTGCAACTCTTGCTTTTGCTTAACAGTTTTAGAAAGCTTTTCTTATAAGGAGTTTAACTCTTGTTTTAACACTTCTTCTCTAAAATTACTTTTTCTAATAATTGTACGCATTTGTCATCCATTTCCTGCTCACGAGTAGTTAACTCAAACTTAGCACGTTGTTCATAAATAGCAACTTGCTCTTTAAAGGCATTCAGTTCAGAGGTAACATAATCATTCGGGGCACATGCAGTGTATTCATCAAAAACATAGTCATCATTGACTGCAGAAGATACATCACTTGGTACAATTTCACTTTCACTTTGTGTCACATATTGATCATATGGGACAATATTACTATTTCCCTCATTATCAATATCTGATTCATAAGTTTCAAGAGATTGTACTTCATTATGTATCTTTTTGCTCATCAACCTCATCGTATAGTTTTAATACCTCTGAGATGATTGATTCTTTGGATGGACCAGCCTGTTGTGGTGATGAGACCTTTGGAGAGATCATAGGTGAGATGCTAGCCATGAAGATTGTCTGGGCAGTGGGTTCATCATCGACATCAGAGTCAAATGCATCACAATCTGCAGCTTGAAAGGCATTTTGATGATTGTGACCTATTTCCTGAATTGGCTGCTCATCTACATCCGCATCATAGATCTTAGCATTCCCTTCAGCAAGAAACAACAACTCCTCTTCATCTAGAGCTGCTCCATTATCCTGAGCTTGCACAAGCAACATCTTGTCTCTGAAGTATGCTGCATTTTGTGGACGTTTTGGAGATGTGCAGTTCCTCGCAATATGTCCCTCACCACCACAGTTGTAGCATTTGACTGGTTTTGCTTGCCCTTGATTGGCATTTCTTCCACGATTCTGATTTTCCACATATCCTCCACCTACTCCAGCATTACCATAACCTGCTCCAACCATCCCTTGTTCATATCGTCTTCCTTGCACATTCTGCACCACAACCTTACCATCTCTGACAGTAGCTTGATTGTGTGGATTGGATGTTGTTATGAGATTATTGTTGGTGTGTGGGAGGGAATTCATATTTTGACTAACCATGAGAGATAGTTGATTGATGAAGTTTTCCATGAGTGTGTTTGAGTCAGGGGGCTTATATGCTGGATCAGGGATGAGCTTGTAATTACCATTACCCGTGGGTATGACTTGAGAAGCTTTGGTGGTAATTCCAACATTGGTGTAAAAGGCTGTAGAGTCATTTGACGAACTAGTTTCTCCCTGCTTAGATTTGAACTGTTCAAGAATCCTTCGTTCAAACATATCATGTCTTTCATTCTGAAGAAGGAAGGCATACAGTTGCTCATAGTTGGTGTTCAATCCTTTGGTTAACTTTACAGAGGTGACAAATTTGTGCCATTCGGGATTCATGTTGTTCACAAACTTTGAGTTCAGCTGAATATTTGGCATGGTCATTTTGATATTCCTCATATCATTCACAAGCTTGTGGAATCTCAAAGTGCTCAAATTCATCATACAGTTGTTATTCTCTGTCTTCCTTAGTTAATTCAGAACCCGAGAGAAGCATCTTGACATTATCCCAAACCGCCTTGGCTTCAGTGTTGTGATTGATAAGCTTGTAGATATCTTTTGGAAGACCTTGAAGTATAATGTTTGAAGCCCTGATATCAGCATCGAATCTCTTTTTCTCCTTATCACTGAGCTCATCATACGTCTTTGGTCTGTCCAATCCAAAGATCATTGTTCCATCTGCAGCAGTATCAATTATGTCTCTTGTAGTCTCAATCTGATAAGGTCCTTCATCAATTGACTTGAGAATGTTGACTCCATTTTCCTTTCACAGATAGTACAACCGAATTCGTTGAGCCCATGAGTCATAGTCAGTTCTATCAAGCATGGGTGGACGAGTGTCTGAACCAGCTGCTTGAACGTCCTCAGCTACAGTAGAGATAATTGTAGGCACGTTGGTAGGCATGTTTATAGATTTCACGGGATTTATAACTCTATGATTAAACCGGGAAATAGATTCTTTCACGGGATTTTACTACATCAAGAGAAAACCGTATTAGAAACAAATATTAACCAAGTCGCTATAACCCTTGAACCAAGTCGCTAAGTAGCAACTCGCTAAACCTCAAGTCGCTGTGAATCAAGTCGCTAAGCACAAGTCGCTAAGAAACAAGTCGCTGAACACAAGTCGCTAAAGCGCCAAATCGCTAAGCAGACAAGTCGCTAAAGAACAACTCGCTAAGTATCCAAGTCGCTAAGAATCAACTCGCTGAGAACAATAAGGATAAGTCGCTAGAAATAATAGAAACAAGTCGCTAACCCAACCAAGTCGCTAGACGAAGTGGAACCTCCACTAACTTGTACTGTTTGTCGGCTTGTCTCAATAGACAAGTCGCTAAGATCAAGTCGCTACGACGTAAACTACAACTCGCTAGAAATTACTAAAGCAAGTCGCTACGAAGAAAAACACTCCGAGACACAAGTCGCTAAGTTGAAAAACTTCAAAACCACACTTTACAATCCAAAACAAGCCCAACCACAATGATTCAAGATTTCCAAATCAAAACCCAAGCACTTACAATGATTCTAAACACAAAAGTACACTCAAAATTCAAACGTTAACACAAGAAATGATCTAAATGATGCAAAAACCACTAAACTTTTTCAAACCCAAAAACCATATAAAACCACTAGAAATCCAAGGATATGTAAGAGAGATGATCAAACCATGGTTCTGATACCAATTGTAACATATTGGATTTCACAAACACATTATACCAAATACATAAGAGGCGTATATAAGGTTTTAGAGAGAGAAAGGGAAGAGAGTTGGGAACTATGTGAAACAAAAAAAAATGGTATTGAAGCTCCAACCCTCTACCTTGGGAGGTAGAGGGTATTTATAGTGTCTTAAAATAAACGCCTCCTACGGGCTGTGGATCAGGCATACAGTGGGTAAAGACCCGTCCGTCCTCCACGGTTTTACTTAACTAACTTCTTACTAACATTAGATAACTACGACTACGAGCTTTCTAATGATTACATATACTTGAGGTGACCGACACTTTAATGACTGAATTTTATAATTCCTAACACAATGTCCCACTATTTGCATATACAAATAGACTAATTATCAGTAGTAAGTGAGCATAACGAATTTTTCTTACATACTGAGTTTACAATAAGAAAAAAAACAGGCACCGTCTAATTCCTTTACCCTGAACTATCAGATTCAGTGGTTTGAGTCATTAATGGTTCAGCTCTTGTCGTTGCTGGACGAGGATTAGACTCGCGGTCCTTGAACTTTAAGGACTAGTAATGTAACATCTTGGTTTTCACAATCACATCATAAGCTTAACAAGAGACGTATGGTTTATAGTTTTAGAGAGAGAAAGTGGGAGAGAATGGGAACTTAAGTGAGACAAAGAAAAATGAATTATGAAAGCTCCAACCCTTTGCCTTGGAAGGCAAAGGTTATTTATAGGTACAAACATAAGACGCCACCTTTGGGCTGTGGATCAGGCATACAGTGGGTAAAGACCTGTCCGTCCTCCACTGTGTTACTTAACGAACTACTTACTAATACTAAATGACCACGACTACGAGCTTCTAACGAGTACATATACATGAGGTAACCGACTCTTTAAGTACTAGATTTTCTAAATCCTAACAATCTCCCCCTAAGGGAGGTCACCTCAGTTTAAATTGATTACAAACAGATATTATACTTTGGATGTGCTTGGATTCTTGTAAAGTTCTTTTGTTCTGAAGCTCGTAGTCTTTGATTCTTCATGTTCTGCATGTTTTGTTATTACAAGTGGAGGTCTTTAACTGATCCACGTGAGGATGAGTTTTGAGCCAGCTTTAAGATCATCAGCTACCGTAAATCTCTGACTCTTTCTTAGTGTTGTTGACATTATGTGATGTTGTGACATTGGACCGACATGCTTACATTCTGGATCATGATTTCTTCTCATCAGTGTAGCGGAAGCTTTAGTTGATTCATGATATTTGCAGCAGCGTAGCAGAAGCATGGAGTGTAAATATCAGAGTCGTTGATGCACTTATCATGATTTCTTTAGAAATGAATGTGTTGTGTGAGCATGCGGCTATGGATTGATCTCTCAATTCTGATCAGTTGCAAACGTTAGGTGTACCTGCATACAACAGTTAGCAATAAAGCGCACGAAAGTGTCTTTGATCACTTTCGTTGAATTGAGGTACACGACCCACGGTTCTCCGTTGATCAGTACAAGTACTGCCTGTGGTCAGGTAGAATTCCTAAGAATTTCCTTGACAGGGTTTCGTAGCTGCTCTAGCTGTTTTCAAACCGGAACGTCTCAAAGAAGACAACACGGAGTGAGTGAGCCAGCGAATTGAGATTCACTGATTGACGAAAATTTGAAAAAACAATCGTGTACTGCTCAATATAAAGTGTTTTTGCAATACAACGAAGGTTTTAAGGAAAATCAATTATCAATCATAAAAACCTTTTATTTTGGAATATTAATATACAGTCGATGTGCTAGAGAAAAGAATTTTAAGCACAACAACCGGTTTTTCAAAGGTACCCGTCAATCCATTTCCTGGACCAAGGATGATTCAATATTGAATCGCCCCATCGTTTCTATCCAGTTGTCACAAGTTTGATCTATTGAATAGATCTCACATGTTACCCACCAAGAGCTTGTTTGATGTTGGCTCTAGAAGGATTTCCATCTTCATCGCGAATATTTTTCATATCACTCAGATGTTCTGTCACAATTCTCAATTTCCGGTCATTTCTCAAACTCCATATTCATCATTTCATATCAATTTATTCATGATTTTTCATTTCACCTTAACGCGTAAATTTTATATTAAATAAACGTTATCGCGTGAGTTATTATTTTGAACATTTAATCCGTTACTTCCAAAAATGATCCCGACATATTTTTATATTTACATTTAGTTTATAAAAACTATATTTTGAGTTTACCTAGTGTTCTAAATTTATTTTGTATATAAATCGTTAAAGTTATATTATTACGACGTTTTTCTTAAAAACTACACGATAATTAGTATATCACTCAAATTATGCAAGAAATGTATTTTACAATTTTTATGATCTCATTACATTCTACTTTGATCTATTAAAAATCTCTTTTTACCTAAAAGCTACCATTTACTTTACAAAGTTATTACTATACAACATTTCACTTACATTTTTCTTACAAACTATACAAGTATATACATTATAAAAAAAAAAAAAAAAAAAAAAATTGAGAAACAACCCTCCCCTAAAAACCGGCCCTATGGGGTAACATTTATGGGTTGGTAAATATTGTCTTGTGATAGTATAGATCTACACTCCAAATTGATTATTTCACTTCACATCTCATATGATTCTTCTCATTTATCAAGTTAGCAAAAACTTTTCCTCTCTCTTTTCCCTATCTCAAAACCGGCCAACAAGAAGGATTAAGAAGAAATCATCAAATTTTTCCAAGTCAAGTGTTTTTACAATCTAGATAATACTCTTATTAAGGTTTTGAAATAAAAACCTAGAGTGTTTAGGCTAACCTTGTTCTTTGCACCTCATCATATCACTAGTAAGCATCTCATGTTATTTTTCATCTTACATATTCATTTCATACTCATCTCATCATTTTTGAGCAAAAACATGCAAGACTTGTGTTGTTTATACCATTTTTACATTGATTTTAAGAGTTATATATATAAAGGTCATCCTATAATTATCCCCTTGTTATATATTGGTCTTGATGATGTTTAGGAACCCATGACACCCTAAGAAGGTGTATGGTAGGATTAGATTAGCTTTGGAGTTGATTTGAAGGGATTGGAATAGGTTTAGTACGAGAAAAACTATTTTCGACAAGTATATAAAGTGGTCTGTCCTTATTTTGATTTTCTGGAAAATCCGACAGTAGGCATGACTTTTTAGCCTTGATATTTAGAAAATATACTTTAAAACGAATCCGTGGCCGCTTGAACGGATAAAAACGGAGTTATAACGAAGAAGTTATGAATTTTTAAAGTTTGACGACGAAATATATATTTTTCAGAAATTTCAGCAAGTTATTATTACTTTGTACGAGTCAAAAACGAGCCTTAAGCTTCACAAATTATTTCGACTTGTCAAAAATATAATAGTATACTTTGATACGAAGCTAAGGACGTATTATACGTAGAAAACGGAGTTGAAACGACAAAGATATACACGTTTTCATAAACTTGCCGTAACTATTATTTTTAGAAAACTATATTATTTTTACGAGATAAGTATTACGGTAACTAAAACGACCATGTTTGAGGCTGTTTTTAACTATGATGTGGAACTTTTTGGAACGAGATGTTTTCTAATAAAATGAAGATCATCAAGCATATTTTTCAAAACGACCAACCGTTTGTATAGCGGAGTTTTAATAAACTATTTACGGATGCTTAAACTTGGCCGAAACTCACCTTTTACACAACAATTAGACAAAACCACCATCTTTAACCCTTATTATCTTTATGTTCGAGACCTTATTGTCGAAAACTCCTGAACTGAAACTTCTAGATTTTGATACAAACTTTCCAAAACCGTCGAGTTCGTTTCCTAACGCTCAACGTACACCATTTTACGACTAGTTTTTCGAAGCCGTTTTTGTCACTTTCAAGAAATTTCCAACGACATTATTTTGCGTCGAAAAGTGCTAATTTCACTATAAATCATTACGAAACCATTGTAGGATGACATTTTGACGTAAATACTTGTAAAGTAATTTAAGAATGGTCAAGACATCAAAAGAGTATTTTTCGACGATAAGTATTATTTTCAAAACTCGCAAATGGTATAAATAACATACGTAATGCATGCATATCATAACATTACATCATAACTCATTACGTATCATATCATTCACAATAGGTCAAGGTTAAAACATCACACTACATCTCGGTGTACTCACTCTTGTCATCATACCAATTTATCAAGTGAGTTTTCATAGCCCCACTTTCTATTATTTAATTGTTTTCATACTACTTTTGGGGGAGATACATGCTCAACTACTTGTTTTTATAAATACAAATACTCAAAATATTTACACTTTTATGCTACGCTATACTTTTATACATGATTGCATAATACTTGATAACATTTATACTTAATAACATTTACACTTGATAGCATTACACTTGATTGTGTTATGCTAAACTTGAAAGTCTCCTTGGATAACACACGCATTTGGGTTTCGGAGATGAAGTAGAACCAATGCTATTACTTTCCTTGTGAGTTCATACCCCACTTTTACTCGTTTAAATTCTTATAAACTATTTGGGGCGAGATACATGCTTATTTATCAAAACATTTAAACTCCATTGCCAAACAACATTACATATACTCTAGACTTGGTGCGTGTAGTGATTAGACTTAAACAAACATCCCAATATTTATATGTTGGAAGGCCATTAATTTGGATACAGCCCAACGTGCGTCGTTGGAGGAACATCCCAACATTTATATGTTGGAAGGCCATTAATTTGGATACAGCCCAACGTGCGTCGTTGGAGGAACATCCCATCATTTATATGTTGGAAGGCCATTTATATGGATACAGCCCAACGTGAGCGTTGGAGGAACATCCCAACACAAGTTGTTGGAAGACCCTTGTGGTGACATTTATACTTTTAACCATCTTAATGTGCATATACATGATTGTCATACTATTTTTAGCAGTGGGTTGTAAACACACAGGTTGCAAGTTTTGTATGGGCGGGACTTGGAACTGAGTGGATTTACGATGCCTTTGCTTTGTGAACTATTCTATATGACCAAAAACTTAGACTTTGTTGCATGAACGTTCTTTAAAGGCTTTATATTTCAACACAAACTCTATGAACTCACTCAACCTTTGTGTTGACACTTTTTAGCATGTTTTATCTCAGGTACCTAAGGCATTCACTTCATGGCATGCATATGGACATATCATAGAGTCGTGGTGACGACGCGTCTCACTTGGGATTTATAAACTTTAAAACATCGTTTGGCTTGTAACAAACTTATTTCCGCACAATTTGATTTTCATTTGAGACCAATACTTTGTAAACTCTGATTGTTTTAATAAATTAAGCGATGTGTTTTCCAAACGACACTTTAGGTCGTTCGATATAACTGTAACTTTGATGCTATGACAGTCCTCCCCAAGGTATTCAATTCCGCTGCAAAACAGGTAATTTGGGGGTGTGACATGTTCTGGCAATACCACAAGGATAATGCGTAGGACTCTTAAGATATAATCTCACTTTCCACATTATGTGAAACAGTGAGTCTTCATTGATTGTGTCCTAGAGAGATTTATTGATGATCTCGTGGCTCTAGACTTAATAGTGCATTTTTGGTTTCCTGTGCCAGAGACTAGGGAGAGGGTCTCCTTTCTTCAATATCAACAATCTCTAAGAGAAAGTCGATAGATAATGTTGGTTCCTCGTGAGAATGAAACACGTCCTTTTAAGAGGAACTTGAGTAGCTTGGGAAGTTGTAGTGCAATGTGTCACTTGGTCCATGACGTCTTGTCTTCCATACCAGTGTTACTTTAGTAACGACCAGTAGCATGTGAATTGAACCCGGTTTCTGCCCTAAGGTTGAATTGTTGGAGGGCTATTTCTTTTCACCCTTTTCTCATTTCATTTCTTTTTCATTCTTCAACCCCTTCAGTGCTTACCGAGACTTCATTACTAGAACCTTGTTGGGTTTGTTCCAGTACCAGCTCTGTCTCAGTCGGCACTCTTCCCATATTCTCATTTTTCTCTTTTTTTTATCTTACCTACGGACTTCTACACTATCTAGTGGATTGTCCCTGGGTAGATCCCTCCGGCTCTGGCGGGATCGTGGGAACGAATACCTAACCTAACCATCCTTATTTCTGCATGCATAAAATAAATTTGGTCGGTCTTTTTGGTATTTGTTCTTCTGACATTGAAACCATTTGAAAACCGTTTGAATAATCAATCCAGGTACTTGTGATCTATTATAAAACATTTTGTACCTGAATTATTTTTTATATTTCAGAAAAAGCTCCCCCTCAACATGTGCATCGTATGTTAGAAATCGTTTTGGCACATGGAGGCAAGAGGAAGAATTCACTTCTTTAATCAACATTTTCTAAAAATATCGACATCACCTTCCCGATCAAAATTAGTATTTCAAATACTTTGTTAAAGATATTTTTGGGAAAGGATGTGGTTTTCTAAAAGTTGCTCCCCCTCAATATGTGCATCGAGATTTGAAAGTGTTTTGCACATATTAGGGAAAACCCGCACTTAGAGACAAATCAATCACGTTTCAATCCTTTTTGGTTTGATATAGATGCTCCCCCTTAACATGTGCATGGATAATTTGAAATCGTTTGGCACATGTAGGGAGGAGAGCTTGCTAATCACTTACAAAACCATTTATCGAATTATCAGTTTAAATCCAATTTACATCACAATATTCAATTATCAGTATAAATCCAATTTAAATCACAATATTCTCCCCCGATCACACATTTCAAATCCATTTGAGATTTGTGATCTCTATTGATTTAAATTAGTTTTGAAAACTTTGGAGGAGAATTGTGACTTGCTTTTGAAAAATATTTTAACTGATAAGGATCAGATTTTGAGATTTTAAACTCCAATGTTCAAGCATGCTTAAGTATCTTATGAAAACAAAACATTAGCCAAGGTCTGAACCAATTGTATAAAACATTGCAATTGCTTGACAAATAACCTTTTTGATTTAATTGAAATCATTCTCCCCCTCAATCAATGACACAAGTTGTTGATTGAGAGACATAGATTTTGACAAATGATAAGTCCAAATGATTTTTAAAAATTAAGTCCGAGTTATTTTTCAAAGCTATGTAGTTTTCATTAGATGACAAATATTTTTCGGAAGAATTTTTAGAAGGAAAAATATTTGTATTAAAAACATTTGTCTTTTTAGTGACAAACATTTGTTTTTTGAATCAGAGCATGAGATTTGAAAAATAAGATTAAGCATGGCTCTGTTTTTCTTTTAAAACGGGTTACTGCCTGCAATGACAATAAACCATCATTTTTCTCCATCTCTCTTTTTTTTTTTTTTTTGAAAATTCGAACTTCATCTAGAGACCTGTAGCATATTGGATTTCAAATACACATCATAACACAAACACACATAGGCGTATAGATGATTTCTAGAGAGAGAAAGTGAGATGTTTTAGAAAGAGAAACTTGTGGAATGTTAGATTCCAAATGAACATCCAACCCTTTACCATGCATGGTAGAGGGTATTTATAGGTTACAAACTAAACGACCTCCTGACGGCCTGTGGATTAGGTATACAATGGGTAAAGACCCGTCCTTCCTCCACGGTGTTGCACTAAACTAACTAATAAACTACTTAATAACATACATAACGACAAGTCTACGAGCTAACTTAGGTTAGATAACATTTGGGGTGACCGACTCTTTACTTATGGAATTTCCAATTCCTAACAATCTCCCCCTAAGGGAGGTCACCCCATAAATTACATTGTGAATCCTAGCATTCTAAAACATCTTCAGTCTTGAACTCGTAGACTTCTCTTCATCAAAGTATTCAAACTAAGTGCATCTGTGGAGATTTCATCATTGAACAACTGTAATGAATATTTCGTGGAGGTTGAAAGGCTGATCCACTATGATAACCTTTGAGCATTATAGGAGATCATCAGCCACAGTAAAGCTCAGCATCATACATTGAAGTGTTGCCAGCATATGAAATAATGACATAATGGACCGACATGCTCACATTCTGGATCATGAAATCTTCTCATCAGAGTAGCGGAAGCTTTCGTTGATTCATGATATTGACAACAGCGTAGCAGAAGCATGGAGTGAAAATATCAGATTCATTGATGCACTAATCATGATTTCTTTTGAGATGAATGTGTTAAGTGAGCATGCGGCTATGGATTGACCGCTTCATTCTGATCAGCTGCAAATGTAGGGCGTACCTGCATACAACAGTTAGCAATAAATCGCACGAAAGTGTCTTTGATCACTTTCGTTGAATTGAGGTTCACGGCCCATGGTTCCCCGTTGATCAGTACAAGTACTGCCTGTGATCTAGTGTAATTCCGAAGAATTTCCTTGACAGGGTTTCGCAGCTGCTCTAGCTGTTCTCAAACCGGAACGTCTCAAAGAAGACAACACGGAGTGAGTGAACCAGCGAATAGAGATTCACTGATTGATGAAAAGAGATTTGAAAAACAATCGTGTATTGCTCAATAGAAATTGTTTTCGCAATACAACGAAGGTTTTAATGAAAATCACTTATCAATCATAAAACACCTTTTGATTTGAAGTATTCGTACATGGTCGATGTGCTAAAGAAAAGAGTTTTTAAGCACAATGACCGGTTTTTCAAAGGTGTCCGTCAATCCATAACCTGAACCAGGATTGATTCAAAAGATTGAATCGCCCCATTGTTTCTGTTCAGTTGTCACATGGTTGATCTATTGAATAGATCTCACATGCCACCTACCAGGAGCTTGTTTGATGTTGGCTCCAGAAGGCTTTCCATCTTCATTGTGAATATTTACATATCACTCGGATGTTCTGGCAATACCACAAGGATAATGCGTAGGACTCAAGATATAATCTCTCTTCCCACATTGTGTGAAACAGAGAGTCTTCATTGAATGTGTCCTAATGAGATTTATGGATGATCTCGTGGCTCTAGACTCAATTGTGCATATTTGGATCCTATATCGGAGACTAGGGAGAGGGTCACCTTCTTCAATATCAACAATCTCTAAGAGAAAGTCGATAGATAATGTCGGTTCCCCGTAAGAATAAAACAAGTCCTTTTAGGAGGAACTTGAGTGGTTTGGGAAGTTGAAGTGCAGTGCGTCACTGGGTCCATGACGTCTTGTCTTCAATACCGATGTTACCTTGGTAACCACCAGTAGCATATGAATTGAGCCCGGTATCTGCCTTAAGGTTGAATAATTGGAGGGCTATTTGTTTTCACCCCTTTCTCATTCAATTCTTTTTCATTCTTCAACCCCTTCAGTGCTTATCGAGACTTCATAGCTAGAACCTTGTTGGGTTTTCCAGTACTAGCTCAGACTCAGTCCGCACTCTTCCCATATCTCATTTTTCTCCTTTTTTCGATATACCTAAGGACTTCTACACTATCTAGTGGATTGTCCCTGGGTAGATCCCTCCGGTTTTGGCGGATCATGGGAACAAATACCTAACCTTATCATCCTTATATCACCATACATAATGTTAGGAATTAGAATATTCCAGTATTGAAGAGTCGGTCACCCCAACCATTATCTAGCATAAGTTAGCTCGTAGACTTATCGTTAGTTACGTATTTATGTAGTTATTTAGTTAGTCAGTAGCATAAATTAGTTTAGTGCAACACCGTGGAGGAAGGACGGGTCTTTACCCACTGTATCCCTGATCCACAGGCCGTTAGGAGGTCGTTTAGTTTGTAACCTATAAATACCCTCTACCTTGTAAGGTAGATGGTTGGATGTTCTTTGGTAATCTAATATTCTACAAGTTTCTCTTACTAGAATATCCCACTCTTTCTCTCTCTAAAACCATCTATGTGCTCATTGTGTTAATGTTGTGATGTGTATGTGAAATCCAATATCCTACAATTGGTATCAAGAGCCATGGTTAGATCATATCTTGCACATCTTTGGATTTCTAGTGGTTTTTAGGTGGTTTTTTGAGTTTGAAAAAGTTTAGTGGTTTTTGCATCATTTGGTTGATTTCTTGTGTTAAAGCTTGGATTTTGTTAGTACTTTTATGTTTAGAATCATCACAAGTGTTTAGGTTTTCATTTGGTAAGCTTGAATCATCTTGGTTGGGTTGTTTTTGGATTAAAAAGTGATGTTTATGTGGTTTCTCTTGCTAGCGACTTGATATACGGATTTATTTCTTTGTAGCGACTTGCTTCACAATTTTGTAGCGAGTTACAGTTTTGGAGCTAGCGACTTAGACCTAGCGATTAACAGTACAAGTAGTGGACTCTCCACTACGGGTAGCGACTTGGTGGTAGCGACTTGGTCTGTAGCGAGTTGCTCTTTAGCGACTTGCATCTTTAGCGACTTGAGTAGCGAATTGCTGCCAAAATTTTGCTAGCGACTTGAGTCTTAGCGAGTTACTACTTAGCGACTTACATCTGGCTAGCGACTTGGTACTCTAGCGACTTAGAGGTGTGGCGAATTAAGTGTTGGCGACTTGGTGTAGTATCTTCTAGCGACTTGGGATTATTGCTATTTAGTTGGTAGCGAGTTAGTTCTAAATCCCTAGAGACTTGGGGAGTAATTCATAATAAAACAATGTCAGTCATCACGGATCCTTTAATCACCAAAGTACTTGCTCTCTATGACACAGCACAGAATAGTGAAGCAGAATGCTTATCTGAATGCCATACACTTAATGATTCAGGATCGATTAATCAGAACAACTCAAATAAGTCACTCTTAATGTCTGCACATGATGCTAAGAATATGGAATGCACCAGTGAGCCGTTTCAACATCTCAGTCAGCTTCTCAAATTACTCTTATCTACAACCATGGATCGAACAAGTTGTGCCATCCTTCGTCAGGATTTTCCCACTTTGACAAGAACTGTTTTGCTTAACTTAGAACGACTGAGGTTTCAAATTACCAAAGAAAAGCTCTCAACGGATGATTCTCGTGCTGCTCTCCAAACCATATTCAACCAATTTCAGCCACTTACCCGGGAAGAATACTCCTCAGATTTTGATAATATCATGACTGGAATGTCTTTCAAGAAACACACGGGAATGGAAATTCATGAGTTCAGAAACTCATTTATTCAACTTATGAGTAATATGGAAACATACATCGAGGAAGCTGCTAAAGAGAATAACAAGCTGAAGGAATTGAATGAGTGTCAAGAGTGTCCATGGAACAATGATGACGTGTCATGCTTCATTCCAGTTGAACCAGCAGAAGACACTGATTGCAGAATCTCAGTTGTGATGGAAAAGGATGAAGAGAACAACACTGATCTCAAATTCTCAGAGTCAGAAAAGGTATCAATCAATAAGGTACACTTATCTGATCACACAAATTCTCACAAAAAGGTACATGACTCTTACCCTGAACATAACAATGTGGAATCAATCTTTGTTTTGTCTGAATCTAATGCAAGTAACATGATTGAAAAAAGGGTATATGATGAGCTTTCAAACAAATTTTCAATTCTTGAAAAACACTGTATCTCTTTGCAAATTGAAATACAACATAAGAATGAAATGTTTTATGCAAAAAAACAGTGTAGTAATCTGGAACTTCCAGAATTTAGAGAATTTTTTGAAATTAATCAGTTAAAATCCCAGATTCAGGACAAAGATTCGACCATAAGAAATCTGAAATCACTTCGTTCAGAAGCCCAGAAATATGACTGTCATGAGATGAGTGATACACTAGAATCTAGAAATTCTGAACTAGCTCTATGTGTGTCCAACCTTCTAAGAGAAAATGAGCATTTAAGAAAGAACCTTGAGGAAACAAACTCTAAGTTAGTCAATCAATCTAACCTCTTGATGAAAGATATTGATGATCTCAAAGCACTAATTCAGGATAAGAGCTTCAATATTGTTGCCCTAAAAAATGAGCTTAGGAAGTATGTTGGAAATAGGATGAACACTAAGTTTGCAAAACCTTCAACTTTGGGAAAGTCAAATGTTCAGAACCACTTGAAACGAACAGTTATTAAACAACCTAATGCCTTTAGGTCTGAAAGAGCTAAACCATTGAAATCTAAGCTTACATCCCAAGTTGATAATAAGTCTGTTTTGTCAAAACCAGTCACTTCATTGCCTAGTTCAGATATGATGAATCCCAAGCATAGGACTAATGGTCATCACCCACAGATCAGAAATGCAATAAGCTTAACTAGGTCTCATGCAAAACATTGTCTGACAGATCAATCCCCTAAGAAATTCTCTGATCACAAAAGGACAAATAGTCAAAACAAGGCTGTGTACTCATTTAGTTCAACTAACTGTGGCTTCAAATGGATTCCCACTGGCAGATTATTTAAGTTTACAGGACTTAAACGAACTTACATCCCTAGATCATGCCTCAAATGGATTCCCACAGGTAAACTTTTCAAGAATGTAGAACCTAATAGGATCTCCATTAATGATAAGTCTGTATTATACTGTGATGCATCCAAATGTGAGACTAATCATGTCACTAACTCTTCTATGTACAAATCTACATGTGCTTCCAGTACAATGTGCTCTCAGTCTTTTTCAGGTACAATGCTCAACTCAATCAGGAACTTCATGACTTGGTTCCCATCAGAAATGAACATAGCTCATTCAGGAGCTATAGCGTGCAACAGTTGATGCACTACTTACTTTGACTCCTATTCATCTTGAATCAGGACTCGTTCATCCATATCTTTGTATAAATCAAGTTTCTCTTAAAAAAAAAAAAAAAAAAAATTTAAATTCACAATTTTATCATGTTTTTCCTATCTAATAAAGAATATTTTCACTGTTATCGATAACATCTACGGTCCTAGAAATATCATTCAATAATGGCACGGGATCATAGATGAAGTTCGAACAATTGAAATATTCGTGTTTCTTTATATCGGGGTAAACTTATGTCAATCAATGTTCTTTGATGACCTTGATTGAGGGGGAGATTGTGTATATGTTTTTCTTGTCTACCTATGCCATTGGCTTCTGTGCTGGTTATAATGCTTGCTCGTCTGTAAGTTGAGGTCGTGTTTTGCCTTTGTAACTATCTGGTTATGGTTTTTGTAGGTTGTGGTCGTATCTTGCTCATGTGATTATCATTGTGTACCTACGTATTAAGTGCCTAGCTTAGATTTAAATGCTTATGTGTCTAAATGTTTAATTGATTCATGGTGATCAGTGTGATAATCTTTGCTAGAGGCTTAGTCTATAATCCGTGTTAGCAACTTACCACTCGTTCATCAATACCATAGGGACCTAACTTGCCAAATAGTGAAAGTTATGTTGCACTAGCGACTTACCTCACCTCATGTTAAAACCACAAGGACCAATTGTGTCATACTGTCAAAGATAGTTGGTATACCCCTAGCGAATTACCACTTAGCGAGTTACCATTTCTTTTTCTCAAAAAGTTTTTTTTCTCTCTCTCGTTTTTCTCTTCCTCGTCATAGTGCTCATCTTAGCGACTTAGCAAGAGGTTTGCATCTAATCCCTCTCATCTTTGTTCTCTTAAGCGTTTGGGTTAAGTTACTAACTTGTCTTTATATCCAGATCCTTTCGAGCTCGTGATTTGTGATTATTTGTCTCTCGCTTAGGTTCGATTTTTCATGTAATCGTGTGTTTGTTGCTAGTATAATGATTGAACGGGTTCAAAGTGTTTGGAATATATTGATTGTTTGGAATATATTGTTTGGAATACATTGATGTATGGTTAAGAGGATTGGACTGTTGGGTTTATGTTTGGAGTGTTCTTGCTGGCGATTTAACTTGTTCTTGGTAGCGACTTAGTTTGAGTGTTCTTCTTGGCGAGTTAGCGCTCATATTAGCGACTATGTTTCTGTAGCGAATAAGTTTATTTTATTCTAGCGACTTGGTTAGCGAGTTAGTAGTCAGCGACTTGTCTTTACAAGTTAGCAAATCAGTGACATTAGCGACTTAGTCAACAAATCTGTAGCGACTTGGTAGTGTTACTGTTCATGGCGACTTGTCTTCACAAGTTAGCGAGTTAGTAATAGTAGCGATTTAGTTAACAGTTTTGTAGCGACTTGGTTTAGTTACTGTTCATGGCGACTTGTCTTTACAAGGTAGCGAATTAGCATGGCGACTTAGAGTGCTAAACAATTAGCGACTTGTCTATGACTCTAGTGATGGCGACTTGTATTTACAAGTTCTCCACATTGTTCACTTTCATGTTGCAAATTTGTCTTAGGGTCAAGGGTTATTAAAATGTTCAAAGGTCCATTGTTATAGTTGATCTCTCTCTCAATACTTAGGAACTCCTAATTCAATTTGTTGAGTCTACACACTTTATGTAATCCATGTCAAGTGTGTTTAGGCAAAAGGTACTTGGTTTCTCTCACGACAACCAAAATGTTTCTTTTTCCTCATGCACACTTGTTATATCACTTCTACATTTGTGTCGTGGCTCATGACATGATCCCTTTGCTATGCTCTCTTTTGCCTATTAATCTCTTATCTGCTCGTCATGAGAATATTTATCTATAAGATTATACTTCATTGAATTATCTCTCGTAAGGAAGTTGTCATATATGTCTCTGTATGTGTTTTTGGGAACTCCTTCTGAGTGACTACTTCTATGTGTCTATGTCATAAGGGTGCTCTCAATGTTGTCTCACTTACCATTTATCATCTAACCTGTTCCCATTCATTACTGTTGATTGTATGATTACTCAGACCATCAATGGCTAGTTCAATCCCAGAAAAGAGCGTTACCCCTTCGGCATCATCCAGAGTTCTCTCAGACAAAGAAATTCTTCCCAGGAGTCAATGGGCGGTTATTGGAAAAAGCAACTGTTACGTGGACCTACAAAGGCTTCAACAGAATCCGATACTCAAAGTTTCTATTGACATCCTCAAAAACACAAACTTCTTCGGAGCAATTACCAAGCAATGCTCAATTCCTACCATTTACATTCAACAATTCTGGAACACCGTTCAATGGGACAGAATCACAGCACGATACTCTTGCAAGCTGGATGATAGGGAGTTCACAATTGATTCTGACATTCTGAGCAGAGATCTTGGAATCACCCCATGTAACCCTGACCTTCGTTCTGAATCTCCACCTGGTGCTGACGATCTGATTGTCTTTCTAATTGGGTTGGGTTATCAGAACAGTATTTCAAGAGCATCTGACATCATCACTGGACATATGTATCAGCCCCGGAGAGCTATTGCAACTATTCTTAACTTGTGCTTATCTGGCAAAACATCAGGGTTCGATAAAGTGAGAATCCCTATCTTGCAAATCCTATGGGGAATAGTTAATAGGGTTGATGTGAACGTCTCAGATCGTATTTGGGAAGAATTCTCGTTATCAATGAACACATTCATATCTGACAGAATCAATTTCCAAAACAAAGCTCAAGGCCGAAAGAAACAGAACAAGCTTGTAATTCCCAGCATCGGATTCTCTAAGCTTGTTATCCAGTACTTACAACAAACTCACAAATTCAATCCTAGGAGTGAATCAACTCTACATAATGCTGAAGATGAATATGTCTTGGGAAACCTGAAATATGTTCCTAGAGGTATGGACAATGAAATATTTGGATTGCCAATTCCTGACTGTCTTCTCACAGAAGATATCAAGAAGAAGGACTACTTCAAGCAATACAAGAAAAGAGCAACCAAACTCTCTGCTGATGTCACACCCTCTCCTCTTCAACCAAATGCTCCCATGACCAAGTCAGCCTCACAAGCATCCTATGCCTCTCTTCCTAAAAAGAGACTTGAAAGGTCACAACAGTCGGACACCGCATCCAAGAAGCAGAAAGTAAAAAGGAAGAAAGTGGAAAAGGAAATTGGTGAGAACACTGAGACACCAAGGAATGTTACCAGGTTAACTGATGAAGATGATGCTGATCTGCAACTTGGAATTCAGCGAAGCCTAGAAAGTCAGAATGTGAAAGCTCCAGTAGGTGGAATTGTGTTAAGAGAACCCGTTCAACTACCTCAACAAACAACCCCAATTACACATGACAAGGGTAAAGGGGTTGCAAGTGTTGAAACTGAACAAGCTGCTCACATGCTGTTAACTATCTCATCATCTCCATCAAGCACCACAAATCAATATGAGCTGAAGAGAAGAACATAATCATCTCATGCAAAAGAACAATCTGGAGTGGACAAAGTGCCTGAAACGTTTAAGGAAACTCCTACACTTAGTGAGACTCAATCTGGCTTGAATGTTGACGCTCTGTTGCAAAAAGGCTCTCAGGAGAACCTTGAGACTAGATCTGATGAGACCTTGAAGATGGATGAACCAAATCTGTCTACTAACTCTCTATCCTCACTTAAGAATCTTGATGCAGATTTCTCTTTTGGTGATCAATTCATTAATGACAAATCCTTAGATACTGCACAATCCATGTATAATGTCAGCATTCAGCAAGATACTTCAACTATTCCTCCAATGTCTGCATCTTCACTATCAACTGCACTTCCACCTCCCTTACCTACTCAATCAACTGTACAAACACCACCAACATCGTCACCAACCCCTGAACATGTTATTACAATTGCAGATGAGGTGGCTCCACCAGCTTCCCCTCCACAGATCCTCACCTCTGATCAACTACTGGATAAAGCCATAAAAAGGATAGAAGCTCTGGAAAGGCAACTTCCTAAATCTGTTGATTCTCTGGTGGATCGTGTCTATAGATTGGAGCACCTCAACTTCAATGAAGGGGTTACTGCCGCTATTGAAGGAGAAGTCAAGGATGCTGTGGAATGGGCTATGGAGGCTCCACTTCTTAGACGTTTCAAGGACCTTCCTATCACCGATATGAGAGCAGCTTTGTTTGAAAGAATGTATGAGGCTGAAGAGGACAAGCATGAGGTTCACAAGAAACTCTATGAGGCACTTGAAGAATCCATTAAGTTCGAAAATTATGAGCAGTTTAAGATTGATGTCGGGGAAAAAGAAGCTAAAAAGAAAAGGAGAACAATTGTGATGGAAGCATTGATGAAGGATCGTAAGGATCCTCCTCCACCCCACCACCAACGGGGGGCGCTGGAACTTCTGGAGCTGGTAAATCTTCTGCAACAACCAACACACCTCCATCACAACCACCATCATCACCTCCAAAACCTTCCAATCAATCAAGCCCTACGAAAGAACAGAGTACTAAGAAGAAATCTGCGGCTTGGACGACGGTTGATTCAAGGTTCACATCCACATCCACCTCAATTCCTGATGATCAAATGGTCCACGAAGAGTCTCAAGTCATGGCTGACTCAGAACCAGATGAAGATGATGCATCGACGAAGCATATTCCTAAGCCATCAGAAGATTGGTTTGATACTTACATGGCTGGGAATCGCACTAGCACATCCAGGGTAGCACCTTCAAGAGAGACAATTCAAAGCTGCATTGTGGAAGATAGACCTCCTTCTCCAGAACCCACATGGACCATCCCAGAGTCTGACTCTATGATTCCCGACAACAATTGGGCATCAGTTATCACAAATAATTATGAAGTTCCAGCTGAAGACTCTCTTCTGCACTACACTGGTGATATGAGAAGTTTTATTAGATGGTTTTGTGAGCGGAAGAGTATCTCATCCATAACTCCAAGAGATCTAGAAGGACAAGCTTACGAAATTGTCAAAGTCTTCCATTCTGATGCAAATCATCTTCAATATCAGATGGAAGAATGTCATAAGATGCTGAATGACCAAGTCAGTGAGCAAATCAGTCGCTTCAATGTCAACAAATCTCTTCCTCTTGGTGGTGAACCTGGTCAGATAACCATTCAGGCTGAATTCTTCTTCAATCACGACTTGGACTATCTGTGTGCTCGCTCTGCTGAAAGAAGGCCTGCTCTATCAATATCAAAGATGAAAGCTGCAACCTACTCTGATCAGGGGCTTGAACAGATGGTTCCTGATCAATTCTGGGCTGCTGAAGAACAAAAATATGATATTGCCGCTTCTTATGGTATTTCTCACTGGTGGTTCAAAAAGAAGAAGTTCTACATCGAAAGACATGGTGCTGATAAAAGACGCAATGATGTCAGATCAAAGCTGCAAATCTTAAGTGTTGTTAGTGTAGAGATCTTCCCTATCTATGGATATGAGTACTTGAAGAAGATTGTCCTTAAAAGAGCTGACTTCAAAGTGTATACTATTGAAGAGAACGACTTCAAACATCTTCTGCCAAATGATTTCGAAGATCTCTATCTCTTAAATCTTCAAGGACACCTTGAGCATTTACCTGTCCGTGAGAAAAAGGCCCTCTCTGCAGCTGTCACTCTTTGGATCAGGGGCTTAGTCATTCGAAAACGAGTTGAGGACTTTCAGCTTGGCATTGAAAGCTACCAAACCAGGATCAACCTTACAAGTCCTCAATGGAATGCAACTGGGCATGAATTTCATCGAGAATACAAAGTCCTTGACACCCCTAGAGCCGTCATCTTCTCC